>OZ004886.1:1413510-1721413 GCA_963926505.1 Russula olivacea
GCAAAGTCTGTGCGTAACAAGCTGTGTCGCATTTCCAACTTGATAATCATTTTGTAGACGAGTTACTCAACAATGATGCATCTCCGCACCAGGGAACTGTTCAGGAGAAGTTCAACAAATATACAGCTGCGAAGGTTTCTGAGCCTAAGACAGATATTCTTCATTTTTGGGAGGTGAGCTATACTCACATTAATGAGGATAAATGATGCCGATTGGAACAACACAGATCAACAAGGCGGAGTTTCCAACATTGTTCAGAATTGCCCTGGATTATCTACCAATTCAGGCATCTTCTGTTCCATGCAAACGTGTTTTTTCATCTGCAAAGGAAACTGATACTCTGAAACACAACTGCATCCACCCAGTGTTGATGGAGGCCTTGCAAACTCTCAAGTTTTTGCTCAAGAAAGAGTGGTTTGACTTTACCGGTGGTTGGCAGACGTCGCTAAGCAAGATGAAGATGACGAGGAATGCAGGCACTACCAAGGATCTAATCACACGTTTGCTCATTGGGGATCACGAGACCACTGATGCTTTACTGCATGTGCTATCAGATAGCGATGATGACAATGACAGTGACAATGGTAATGATGATAACAAGCTTGAGGATGAGTTACATGCTGACAATGTGGAATACAATGATGCTGACGAAGAATAAGCTTGTCATGTTCATCAGATCATTGCTACTCATGTTGTTTGTCATTATTCATGTACCTTGATTCATTCATGCTGCGCTTGTGCAGCGCTTCCATAAAGACCTGAAAGGATTATGGAATTATTGTGGCAGGAATCTGAGTTTGAGTCCGAGTTCAAACCCATTCGTGTTTCTTGTTGATTCCCCTCCGAGCCCTCACGGCCCCCCCCCCCAAGATACCCCACCAAATTTGTATTCTCCCTTTGGCCTAATGCCTAGACAACACATAGCATTTGGTGCCCAAACCATAACCCCAGATATTATACGAGTAGGCAGTAGGTATTGAGTGGGAAAGCTACTTGGTGCTGGGACTTTCGGTACGTCAATCTGAATGCCATCTGGGCCATTATACCTACCTCACTCTGTTTAGGAATGGTTTACCTGGGAAGAGACATCAAGAAGGGGCAAGATGTAGCTGTGAAACTTGAGGTTGCCCTGGAATGTGGCTCAAAGCTTGAGCACAAATACAATGTTTATCAGGCAACTTCAGAAATCCGTGGAATTCCCAAGATGCTTTGGTACGGGATGGAAGGGCGATATAATGTCATGGTGCTCAGCCGCCTTGGGTGCACAATCGAGGAAATGGCACAACTGAGTGTGCTCGATGCCAACACCATATTCACTTACACAAAACAGATGGTATTTTCTCCTTATGCTTGAAGTATGCTTTTATTTACATCTCATTCTAAGCTTTCAGTTCTCAAGTCACTGCATGATCGCCATTATGTTCACCTCGATGTTAAACCAGACAATATGATGATAGGTACTGGTGACAGGTCGAGCCAAGTCTTTCTTATCGACTTCAGACTCACTCAACTCTTCCACAACCCAGTCACTCATAAACATGTCATGCAAGTCAAGGGACTTGACATCACTGGCACTGTCCATTATTCGTCAATCAACAGTCACCTCGGACTAACACAATCGCAATGCAATGATCTGGAGTCATTGGCATACGTTATCGTTTATCTAGTGAAGGGGCGGCTACCCTGGCAAGGCATCACTATCCATCCTGGTCAATTCCATCATGATGAAGTTTTAAAGTTAAAGCAAGTGACAACGGCCAAGACCCTTTGTAAGGGTCTGCCACAGCTGTTTATCGAGTTTATTCAGCACATACAGTCCCTCGGTTTTGAAGACAAACCAGACTATCTGTATCTCCACTCCCTTCTCATGCAGTGCATAATGCCGCTCAATCGGATGCCACCGACAACACGGACCAAGCCCTTACTCGTCACTGGCCGATAGGGTTGTCATTTGTAGAAAGGTGCTGCGGTCTGCAACTGCGAGCCTAACCTGTAGCCCCGTTGTAGCATGCAGTATGTGTGAGAGACGAATGCAGCCTGTATTGTAATAGAAAACATCATATCTGAACTTCTACCACCCAAGGCAGTGCCACCGAAGTGGGGAATACCCCTCGTGAGCAGAGCAGGCACACTCAGGCACCACGACTAAGCTCTATGACTCTATGTTACCGTTCCACGACCATTGTCTCATACTAGCCAATTTCCCCATGCACGATCACAGCCAGCTAGTGAGATGGCCACTCACAGCTCAGCGCTCAGCGCCCGGAGCCAGTGGAGCCATACAAGTAGCTGTAAACCGGCTCAGCTAGGCTTTTTACAAATTAGCCAGAGCTCAGCTCTATTCAAGCTCAAAAAATCAGCTGGTAACCAGCTTGGCTCTCAGCTAGCTCCGGCTTCATAACCATCATAACACTAGGTATGAGAGCGCCACTCAGATCCATTCCATGTCACGACAACCAATCACTGTGCCATGCTGGTCTACCACGTTGAGAGCGGTGCCTTGGGCCATGGCCCACATGGTGAAGGCAGCCAAGAATCGGTGCGCATCTGTACCATGGTCGCCTTTGAAAGGAGCTGGCTTCTGCACTGCTTTAGTTTTAGATAGGTTGTTTGCCACTTGCATGGTAGACACATTGGTGACAGTGGCCATTGCAGCAGCGAGCTCCACCATCAGGTCAGGCACTACGCCTACAGGAATGCCCATCGGATTTGCCTGTTGATCCATTGTTCAAAATAGATGATAGTTAGAGGGATGATGTGTGGGAAGGGGCAAAGCTGGTTATAATAGGACAGGGGCTGTTCCCCTATTTAGCAAATAAACTGATGAGAGCAATTACACATGAACTGCTGGCACCAGAAGGTGAAGATCTTGACCTAATGTCGTGAGAAGGTGTATGCTTGGACTGATAACATGCAATGAGGGGGCGCTAGCGGAGTGCAGAACCTGATCAATGAAGTGGTGAACCTTGACTTGAGTAGTGTGACTGGTCGGCTCGGGGCACAGACTCAGACAGACCGGCAATCTGGACAACTGACAGATGGGTCTATAGACAAAGGAATCAAGAAGGGAGAACAGTACAGGCGGATACTACAGGCCTATAGACAAAAAGGTCAAGATGAGGAAAGACAAAAGCGGAAGTTACTTGGCTATATAGGATCAGAGATAGGGGTCATAACTAAACGTAGTATCAGGCTTAATCAGCGTACTGGGTGTATATAGGATGGCAGTAGATGCAAGGATGCAGTATGAGGACCATAAGAAACAAGAGACTGAGGGGAAAACTAGGGCTGTTCTTTACAATTTGGACACATGGCCAAAGGAGAGACCCATAATACAGGTATAAAGGAAAATAGTGAGTTGTTCTTTGAGCATGACAAACCTGGATGGTGTGTACCCAGCATCCTCTAGGGCAGAAATGAGAGCCTGAAATACATGTTTGTGAACTCCCAGTTTGTTCCATATGCACTTGGGATGGCCTTTGAGGAGCTTACACACTCAAGCAATGCCAGTGAGGGCAGAATCATGATAAGCAGTCTTGGAATAATAGGTCTCAGAATACTTCATCACAGAAAGGGTGGCTGCAATGGCAGATGTCACAGCAGCAAGAGTGACAAGGTTCTTTTCTTCCTTAAGATTGTCTTCCAAAGGATTATCCACCATGTCAATGTTAGTGTTCATGAAAATTTTCCAGGCATTAGGGTTAGTGAAACTCTGACCACCATCTACCATGCCAAGGGTTTCAATAGCCAAATTAGCCAAATGAAAATGCAATTAGTCGATAAATATTTGCTTGCTGAACAGGGCCTTAAGAGACTAACTAATAATGTGTGCTTAATGTGCATGTGACTTGGCCAAACTCTGGGAATTTGGCTTTGGTTGCATCTAAGATGCATGGCTTGCTTGTGCCATGCACATGGTTGCAAAATTAAGTCAACTCCCTCAGTTACAGTCTGGTCTGGTTTCAGTCAAATTTCAGTTTTGGTGACCAAACCTAAAGGCACTGCATATGTTAGCTTTTTCTTCAATCTTTCACTTCAGCTTGCTTTCCCCTCTATCACTCTAAATGACCAACTCATGTATTTAAACATGCTATGGACCCTTACAATCAAGTTTTTTCCTAGTTTCATTTTTATTTGCCTTGCTTGAATGCCCTCTGTTTTGCCTTTGCCTTACTTTAACAGTATATCAACCCAAACTGCTAAGCCAAAGTTGGTGCTGATATGGCAAGCAGATTGGAGGCACTTGATGAAACTTGAAAGAATTGGGGGAGTTGACATATTTTGGCAATATTTGCCAAGATGCCCAATGCAGCCAAACACTCCCAATTGGGCCAAGTCACAATAAGCCATACCAACTCACATGCACTCTTCCTAATAATGCATAACATCATTACCCTTCACTTACTCTACAGTCTACAGTAACTTTAAAAGCTGCCACAACACTAATCCAGATTAGTGATTATTGGCTACATTATATATTTTAGTTTAAGGTATGAAGATAAACATGTCTTCTGTTAAGGGTAAGAACACATATTTACAAACATACAAAACTGGCATGGAGTAAACCACAGGTATGATTATCGCACTTTAGTCATCTGACTCCCGAGTCCCTGTGCAAAGCGTGCTCCTCGTCCAACTCTTGCACCTAAATAGTGTACACGAATTTATGAGTGATTAACGCTACAAGGGAGTGAACATATGACTTACCCCGCGCGCTCACGCCACCCCTACGTTCCCCTCGCCCTCTCCGCTCCTGCGTTTGCTCACCCCGTTTATCACCCTTCAGTCCATCTACCCGATCACCCCAGGTAGTGATCCCTCCAAGACGGATGTCAAGTGCTTTCTCGTTTTGTTCCACCATCGCCCCAACCTTCTCGGCCAAAATCTGCGCGAGTTGCTGGGGCCTTGTGAGCTCGACGCGATGGAACACGATAACGCCAGCAGATTGGTCCAAGGATGCGGGAAGTTCTTCTGTCCAAATCATCCGCGACACAATGGAGTTCACGGCTCGACGGTCCAAAGAGAAAGTGCGCTCGAGGAACGTTAATGATAAGGTCTTATAATGTGTCGCAAACGTGAATAAGTAAGTGCGTAAGCCCTCTTCTTGGATGCGCCTGAGGTTGAGAATAGCGCGCGGTCAGCACAACCTCAGAGCGTGATGCATCGCGGCTTACTTGGCAAGCATTTCCTTAACAGATATAGCCTCGGGCATGAGACTCCAAATCTTGATATCCTGAATTAAGTCGCGGCACTGTTCCCACTGGCCGTGTTGTAGTGCCTTGCTTGCTTGCATTATGTGATCCCGCGTACTCTCCGGCGGCCCCGTGAAGACCTGACGGTCTGCGAAATCCAGCAGGCGGCGGAAAGGCTTCGAAATGGCTTTGCGTTTCTGCTCCTCTAGGTCAATGCTCGCGAGCATAGGGATTTCCACGAGCATGCTAGATACGAGGAACGCAGCCTCGAGTAGTTCTGTGTTAATATGCATGTGGAACGGTAACTGACGTTGCTTCTCCGCTTTCTCTTGTTCTGGAGTAAGTGTCTGGAATCGCGGCTGGTGCACACCCTGGGCAAGAAGTTCCTTCACTCTCTGAGTGGCAAATATATCTTGCAGAGTCGATTGAGCCTCCTTGATAAGTCCCGATCTGAACGCGCAAAGCCCAAGCTGTACAACGGCGCGATTATATAATATCTGGGTGCCAACGTCCATCGAATAGACAGTTTCCTGTAGGTGAGACATGAGTAACATGTCACGTGCAGTATAGAAGTCGTTATGGAAGGCGTGGTGGTAGACGTGACTAAGCATCGCCCGGGTGCGCAAGACGGAATTTCCGGACCTGTAAAGGTGGATGCATAGGGCATGAATGAGCGCAGATGGGGATGCTTGTGAGGCCAGGGAAAGAGAAATTGGCACGTCTGCTGCAGAAACCGCTGATTCAAGTGCGGCGAGGACAGCGTCGGGCTAAAAGATGTTTAGGTGAGCGTACGATGAGTAAATAACACCAAGTAATCCACCTTGGAATAAATGTGTTCCAGACGTCGCGTCACGACGCGTGCAAGTGGTTCGGGAAGCTGCTTCTTCTCATAAAGAGACTCGGCGCGACAGATGGTGCAGTAGAGACTCTTTTCGTCTTTCAACCGATCCATGTATTCAGTTCCGTGGGGATCCAGGTTCTGAAGGCTGCGGATGAACTCGTCATCTAACCGATCGACAAAGCTGATTATGCTTCCGCGGACGCGGACAACACCATCCTTTTCACTATCAGGAGTACGTTCTACGAGGTCATCGTAGTCATCAGTGATTTCCTGCACAGCGTACCCGCCATCCTCGATAAGGATACCGATGAGACTGTCTATCTCACGCTGAGCAGATAACCACATCTCGATGGGCATGTAGGAAGCGATGGAAGCATTGTAGTCGAAGCGCGAGGAGACTAAGGCCAGCAGAACACGTATTCGTTGATAAGGTATGACAGCGACGTCGAGGAGACGTTCCAAAATACGAATTTGATCCGCGCGATCGGTGTTCTATGGAAATCTCGGTATGTTGAGTGAGCTGGGACTGTCGAGGGCTTACCTTTTTCCCACGAGCCTCCTGGATAGCCTGTAGAATCTTGTAAATGCCCTCAGCTGTGTACTGGGTGGCTTTCCCGCCCTTTCCAACATGAGTAAAGTCGTCCTCGCCCTCGCCCTCGCCTTCGCCCTCCACAGTAACGGACTTTTTAACTGCTTCTGGCCTTACTTGAGCTTGTGGCACGGCAAGAGCCGCATATTCTTGCTCAAATGCCTTCGGATCCTAGAAAGCAGTAAGCAGCTAGCAACATGAGAAGCCTGTAAGGGCCATATACATCATTGTGTCGCTTAATTTCTTTCTCGTACTCCTTGACCGTCTTTCGCACCTTTTGCTTCATAGCAGTCAGGGCACGAGCATTGCTGGCGTTCATCTTCTTTTTAGCCTCCTTTTCTTTTGCGAGGGCCGCATTCAAGGCCGCCTCAAGAGAAATAAGGGTCCGAATGTAAAACGGAGGGACAGGCTCAGCAACGTTCTGCTGACGCTGCACCATGCGGGCCAGCTTGTCATACTCTAGTAGTTGAACACGTATATGAGCGATGGGCTGCATGCAGAAGTACATGGAATAGTGACCAACCGCTGGAAATTGCTATCCAGTCATTGATCTTGAGGGCATTGTCCATGGATTTCCCTGTGCCCTCCATCTCTTCGAGACGTTTGTCACGCGCGCTCTTTACGACCCGCTTGACCTCTTCATCACTCTCCTCTTCGTCTGAGTCACGGAGAAACCGAGATTTTGGTTTTGCCCCTTTGTGCGCTGCACCTTCATCATCTGACTCATCTTCGTCTTCTGACTCCGACTCGGAGGAGGAGGAAGAGGAATCTGAGGCATTGGCAGTGCGAAGGAAACGAGACATGGCTGGTTTGGCAGGCGCGGCAGGCTTGGCTGGGGATGCATCCTCGTCAGAGCTCAGGAGGGATTCCTCTGAGTCCGATGATTCAGAGTCTGAATCCGCTGCTTGTCTGAAAAATCGCGACATGATGGTTTGACAAAAACAATGGCACAGGACGATGCACTCAAATTTTGGGTTCCGGAGATCCCCGGACACTATTGACTCCTCACTGCGGGCCCGCCCCCGCAGCACTACTGTGTGAAGTGACCGTAACCATGCCGCGTCTCTCCTTCCATGCCTTGAAATTATTGCGGCAACCTGCAGTCTCCCTGACACGCATTCCTACGCCAAATTTCATTGATGTAGTCCCCCGACAAACAATCCTTCAGTCCCCGAGGAAGTTTGCATCACCTTTCACCACTCTCCTTCCCTTCCCTCATTCAACACTACTTCGCCCCATGCCTCCTCTTTGCGCTTCCCTCACGCCCACCTGTTCCCCAGTAGTGGTGCATGCCCGTCACCGGTCACGCGGAACTGAGTATCAACCATCGCAACGAAAGCGCAAACGAAAGCACGGGTTCCTCGCCCGCAAGCGTCATGTTGGCGGCCGCAAAATCCTTGAACGTCGTAGGACAAAGGGTCGGGCCCATTTGACACACTAGAAGGTTCTCATTCCTTTCGCATACCGAAGACACCCGACTCAATGTTTAATTCTCAGGGTTTTATTGGCAGTAGACGTAGAGTAGTCCCATCCAACCTCTATAGTACAACATTGCCCGCGCAGTTGGGTTTTCACGTTACGGACTTCCAATAAGGACTGGGATATGAAAGGCCATATTGACTAAAAAAATACTTTCTACTAACTACTGGAATTTATGTCTACCACCAATGCCTTCCTCTCGGCATCCCTCCTCAGTACTGCTGGAGGTCTCTTCACCGTGCTCTCTGTAACCCCTTCAAAACTTGGCCCTTCTACGTCCAGGACAAGACCTGGCCATGCCGGACACTCCCACTCTGCGTCCGGCTGTGCCGGGGACAACGGTGAATTCGGGGAGAGCAAGAACCCACGCTGGATGGAGCTCACGAGAGCAGAGATTGGTGTTTTCACTACTGTCACAGCCCCAAAGTTCTGAACAGGGTGTACCTGTGTAGGAGTGGGCACGGGCGAATGTTCATTGGCTGCTGCTATCACGTTGCTTTCCGTGTCATTCAACGACGGCAACGCCATTTGGTCATCTTGTGCAGGAACAGGTGACGCAGGCAAAGGTACATCGGCAGGTCTCACTTCCGGGCTCGGCGGCAGTGGCGTTGTTATTGCGGCAGCGGGTATATCCACCTTTTTTGAGGTTGCCTTCGGGGGTACGGCTTTATGCCTTGGCCCAATCGCCAATGGCTTCGTTGACCCCTTAGCAAATGCGCGGCGTTCCTTCTCCTCATCAGCTGCCTTCATGCGTGCCAGTTGAGAGAGGGTCGGTTGCGTGGCGCCACCCGTGCGCACCCCCACCTTCTTCGGGGGGTGTGTCGGTATCTCTGTACCACCATTTGTGGATTGCGAACCCTTTTGAACCGTGGGAGGTGCACCTTTAAGCTCATTCTTTTTCCTCGTTTTGGCCTCTGTGCCACTCTCACCGATTGGGCGAGTAGACACGGATGATTTGGGGCGATCGAATGCAGAGGAGACAGGCATTTGGAGATCTTTCTTTCTCCCCGCCCCACTATTTGGGATCTTTGAGTTAACTTTTATGTTCTTGGCATCGAATCGTGGCTTGGAAGCGCCTTTCTTCTTTTCTGTTGCTTCTATAGGAGCCCCCTTCTCGACGATGAGAGCAGGAGGTTGTGGCGGTCCAGGCGCAGGGCGTTTGGGTACAGCAGACACTGTCGCTGCAACCTGACTGACAGCCCGCTTTGCGTCCATCACTGCAGATGATTTTGGTCCGTGTCGCACGCTATCCAGTCGTGAGCTATATGTCAAGTATGAGTAGTACTCTTCCATCTACGCCCAATGGACTTACCGTCTGAATACCACCTCAACCTCTGCTGAAACCTTCGTTTCTTGGGACGTCAATAATGGCTTGGATGGTGCTAGTGGTCTTTGCGCCTCTGGCAACAGTACTCTTTGCGGTCCTCCTAACGGTCTCTCCTTGGCGGTTATTGCCTCTGCCCGCAGAGGGCCCGCATGCTGTTTGGGCGGGGGGGCAATTGTCTGTGTCGACTCGGGTCTCAGGATCTGTGTAGCCGTCTTCGAAGAGCACGCCTCTTGTGGTCGCGCAGCAACTTTGAGTTGTGGCCTTCCTGTACCCACGGGATGATCCATAGGTGCCTGTGGCTCTGATTGTGCTTGTTGGCGACGCTGAGGGACAATTGCAGGAGGAGGCATATTGACTCTGTTCCTTGACGAGGGCCCAGCCGCAGAGTGTCCAATAGTTGGTGCTATTATGGGTTCTGCTTCACTGCGCGTGAGCTTCGATGCCATCGCTGTGGACGACTTGGTAGGCGCAGGCGCCGAAGAGGTTGCAGAACCATGGCGTGCCATGGAAGTAGCCGGTCGAGGACGAGTTTCCTCCCATTTTGACGGTGCAGGGGCCAGAGAAGATGTAGGACGTGTCGTGGGAAGCGCATGGGTCGATTGCGATGACTGTGGCCGGGAATTACCAGCAATATCAATATTAAGATACTTCTTCATAGTTGGTGAAAGTGGTGCCGCAAAGCTGTATCTTGGGTTAAGTGGCAAAGCTCCGAGTAACCTAAATCATCACGCTTACCTTTCGACCCTTGCAGGAAGCAAGATTTTGTACGCATCGAATACATGCCTACTAACCTTGCGAATATCGGCGCTCGCGTCCGTGGCGGTCAGCCTGATTGCGCCTTCTATTTCTCTTGCACGTGCATCTCTCTCAAGGTCAGGAGGGTTGAAGCATTGCACGCACGAAAGAAGACTTTCCATCGCGATCAAGCGGAGGGTGACGGACTTCTCACGAAGAGCGCGAACGAAGTAGGGTAGAAGGGAGATGAGTTGCGTTTGGTCAATGATTGTTTGTATGGTTGTCTTCGCTCGAGAGATGAAGACTTTGTTTGGGCGGGAGCAAATGGATAAAAGGGTAGGTACGAAAAGGGGCACAAGTGGGTCGAAAGAAGGACCTAGTCCCGTGGCAAGAACACCGATACATTCGACGGCGGTAGCGGAAAGACGGGAACGCTCGGAGGCAGCCGCGGAGATGATCGAACGATGCATCGAACGGATGGAAGATGTTAGAACTGTGGGGAAATCACACGCGCCACCCTTTGAGAGAGCAATGACCCTGAAGAGAGCATTACAGATGGTGTCCCACGTTTCCTCTGTTTCCACGAGAGAGAGTGATGCGCGTTCATGTTCCAACTCTTCTCTTAAGATAAATTCGGAATGGCACTGATATAACGAGAAAATCAGAGCCACCCCATGTGTGTTAGGAGAACAAGAGAGCTTACCTCTATGACCGACGGTATATTTGGTCTTGGAACCATGCAGGGAGAGAATCAGGACAAGCGTGTAGCGTTCAGTTCGGTCTTCAAGTTCAATTTCAAGTTGTTCGTGTTCGTGTTGGCTCACGTGATCGTATCTAGCCGTGACCTTCGGAGTTTGGACCGAGTCACCCTGAGTCGATGCTATTTGGACGTATCGTCGTTGGATTGGGACAAAGATATCTGCACACCATGTCCACTCCACAAGGCGGTCCTCTCTCTGCAACGCAGATACGTCAAGCATTTTTTGAATACTTTCAATCCAACGGTCACAAATACGTCCCTTCGTCGTCCACCATCCCGTATGAAGACCCAACCCTTCTTTTTGCCAATGCTGGCATGAATCAGGTACGTGACGCCAACCGTCTACGGTACATGCTGAATATGTCCACAGTATAAATCGATTTTCCTTGGAACTGTTGATCCCCATTCCGATCTCGCAAAACTGAAACGTGCCTATAATAGTCAGAAGTGCATCAGAGCGGGTGGAAAGCATAACGGTACGTGATGCTCCCACTATACACATGTATGTCCTCGAAGATTGCATACTCTCAGACCTTGATGACGTTGGTAAAGACTCTTATCATCATACCTTCTTTGAGATGCTCGGCAATTGGTCATTCGGTGATTACTTTAAGGTGTGCCGCCTTACCCTATTTCAACTCCCCTTAAATAGATCGGCCTACCAGAAAGATGCCATCCGATATTCTTGGGACATGTTGACCAATGTCTACAAACTCGATGAAGGCCGACTATACGTGACCTATTTTGAAGGCGACCTGAAGAACGGGCTCGACCCTGACCTCGAGGCACGGAACCTTTGGTTGGATATTGGCGTTGCTGAAAGCCACATCATTCCGGGCAGCGCGAAAGATAATTTTTGGGGTACGGGTTGTCCTACCCTTGTCTTGACTTTATCTCAACTAGATTGCAGAAATGGGCGCTACTGGTCCTTGCGGACCTTCAAGGTACCGACTTAAGCCCTGAGTGCCCTTTATCCGCTCTCGCTTATTCTCATTTAGTGAGATTCACTACGACCATATAGGTGGCCGTGATGCCTCCCACCTTGTCAATAAAGATGATCCTCTCGTCGTGGAGATTTGGAATAATGTCTTTATACAGTTTAATCGCGAGGATGACGGCGTCTTAAAGCCCCTTCCCGCCAAACATGTTGACACTGGCATGGGCTTTGAGCGCCTTGTTACCGCCATTCAAGGCACACGATCTAACTATGACACGGATGTCTTCACTCCGATTTTCGCTCGGATCCAAGAGGTCACCAATGTGCGGCCGTACACAGGCAAGTTCGGTAAGGAAGATGTAGATGGTATCGATACGGCGTATCGTGTGGTTGCGGACCATCTGCGCACCCTCACGTTTGCGTTGAGTGATGGTGGAGTGCCAAATAACGTCGGCCGTGGCTATGTCCTCCGCCGTATCCTCCGTCGTGGTGCCCGGTACGCGCGCAAAAAGCTCGGTGTATCTATCGGATCATTTTTCTCTTCACTTGTCCCGACGCTTGTTGAACAACTCGTGGGTCTCACGCTAGAAATGTATCTTTTGGCGACAGACTGAACTCAGTATCTAGGGCCATGTCTATCCAGAACTCACCAAGAAGACCACAGAAATCAAAGAAATACTCGACGAAGAGGAAGAATCGTTTTCACGCACCCTCGACCGCGGAGAGAAACTATTTGAGCAGTATGCGACTGCTGCGCTCCAAACTGGTTTGAAAGAACTAAATGGGAAAGATGTCTGGCGACTGTATGACACTTACGGTTTTCCGGTTGACCTCACACTGCTCATGGCTGAGGAGCTTGGCCTTGGAGTTAATAACAAGGAGTTTGAGGAGGCGCAGGCGGCAAGTAGGGAGGCAAGTAAGGCTTCGTTCAAAGTGGGATCGAAGGATGTCTTGAAGCTCGATGTACACGATATAGCGGCCCTCGAGAACAGCACGAGTGTGCCCAAAACGGACGATTCCGCAAAGTTTGGTAAGACTCTCGCTTCCAATTATTACCCGGTCTCACGCACTACTCAAAGGCATGGGCAACATTGATGCGACCATCAAAGCAATATACCACATGAAGGCATTTTTCCAATCAACGCAAGACGTTCCAGCGGATGCTGTTTTTGGAATCATCCTCGACCGAACGAGTTTCTACGCAGAGGCTGGGGGACAAGAGTATGACACTGGCAATATTGTGATTGATGGCATCGCGGACTTTGAGGTTACCAATGTGCAAGTATTTAATGGATACGTATTGCATATCGGCCATCTCAAGTATGGAAAGCTCTCAGTCGGTGACAGCGTAGTGTCATCTTACGATGAAGTGAGTTAGCGATATACCCCCCTATTCTTTCCTGAACCCATGCTTCTAGCTCCGGCGCTGGCCACTTCGTAATAATCATACAGCAACGCACATTCTGAACTTCGCCTTACGCGAGATTCTAGGCGACCACATCGACCAGAAAGGGTCGCTTGTCGCCCCAACTAAGCTCCGCTTCGACTTCTCTCATAAAGCTCAGATCCCACTTCCAGAGCTAGAACGCATTGAACGTATGAGCGTCGATTGGGTCAAGAGGAATGTCAAAGTATTTAGCAAAGATCTTTCACTACCCCTCGCGCAGAAGATCGCTGGTCTCCGGGCTGTTTTCGGCGAAGCGTACCCGGATCCTGTGCGGGTTGTGTCACTTGAATATGATGTGGATGAAATTGCACAAGATATCGAGAACTCAAAATGGCGAAGTACTAGCATCGAATTTTGCGGCGGAACGCACGTCGCACGCACGGGGGATATCAAGGACTTTGTGATCACCGAGGAGTCAGGCATCGCGAAGGGCATCCGACGGATTGTTGCCGTCACCGGGCACGAAGCGCAGGATGTAACGCGTAGGGCCGACGCTTTCGAGACTCGAATAAAGCAAGTTGAATTATTGACTGGGAAGACGAAGGATACGGCTCTGAAGACACTGAGTGTAGTATGTCATTTTTTGACTCACTTGTTGAGGTTGAGGAACATGGCTTTCAGGAACTGGGCCAGGCGGACATCTCGTTGCTTCGCAAGTCAGAGATGCGCGACCGCTTGATATCGCTGCGTAAGGCTTTGGACAAGGAGACCAAGGAAAAGGAGGCAGTTGCCAATAAGGCTGTTCGTGAAGTTCACTTTTTCTTATCCCCGTCAGCTGAGTATTCCTCTGTTTAGGCTGTTGAAACCGTTGGAGCGTTTTTCCACAAGAACCCACAAGCTGAAGCTTACTTTGCAATTGTCGATGTTGAGGGCAATGCAAAGGTAGTTTACCCCCTCCCTGCAGAGCTGGATGCACCGTGAGACCTTTTATTTCTCAGATTCTCCAGGCTGTTGTACTTCAAGCGAAAAAACTCGGCAAGGCCGTGTATGTCTTCAGTGTCGATTCCGAAGGTGGTAGGGTCATACATGTTAACCACGTACCCGAGTCGCTGAGGTCGAAAGGCCTCGACTCCCGTACATGGGCTGCCCGTGTGACGGAAATCCTTGGAGGGAAGGTACATACCTTTTTATATGAGTCCTTTGACGGTATTAAAGTGGAAATAGGCCGGCGGCAAAGAAGATGGCGCGCAGGGCGTCGGCGTCAACACTGACAAAGTCAGGGAAGCCGTAGAAGTGGCACAAAAATATCTACTCGATGGAAAGGCGTAGATTATTTACTGTAGTTTTGCGGAGTTCAAGGAAGATGCGCATTCATTTGAATAATAAGCTCAGGCTGTATTTCGTATGTGGTATACAGTATACTAGTATGATAGAGAGTGCCGAAATCGTATCGATTTCGGCACTCTCTATCATTACGTGAGAACGTGTGACGCATAGTGTCACAAGGTAACTGCCCTGTAGAAATCTCAACCTAGCGGTGGTGCCCTCGACCAAAATCTCAGCAAGGTATGTTGCTGTCTGCACATTTTTTTATCTCCTGGCGGTCAGGTTTTCGTTTGTTCTTCAACGTAGAGTTTTGAACTGAAATGAACGGATGCCTGGGGGTGGTTGGGCAGGTCGAGGTTTGGATGACGATGACGCTGACTAGCCGCCCCCGACAGACATACTCTTGCCCTGCCTACCATGTCACTCGTCGTTCCTGAACCCCATCAGCAATTTCAGGTGCCTATTTTGGCTTTCTTTTCAAAGGATCCTGGCTAATCACAAAGCAGCACATCTTGCGTTTGCTTAATACGAACGTCGATGGAAAACGCAAAGTCATGTACGCTCTGACAGAGATCAAGGGCGTTGGACGGCGATACGCGAACATTGTTTGCAAAAAGGCAGACGTTGATCTTAACAAGCGGTGCGTTGGTACTCTAGATCGTTATCAAACATACTCTTACGTGCCTCCCAGAGCTGGCGAGCTTAACTCGGACGAACTGGAGCGACTGGTGACAATTATTCAAAACCCGACACAATTCAAGATCCCTGTGTGGTTCCTGAACCGTCAGCGTGACATTGTCGACGGCAAAACCTCACAAATCCTGTCAAACAGCGTGGATTCCAAGTTGCGTGATGACCTTGAGCGTCTCAAGAAGATCCGAGCTCACCGCGGTCTCCGCCACTTCTGGGGTCTTCGTGTACGCGGACAGCACACAAAGACAACTGGTCAGTCACCCTTTCGTCAGCTTGGCATCACACTAATTCGACTCATTTATAGGTCGTCGGGGAAAGACGGTTGGTGTGTCGAAGAAGCGTGGTTAATCACCCTCTCTGTCTTTGTACTAGGAGTAATGATACGCATCCACTCTATCCGATATTACTGTGCTGTGTGGTACACAACCAAATGTATGAGAGCGAGTGCTTGCACTGAATTATTGCGTGGAAAATGCATTCGGTCCGACCTGAGCCGGGATGGACATAAACCCAACCCCAACCCGACATGACATGTTCGGCACGTCCCATGAGGTCATGTCCTCCTGTTATTGGGCTTTGCCTGCACAACTGCATCCTTGGTACAAACCACCAACCCTGAAGCGCAAACCTTCTGCAATGTTACCTCGTTCGGAAACTTCATTCCCTGTGGACGAGTATGATTCTGATTCACGCGGAAAGCGGCAACGTCGTATCACACTAGATCAAACGCGTTCTAAGAAGCGCAACTTACCCTCGCCCCCACAGTCACCTGCCGAGTCTAATGATCAACATCCTCCAAAAAGGCAGCGGTGCACTACGCTTGAGCGAGGGTTAGAGGGACTCTCGCTCGCCCCTCCCGCGCCAGCGGTCCAACAGGCACCTGGGTTTGCGTCGTGCCTGCCTGCTCCCGTCTCTGCAGCCCTTGTGCACCCTCCTGATTTCTCTTCGCGGTGGCCCGAAATGTCCTTGCCAACGCCTTGCTCTCGTCCAATCCCAACTCCAGCTCCATCGCCTTCTACCCCGATCCCGTCCGCGTCCGCATCCACCACATCCATACCACCCACGCCCGCACTCACAGCAGACCTACATGTGGCACCCGACGTCAAAATGCGCACTTCGTCGTGGTATGAACCTGAGAAAGATCGTACGTGCTTTTTTCTTTTCGTGCTCATGTTGCCGTTGGTGTCGCTGGTAGTACGTGAAAGCGCTTGCTGACCGAATGTATGCGCGTACTCGCCACTGTGTTTATAGGGATCGTTGTTACCGACTTGGACGTGTCATCTGACGATGAAGCCGATGTTGTGGATGACGTACCAAAGCTGCCACGTGCCGTGTTGAAGGCACTGATGTGTGGTCCGGAACGCGACAGTCCACCGCTAGCGGGATTACCCCTCTTCCCCCCGCGACTCTCGCAATCGCTGGACCCTCCGTTACTTGATCCAGCAAGGCTGTCCGCGGTGGGTTTGGATGAAGCTATGGATGTTGAACAGTAGCGTTGTCTCGATTCCTTTTCCGTTTGTACCCTCCATACGCATCAGCGTAGCCCATTACTTCTCACTTGATGACTATTTTATTCTGATATTGTGTTCGCCACAAACCTATTTCTGGGTCCTTATCAAACTTACTATAAGTGATGCATTCGCAAGGGGTGACTGGGCATCATGCATCATGACTTTCATAGTATTTCACGACGAGAGTACTTCATTACTGTGACAGGTGACCAGCACTGTAACCGCACGGAAAGAAAACTTTTTTTAAATAGCTCAAGGACCAGAAATTTACAAAACGACGAGCACAAGCACGGTGTTACCAACATATTTTGGGGCGCTACATGTGGTGTCAAACCATATGACACATGCATCTAGATCACCAGGAGAACAATATCACATAAAATTTATACGTAGCCAATTTCTCAACACGGACCGGCAAAATAACCTTTCCCAAGCCTGTCTGCCCTATCCAATATAGAACAACGAACGGTTACGTCCTCCTGGATTGTGGGCCATCTGGCCCATAGAGACCCTCGGCGATGTTAAGCCCGGTGTGATGGTGCCGTGCATGAGCATGTGGATGGGGTATATGGTGCATCTGCATCACATTAAATGGAGAATGGAGCACGCCCGGCGCGGGGCTCGCCGCCGTACGCACAGCAGCTATCTGCGAGGGAAGTGATGGTGCTGATGTTGATGTGGGAGGGACGGCTGGTGCCGCCTGAGACGGTGCGTGGAAACCGCGGAGTCCAGCGTGGGAGTGTGTCGACTGGCCCGGAGTTGGGGTTTGAGCTTGGGGATGAGAATGGACGCGCATGTCTGGATAGAGCGTGGGTGAAGATGACGGTTGTGGTTGTTGGGATTGTATCTGATGGTACGGCACATTCACGAGGTTCACGGGGTTAGGCCTAGGGCCCGCCTGAAACTGTGTGACAGACGACGGCTGTTGCTGTTGTTGTTGCTGCTGTGGAGGCGCAGGCGCAAGGGTGGGTACGGGGGTGGATGGGTGTGCCTGCGGTGGAGGTAGAGAGGCTACTGGTCGAGGTGGATTGGATGAGACGGGAGACGGTTCTGGATCAATAGCCATGTCGCGTGGCGAATCATCTCCCTCGTCGCGCTCGTCATCATCATCACGCGCCACACCGGCTCCAGGTGCGGCGGCCTTTTGAGCGGCGATTTCTTCTGCAGTGAGGAAGCGGCCACCAGGCCCTCGCGGGCGACGCATGGCATGTTTGTGGCGCGATTCATGGAGATATGGCTATTCGGAAGAGCGTAATTTAAGTGAGGGGATGTTCGACATTCCAGAGACAGATGTGGGTAGGTACCTTTCGCTTTTGGGAGAGACGATGAACCTCCTCAAGGCGTGCACGAGCGATGCGACGTTTGAGAATGCGATAATACTGCTTTGCGTTTACATAAAGAGGTTCATCATCGATAGGTGGCTCAGGCTGTGGTGTATGGGAAGTGGGGGATGGATTTTGGGAGAATGGCGACTGGGGTTCGTTGCGAGGTGGGGAGGAGGGGGTGGCGGAAGGAGGAGGGTGGTCATTGGTTGAGGGTGGGCGATTGTAAAAGCCGTAGATGTGAGGTGCTGTTGAATGGGGATGGTAAGTAAGGAGTTAGTATGAAGTAGAGAACATACGGTGGTACTGGTCTTGGACGACTTCGTGGGAGTCGGGGAATGGCTGGTGTTGAGGAGGAAGTGGATAGGCGGGATGAAAGAGCTGATTGATTCCATCCTCCATGATTGGTCCGTTGCCCCCTTGACCGTGACGGCTCGAGCTTGACCCAATCCAATCCTGCCATTTTCTTTTCGTTCAAACCTCTCGTCACGTGCATCTCCCTCTCTTCCTTCCAATGGATGCAAAACTGTACGTCCTCCCCCTCCCTCCTCTCTCCCAATCCGCTAACTCTCCTAAAGCAAATCTCTCAAGGTCGCAGATCTCAAGGAAATTTGCTCCCGTGCAAACATCCCCACCACCACAAGGTCAACAAAGGCTGACCTCATCACAAAGATCCTCGCAAGTCAACCTGCAATAGACGCGTACAACGCCAAGTACCAACAAAATGAGAACGCTGCTCCTCCATCCAAACCTGCTCCCGCCAACGAGTGCGCCGATGTCGCCCTTTCTCTTCCCATTTTCTTCTTATACATCCCCAGGGTCGATTGGACATTAGTGGAACCATCACGGGTTGTTCCCGTTCCGGCTGCTGCGTCAAATTCCTCCCCAACGAAGCCTGTCCCCGCTCCGGTACGAGTGAACCCTCCTTCCACAGTTTGACTCAACTTATCTGCTCAGGCCAAGCCGCAGTCAAATGTCCAAAAGGCAGCTAATAGTAGCTCTGAGGCGCCCAAGACACTGGTGTCTGTACCTGCCACCTCAGCCGATGAGGAGTTCGAGAAGCGTAAAGCCCGTGCCGCGCGCTTTGGCATTGCTCTTGTTGAACCCCCCAAGCCCGAAACAAAGTCTACTCCTGGTCCTGGTCCAAAAACCGTCAAAGCAGCAGAGGTGAGATCAAGCTCTTCAACGCAACGTTGTGGTGACAGGTTGCAACTATAGGACCCTGAAAAGCTTAAGGCGCGCGCGGAGCGCTTTGGCATCACCAAGCTGGAACAGTCGGGGGCTGCGACTGTTGCAGCTGTGAACAGCAAGAAGCGTGCCACCCCTGTTGTGGAAGAAGTTGATCTGGATGAGCAGGAGCGCCGGCGAAAGCGTGCAGAGCGCTTCGGAAATCCTGTAGTGGTACGTTTTTCCAGGTTAAATTGTCCGATGATTCACAGCTGTTTACGCAAACTCGGCGCAGGGTGCTAAGGCTTGATATCCCACATTTCAACTCTCACTGTATTTACTAATGTCTTGTTGCCTTTGTGGAAATAATGCACTATTATGATCGGGGGTAATATGTGCTATGCGTACCCTTGGCATACTTCTACTGCTCGGTTCGAGTAGAATTAATTCTGCCAGGCGTAATTGCTGGATTCATGTCGTTGCGCACACTACCCGATAAGGCTGTCCGATCCGTACAAATGTGTAAAATGTCCACCTGCTGTACATAAAGACCGTATAACCTACTATGTTATGCTCTTTATTCCTCATCCAGAACAAAGTCAATCGACGAGATCCCGACCCGCAAATTATCCCTAATTATCCGATCAGCCATAAGTTAGCCGCGCATCAGAGCATATTCGCAGAAGGTTTTTTCTTAACTCCCTAGAAATATTTCGAGTGGGACTCAGGATAATTTCATGCAAAATCTGAAGTGATCAAGATTCACCGTGACGAAGATGCGAGTGCACGTCAAATTTCAGGAAAGTTCGGGGTGGGAGTTAGCTAGCCGAACCTTAGGAAAAGTCTGCTGCGAATATGCTCTATTGTCTTGGGATTGTTTTGAAACACCGTGCTCTCTGCCAAAAGGAGATGGTCGCGCGCACTGCCAGTGCGCCCGCATTGCCGCAGCTGTCTTCGGGACGCCGCGGGTGAGGCAGGCGCCACCTCTTCTACCCTGCCATGCGGTGACCGCCGACCGCCGTCGCTTGTCATTTATCAGATAGAACTACAGTACCCTTTCTGTTATAATAAACCTTCCACAATCGCTTATCTCGCAAACGTTATTCACACTAGCATAGTAGTAAACCACACCTCGAAACCTGACCGGTCTTCAATACCGACGAACCCAATGTCAACCTTATCACATTCACTGGCAAAGAGGAAGAACCTTCACCAGATTTCGTCGAGGCCAGATCACCACAAGTGGAATCCAAAAAACAAAACCATGTCCCGTGAAGGAGCGTGAGGAAGTGATTAGGAAAAGAGGCGGATGACTGAAACTCGAATCGTGCTGATCGCTCAATAAGCGCTCAAATTCGCTCAAATGTCAACACAGCCTGAGTATTGCAATTGTAAACCCTCACTCAGACAGTCATGGTACTGAGACACACAAGGCAAGCAATCGAGCAGACCAGATCTTTCCAGAAGTACTGTACATTGACCTTGGCCTCGTCATCTCATCTACAGGCAACTTAGCTTTGGGCCTTTGGCGACGTTACATGATGGCCGCCGTGACTCGTTACTGTAATAATTACAAATATTTGAACGTCAAGTCAATACCGGCAGTGATGCTCCAGATCTCCACTGAGCAATAATTAAAGAACTCTGCTCCAAGAGTCCAAAGTTGAACATCGCCCGCTCGTAGAAGAGGATAGCCAAATTTGCTTGTTGGGTCCTCTGCTTATTGATCACACGTACCCGGTCTATGCCGACGATATCGAGGGTGATGAACACACAATCATATCTCGTTGTGTTTGACTGCATCAGGAAAACCCAATAGCTCTTAGAAGCTCTTAGAGCTCTTGCCCAAGACGAATAAGAGCTCCAAGAGAAGCTCTTACGCAAGGAGGCTCGAGTTCTTGCCCAAGAGCCTCCAAGAACTTCTAAGACGTGCTCCAAGAGCTTCTGAGACGTGCTTCAAGAACTTCTAACACATGCTCCAAGAGCTTCTAATGCATGCTCTAAGAGCTTCTGAGATGCACTCCAAGAGCTGTTGCAAGAACAAATTTCTCATATTTCTATCAATCGGCTATACTTCATATACATGACTACAGCAGAATAGAACTACATACAGTATATGTATGACACGAGAATAGAACCACCAATCCAGACAGTACTTGCGTTCGAGAGCGACGGGAGGAGCAATGACCTTGACCTTCATGCTCGCAGGGGGGAGTGTGAGGTCTTTTTGCATAGTCTGCAATACCGGGGAACGCGACAGACATCAAGGTTGCACTTGAAGATGGAAGCTTCAAGACCAAGGAACGAGGGCTGAAAGAGAGCCTCGGGCACACGAAATCTGAATAGCATCAGACTGAGTCCACAAAGGCAACAGAACACTTACGAGGGCAACATAGCACAACTTCTCCTTAATGTCACGAACGATCTCACGCTCTGCCGATGTCGTGAAAGGGTAACCACACGTCGCCGAGTATCGCGTCGTGTGAGCGGTGTGGCGCATCGAATGGCATCGGTCTCCATCTCCATACGCCGGACATCCTCTTCGTGCCATCTTCATCAGGTGACTTGTGCTTGCCCTTACTACTAGATGCCTTGGCGGGGTCGGCACGGAATTTCTTGTTAGGTGGACGGGATGGACCTGCAACCACGTTGGTATTATTGGAGGGGAGCTTGAGAGGACGGCTGTTGGGATTTAGAGCCATGAATAATAACAAGACCGCCACGCTGCTCCTTGCCATTGAGAACTGACCACGACGGGAGGGCATATTAGCATGATAGGACCACAAGAAGATAAGTAACCACGTACGTTTCCACTTGTGGGAGGCCGCATTCTGTTTTGTGGCACTTTAATAATATGGACAAAACAGACAAAGACAAACTACTCACATCTTTTCGTGTGCGTTTAGCCTTTGGCGCGCTGTTGGGATTCTGTTTCTGTGAGATATTTTACGAGGGCTTCAGACTTTGAATACTCGTCCCGGAAGAAAGCACAGTGCTAGACAAAGCATCCACCCATCATGGAAGCGGGTGGCCCAAGAGAGGTTTGTAGGGAGCTGGCCTGAGCGCGCATAAAGTTGAACAGTGGCGGAGTAGGGGTCGAAGAAGGCGCGGGAGGCAAGAAGAGAGTGGAGAAGGAGGGAGGGGTAAGTGATATCACGGCGGGCTTCCCCTGCGGAGAACAAGGAGAACGATCTGATTGAGAACTCTATCACTTCTGATGAGCTTTGTTTAATCCCAGGATCATACACGTGCCCTGGGAGGGTTAAGTGGCTTCCATGGCACGGAGCAGAGCACGCTGAGATCGAGGCTGAATTGTTGGGCCGTCAATGATGGCGTCGAGGACGCACGAAGCGGCGGGATGGTGTGTGAGCGCCATTCTTGTGACATCAACGATTCGATGCTATGTGGAGAGAATCATAATTGGAAGGCACCGGGTCTTCTACCATGTACGCACCTACCAAGTACGAGCGCATTACGCAGCGCATGGAGCCACAAAAGTGATTACAGGAACAGCGCGCCAGTTGTTGTGGGTTCAAGAGGGTTGGATGCTGCTTCGTCGCGCGATTTTTGGGAGAGTTTCCTAAGATGATCATCTTCAAGTTGTGGCTCGCGATTTGGTGGCGCAGTGTATTCTCTACTGGCGGCAGCATATTCCTATGAGACGTCAACGTAATAATCACACGTGGTCACGATGCCTACTCACGGGGATACTTCTACAGCAGTATGCACAGGGACAAATGACTTTCTATCGTCTTCCGAGCCCACCTGAAATGCAGAACATATTTCCTAGAGCTGTAAAGTCGGAACAATAGCATGGAGAATATATGATACAGGCTAACCTTGCAGATTCCATCCTTGAGAGCGTTCAAGGCAGCGGCACGCTCGATCACGGCTCATAAAATTCTGATCCGAGTTTCTGAACAGTGATGAGCATTGACGACTCAATATGTGAGACGAATACTTGAGACGAAGACCTGTGGTACCTGGTGCCGGGATTGGTAAAGAAGCAGAGCGCAGGATGGATGGGGGTTGCAGAGGGGGAACAAAGATCGGAACGGCCAGCGAAGTCTCAGGCGCAAGTTGGCACGACGACGAAAGAAAATGGTAATTAAATGATCAGCCACAATTAAAATGCAATGCCAAACACGCGACTTAGCAATTTTTCACGTTCACATTTTTCCATGACTTTTCTCGGCGTATTTGCCTTTTCACAATAACATATCATTGACCTTGTTCACATGAGATAGCATTTTGACCTGATTTTAACTTACTTTGTCACTTTATAAAATTTAATTCTGGGTGCTCTTGGGCACCTCTTACAAGGTCTTGGGAAAAAATAATCTCTTACTGGTCTTGCAGAAAGTTGAGGCAAGACTCGCAAGAGCTATCCAGCCCTCCAAGACATCCCCAAGACCTCTAAGAGCCTCTAAGACGTTTTGGGTTTTCCTGATGTGTCCTTGTCACGCCGCCGCGCGTGCGGCAAACCCACGCTTCGACTTCGACGACCGAGGCCAACCGACCAACAGACTACACGTGGTGCTGCGGAGTGCAACCCCGGATACGCGCGCTCCTATGTTTTCTAGGGACCAAACAGACCTGTTTCAGGCCGCGCCCCTTGAGGGACCAGGGATGAAGCTCCCCCCTTTTACAACTCTTTCTGAGCTGGGCTTGGTTGATATGATGATATCAGCCCGATTCGCGTTGTTTTCATCTCCCCCTCTTTACCGTTTCTATGCTCGTGCTGGCCTTCGCTGGCCAGTTGCTTCCACAATCGTCTTTATAATTTAGTCTAAAGCCGGAAATGTCCGGGACCGCGTCTTTACACGGAATACAGTAGAACTGCTGGCTCAAAAAATAATCGGGTGCGCCACTGCCACCCAGAAAGCACCTCGCATTTTCGCCCGACTGGACATTCGTTTCCACGGAAACCGCATACTAGTACGCGCGACGCAAAGATCAATATTGATTAACGCGAAACTCCGACACCAACAGTACAGCACAGATGACCCTAATTCTTTATCTGAGGCTCCGTATAGTCTGCAAAGTTTTGCGGGGTTTTCCGAGTGACTAATGTGACAGGGCCCCGGCCCGAGGTTCAAATCAAAATCTCGTTATGCACTGTACTGTAATTGCTATGCACTGTAATTGAGTCATGGCTGATCCGAGGCGATGCCTTAGTTGGGCATGTGATGGGTGTAGTGCCCCCGTTCCCGAGCTGCCCGTGGCCGCGCTTGGGGCAGTGCCAGATGTTACCAACTTACCGTCGACCGTTCGTCTCACAACCTTTTGTCTCATAAACTGTTTCATTTTGTCAATACTGTACCTCTCCAACTACCAAGTCATGGGTCGTGGCGTCATCTATTACATTTTCCAGCGTCCGCTGTTCTGTTGCTGTCTTCCCGTTCGCATTGGTGTTATCATTATGTCCTTTCTCGGGATTATACTCTCTGGTTTACTATCTGCCGTTTGTTGGTTCGAGGTTTCTCGTGCGTATGTCCCTCTTATAACATGATGGGTTGCATTAAATGGCAAGGTGATTGAAGGCGGAGGCGCACTTACAAGCAAGCAACACCGGTCCTTTATTGGGGGTGCACTCGTCGCAACGCTGCTCCTCCTCATCTCAATGCTCGGGTACGTTTCGTGCGTCTCAATATCACACCGTACCAATGGTGATGGTTTGCTTCTTATCTATGTAGACTCGTCGGTGCCATCGTGCGCAAGCTGACCTTGGCAACCACTTACGCCGTCGGGCTATACATTCACTTCCTGATCAACTTCATTGTAGCAAGCTACCTTCTCTTTGTCATCCTACATGTCACGCATAAAGACACCGTCGCCCTCTGCCAGAATATCCTCACAAATCAACAGACCAAGAATCAGTGTGAATCGATCTTCGACTCCTTTCGCGCCATATATGCTGGCATTGCCACTTTTATCCTCATAGTGGAGCTTTGTGAGTGACTCAATACCCCGCTAGTCCTTCACATCGTTGTCCCTTCTCATTCCTTTTGTTCTCGCCTTCACCTTTATACGAAAATCAGACGGCGCGATAGTCGCAACGCGCTACGTCTACCAACTTCGTGGAGAAAAGCGGGGGGCACGAATGCCCAATCATATGCGCCACCAGTCGGATTTAGGGCGTCTCATGCCTGGCATCGTGCGTTACACGGATGGGAGTGGTGCAACGGTGTACAGTTCACATTCCTACCAACCAATGAAGGGCCACGCACGCGGGGCGTCCGCGTATTCACTGGCCACTAGCGATTTCGAGGAGGGGTCTGATGAACTGCCCAGCGCCGGGCCACATGACAAGGAGTACTGGGAGGACAATGACTATAAGGATCCTGGACATGAGGACCGTGAACATGAGGCCCATTATCCCCCCGAACTATGGGGCTACATGACATTGAGGACCATGAAGCTGGACGATGATCAGGCCCATGATCGCCTATGATCAAAATACTCCTGAAGGAGCGTTTTCGACAGAGTGGCTCAGGGCATGTTTGTGAAGAGGGGAGATACCTTACTTGTATTGCTGTATTCGAGCACTTATTTACGTAGAACAGAGGATGGACGGTAGCATATCAGACACTTGGATTCAACTCTGCTGTTGCTAGTTGACGGCAAAATAGCCTGAGTGGCGTGGCCCGGCGGAGGCGCCTCGGCGCCACCATCGCACGACGTTCCTGCGCACCCGGCACAGGTTGCTCATATAGCTCGTCCCCGTCCCTTCGGACGTTTGTCTGTTGACACAGACAAAAAATATCGTTCCTGTCCACGGCAGCATCATACATGTGATGCCCATTCGACATAATGCCATGCACATTCGATATGCTACCCAGCGGCAGCACATCATTGATTCTGTGCGTCTGTTACCCCACGCTTAGATGACCGTCTACAAACCTGCTCACTTATTGTGCTCGGTAGCTTGATACGCTGCTTTACCAACTCCATGTCTTATCCTTCTTACTCGCACCCTCCATCGTCACCCTCTTCGTTCGCGCCGCAGGGCAATTCCAACTATCACACCCTCGCGAGTTTGGTCCCCAGCGCACACTGCGCTTCCGCTTTGTCCTTATTGGCATGTTCAATGCGAGTAGTATCTGGAACCATGCCTATATGGGTGCTCCAGATGGGCGGACGGCCGTGTTGGATTTTGTTGGGATGGGTACGTCTTGTTATATCTTTATTCTCGCACCCTCATAAATCCACCTGTCTCTCTGGCAATCCCACAGGATTCATACCATCACGCACGCAACTTCTCCTGCTCGATCTTCTCATCATCACTCTTTCAGTTGTTGTTACAACTATTGCGTACGAAGTCACCTATGCGCGCGCGGTGACTAATGCGGCCATCCGAGCCACGCTCGACCTAACACCTTCAAACGCTCACACGTATACCGACCCACTCACTCCCCCAGTGCCCGGGGAAGGCACTGATCTCGTGCTCGATTTTCACTCCTCCTTGTTACTTCGGCATATCCGTCAACCTCCATCTCCACCGCCAGAAGACACCCAACTCCCTAATGGCGCTGCCGTAGTAGAAGGGTTGCGTATGTTGTTGCAGGCGCAACGTGCACTTAGGGAACGGCAGGAGGCTCGGCAAAACCCACTTGCGGTGGATGGCCGTGGCAGTGACGCGCAAGAGGAGGAGCGAGACCGTCGCGTGCCGGGCGGGATGGACCCACCAGAGGATGGAGGATGAACGTTGAACTATTAGACGTTATATATGGTGCATTCATTGTGCTACTGCATGCAACAGGTGAGAGTGGCGTGATAGTTTTTCATTGGCCTCTAAGGCTCCTTTTCTCCTACGACCACATGGAGAGGTACTCTCAAACCACATAGAGAGAGCAGGGTGAGAATGAAATGAGAACGAAAGCGGGGAGGGTACTCGACGGAAATGGCGTGTAGATGGTACAGTAAGTCAACATCTGCGTTTTAGCTACGTAGGTAGGTGTGAGTTATAATTTGGTTAGTATCGTGAGGAATCAACGCAGCTTACAGTTTGACGGAGACATGCACCGAATTTGTCGAATTCTGCCTTGCAGGTATCCTTGTGAACATCGGTATATGTCGCGACGATGCACTTTCCATAGTCAGAAGCCTCCTTTGCGCAGGTAGTCGTAGAGGCAACAGCGAGGCGCCGTAGAGGTGTTGCGACCGCTGTCGAGGACGACACTGCTGCCAAAGTTGTCGGTTGCATCGAAAACGAGAAGCGAACCGCTTACGTTATCGAATCATTAGGGGAACGCGTAACTTGAAGTTAGACGCTCGGCTCTACAAGCAGGTCGCGTTCACGCTGCTCCGGCCAGTCACAAAGCCGCCGCTCCGACTCGGTCACTCCCACAACTTCTGTTCATCCTTATACTTCCACGCTTGATGCATGATGCTGGACACTAGTTTTCTTGTCGCTACTATTCTTGTGGTCATCACACTTCTGTTCTACATTTTGTGTTGGGGCAGATTCCTTGCGTTACTTATTGGCCTTGCACTTCGTGTCGTTCTCTGGAATAGAGGGGGTTCCAGTGCATGGATTCAAATTGGCGCGTCACCACTCTCTCCTTGCCTCTTCACTTTGCTGAACCTTGTGTCAGGCTCCTTCCATGTATCGCTTCTGGCGGGGCGCATTCTACTCAAGGATTTTCGCTACCATTCAAGCAACCAGACCTTCAAGATTGTCAAAGTTCAGCTGCGTTGGCGATACTGGATTCGGTCCATTACCTGCTCTGAGGACATACAAGCTCACGGCGGTGGCGAAGGTCCGAAGCGTGCGCCTACTTCATTTTCTCTCCCTTTCGCGTTGTTCCAAACACAATCATAGTTGCTCATGTCTCCAAGTCATCGCGCTGTCGCTTCCACGCGACCTTTGAAGGCTTCGAGTGGTTTATTTACAATCGAACGGCTGCGTTTGATAGTATCGTCTCGCGGATGGAAGGAGACACACCCGTTCCGGAAACTCGCGCCCAAGGATCTAGCGCAGATAGGGCTGCGTCCCAGCTGAGGCACATCTTCACCAAGTCTCCTGCACGAGGTGACGGTGTGTGCATCCCTTTCTGTCGCAACGATGCGCCCGAGTAATCGTGTATGACACCTGGCAGACGATGTACAGACTCCTCATATGCGAAATTCTTTCAGCACTCCCAAGTTTCTGTGCAACTTCGTCCAATGGCTCCGAGGTCAACTTCCAGATCTTGATGCCAAGAATTTACTTCCAATCAGCTTTGAGTGCTTCAACGGTGGAATTGTATGCGGCAATATGGCAACTTCTAACATTTTAGTATCCGAGTTCAACCGCGCGGATGGAATTTTTGGGACAGTGCCGGTTCGTCACGACCATATTTTGTTATTCCTCGTCACCTTACACGCCTAATGGCTCTAGTCCAAGTCACCTCTAGACCTTTACAAGCAAGTATTGGATATCAAATTTCAGAACGCCACTACTAGCTTGAAGGAGAATGATCAATACCTGACACCCATGACCAACACTGGATCCCACATTCATGGCCATCTTCACAAGGCTCAGCAAGTATTCCACCTCTCTTTTGGTTCATCTATTCACATAGTTAACAGCTCATTAAGCATCCACTACTTTCACTACCTCACGTACTCGGTCTTTTCTAAGCTCTACCGTTCTGCGCGGCTTCGTGATGGCCTCCGTGCCGCAGCGCAAGTATTTAAGAAGCAGCCCATCTCTGCTCCCCCGAAAGCATTTCGCTCTCGCTCCAGGCGTGCACAGAGCGTTGATATCGAGACTCCCGTCGGGCCTGATTCCGCGAAGCGGGAGTATGCCATTGACAGGAGGCTTCTTGAGGCACCCGTGCTCGAGCTCTCGTACTATGCGGACGTGGTTGGTGTTGTCCCTGTAGAGCCACGAACGTTTGATCGCGAAGACCATGTTATCGGAAATGGCGACACTTCACCCGAATGGGGCCTCGATCTTATTCTGCACGGTGGTTTTTTGAGGTATGGTCCTTGGGCGGATAGACAAAGGTGCGTACCATCGTTGTATTCCACAAAGTCCGTACTGATTGTTGCATAGGGCCGAATTGCAGCGCGTATTCTTTCCCCCCACGTACCAAGAGGCGGACCGAACGAATCGCCGCCGTCCTGGTGAGAATCGCATCTGGACTGACATGCGAATATTTGTCGAGCTCCGCGGCGGGACGACGTTACAAGTACCTTTCCGCGAAGCGTCAAAGGTGTTTAATTATTGAGCTCATGTCATGAGTAATTTGTTCTGAAATATGCATCAGAACTGGCAATGGGATGGTTATGTCAATGCGCCTCGACCTCGTACACGTGAAGCTGCTTCTCTCAGTATCAAAGTCGGCGAAGATTCTACCATACGATATTTGATGCCCATGGTCGCCGATGCTCAGGGTTACCATCCCCACCTCAAAGTTCACTTGAATAGCATGACAGTCTCTAGTAGTCTCAATGACACGCGGCTACTCACCACAAAGTCCTGCGAAGTGAGTAGTTTATAGTCACAGTGTCACCTGCCTATCCTAATCCTCCATCAGATTTCGGGCGATATGCCATCCCCTCTGAAATGGGATGCCAGCCGCCAGTGGATGTTCACCGTCTCACTCAGTCAACCTATATTCTATCTTCTGCGCGATCACATCAATATGTTTACTGACCTGGGTAAAGACTGGAGTTCCGGTCCCCCGAGCAACCATTTCACCTGGGTGCCGATGCGTTACTTTGTTATCCTTGACTTCCACGAATACGAAATAAATACTTATGTGAATGATCATAATATCATTGACAAACCCCTCAGAGAAGAGAATGGTCCGTCTCTTTTCGTGCAGATGAGCGTTTGCTGAGATAGCTACAGCACTAATTACGCTTCGTGGACCCAGTTTGCACAACGAGAATACCATCCTGTCGGACAAGTTCAGGCCAACTTGGACGTTGTTCCCCTTTTCAATTAGTGCTCCGAACGTCGCCCTTAGCCTTACACTTCCAAAATGGAACACACATCACCTACAAACTGTGGAGCCTATTACCAAACTTATGACTGTTAGCCGACTCCATCTCGATGGTTCATACCTCTACCATTCGGATGTCAGGGAAGAGAACTTCGATCAGCTAAGATTAAAATTTACCGTATGTTCTTCCACGTCTTTTGAATGGGAGCGTAATTACTCATTTTTCCAAATTCACAGCTTGATGACTTTTCATTCAAGTGCTTGGCATGGTCGATCCGACATTTTATGATCTTCCAGCAAAATTATTTCGGCATCTTCACGCACTTTTCGACTCTTAGGGAATACTTGCAGAAGCGGAGCCAGCGCCAGATAGGGGATCCTATTGATCTGAAGTACCGTCCTGGGATGGTAATGTCACTGTTCCTTGGACCACTTATTCGAATTTTTCTGACCCTTCGAATAGTCCAATCAAATGCAGGTTGAGCTACAACTGAGCGTAAATCATTCTCTTATCACCCTGCCAGTTGGCCTTTCAGGCTATGAGGAGTACTTTCCACTTACTGGCCAACCTGAGGACGTTCACCTGGGGGCGTGCGTCGTACTTTCTGTACCCGAGGTCGAGGTGCAACTTCGCTCTCATAACCTTGGGTTCGAAATGAATCTCAACACCAGCACAATCTATGGTGCTGTTGAATCCGATTATACCGAGCGGTCAATCTTTTCAAGACCTCAGCGGTCTCCCAGTTCGGAGGTCATGTTGATTGAAGGTTACCGTTCTGCATGTGGTTCTAAACCACTGCTGACATTTTGATAGGAGTCGATATTCTTGCAAATAGGTTATTCGGGCCTCAACCGCTTGCTTCTACTTACGCGTGTCTCTGGGAGATCAACGTCGGTTCCGTGAAGGGTGTGTTTTCTGCGTCACACGTCCGGACGCTGCGTTCTGCCCTCGATGCGTTCTCTATGAACTACAAGGATCCAATGAATGTCCCTGCTGCTGAGTTCGCATTGCCATTGGCCGCAGATGGTTGGTACCAGCCTGCACTGATGATGATTCCAATACTCATGATCATTAAGTTACATTTTTGAAAGTAACCTGCACATCTATCAACCTGACCTGGTCTGCTACGCCGGTATTCGTGTATTGTTCTCTTCCCCAGGGATTCCATATGGCGTCAAACAATTTAGCGGGCAACAACCACCGGAAGGTCACCAGTCTCTCCGTGCCCAAGGTTATCACTCGTTTCTTACATTCCGTTGGGAAGAACAAGTGGGTCGAGGCCGGCGAAGTCGTGTTCGATGTTGCCCTTGACCGTTACTCTTCTCCGCCAGGATGGCGAGGGGGAGCCCTGGCACAGGCCAAGTTCCTCACTGAACAGGACGAGCCTACCGGTCGGTTGCGAAAGTTGAAAATCGGCCTCGGAATGCGGGGCCATTGGATCCCCTGTGCGTTTAATCTCCCAACTTAACTAATGGTATTCGTAGGCTAATTGGGAAATCCAGCACGTAGTCTGTATGCTACTATTTTGAGATTGCCAAGGCCTCATCTTCCGGCTTCAACAACCTATCATGCTCCTTTGGATGAAGATACGCTACATGGGGCTGACGTAACAAGACCAACCCCATTCTTCCAGCGTCATGTGTACTCTGATTCAGACGACGAGGTCTCTTATACAGCTATAGACCGTGATGCACGTCTTGCGTATGCTGTTCAACAGTCATTTGCGGTCAAGCTCGCTCAAAATATTCTAGGAACTCGCGCCCATCATCCATGTTGCCTCTCGTTCAGGCAGATGATGAGAGCATGTCGGGTGGGGACGAATCTGACGATATGGATCTGACAGATGGTAGTAGCCACGGTAGTGACGTGTCGGAGTGGGACGAAGGTAATCTTTTGCATCGTTTGGACAATACTCTCCTGACACCATGGATGTATCCCCGTAGCTCTGGAATATCCCCTCGCGTCCCGCTACTCCAAGGTGTCTAGACATTATGGCCTTCCAATGGGCAAGCCTTCGACCTGGGTGGCAAACCCTGTCGTTACCCTTCGAGTGAGATCCCTATCGCCAGACTACCTAAAATATTCACTCTAACTTTTCTCAGGATCGCCGGCCCTTCTCTACTCCTGCTGCGCACCCAGAAATTGCGTTGAAGGGGGACGGCCATAGTCCTTACAAGCAGTGGAAAGCAGACATAACGGAGGACAGTGGTACCTTGACTACTCGCGTGCTCAGCAATTCGGTCGAAATTTGGGTGACTCCTCTCTTACCATCAGTGGTCATTCACCTACTCGAAGATAACTTAAGAGCGGTGAGTTGATACGTTGTGTACCTCTCGCCTTACACCTAATTGTTTTACAGGCAATGAGTCTCGAAGAGCATATCGACTCGCTCACGACAGACCATATTCGAGACCTATTGAAGGAGCAAGACGCGGTGAATGATTCGACATTTGACGTCCAGATCTCCTCTATTCGTGCCCAGGCTGTATTGTTAGTCCAGAATCCTCGCGGTCACCACGACGGTTTCCTGCATGCCCCTGATGCCCCCCACGATTCCCCTGAGGACAAAGTAGCTGTACTCGACCTCCAAATATTTGACTCTGGTTTGAAAGCTCAAGTACATAGGGAAGAAAGACATTCTCGACAATCGTTCGCCTTCTCCACGAATCATACTACACTCTCCCTCGATCTCCACGACGTTCATAGCCCAGTAAATCGGTGGGGGGTTCACACTGTTGTGAAGGCTTCGTTGTCGGAGGTTACATCAGCATTTGTCCATAACCGTGCCGATCTCGCATGGAGAGCTCTCTCTGTGGTATTAGAAATGGACGCTCCAGATTACATTTCCGAAGCTATTTCTGCCCACACCGACCCTATCATCCGCGCCATCAGTACGTATCAGCGCCTTCAATCTCGCCTTCTATCGGCTACGCGTGACTGCGTTTATCAAACCCTAAAACGCTCTAAGAACCTCTCCGTGGTCGATCCACTATCTACCATACAGCCATCTTACTTAATTCAAACCGGCATTCCTCACGAGATTCGTGTGCATGCTGCCTCAAAAATTCTCCTTTACATCCGTAATTGCCTTCGTTCATTGACAACCGAAGAACGTGAAGCTGTCGGCCGTCTTACTAGAATGGAAGATACCGTGGTGACAAGGGAGGAAGTTCTTGCCCTGCTCGAAGGCCTTGTAGCGGATACCGATGCGACCAGTCTCACAAATCTCATACTCATCACTCGCCTATTTGGAGCTCCTGAATCCCCGAAGGTAACTCGACCACCTGAACCAACTATTCAGGCGGCGGGGATAAAGCTCCAAGCCGTGAAGGTAGCCGTGCTCCATCCCAAGCATGGGCCTCCCTCGGAATTTAGCCTCCATACGGTGGATATTACAGCCGCTTTGAAGAAGTCTGGGCTGCTTGTGGGACCATCGAAATCACCGAAGGATCCCGTGTCTGTTCGAGACAAACATCGTTCGGTGGTTCAACATATAGCGCTCTCGGTTGCGCTTGATGGCCTCGAGGTCCTCATATTGCCTCACATTCTCAATTTTGCTCAAAATCTTGTCCGGATACGCAAGCAATTCAAGAACACAACTCCCATGCCATCATCTACTCCTCCCCATCTTGCTCAGGGTCCATTGAAGACAATATTCCTAGTTGATGCGACACTCTCACTTCGATCACTACGGTTCCAGGTTGCAGCAGAAAAGTTGATTATCGCCTTCATTATATCCCGCCTAGGCCTGGTCTCTTCTGTATATATTCGCCCCCACCTCACTCCCCAAGGTCCCCCAGACCTGTCTGCTAACGCATCCCTTTTCTTTGATTCGGTGGCTCTGCAGGCTCGATCATCCATGGATAAGGACTCTCCAGCTCCACAAGATACGCTAGCTGAAATATTGCTCAAGAAAGCAGGGTTGAACTGTGCCTTGCGTCATGAAGTGGCGCTGAACCCTACCATCCGTGCCGCCCTAACAGTTGGCTGTTTGCAACTCTCCGTCCCTCGAAGTGCCATCCGCCTGAGTAGGTTTATCGAGGAATGGAAGGCGGATTATCTCCCCAGTTTCGAACAGACTGTCCAGGCTTTAGTGTCGGAATTGCGGCAAGAACCCACGGTTCCGTCATCCCCGAGGAATATGAAGAATCTTGTTCCAACCACGCATCTGCAACTTTCGATAGTATCATGCGGTGTTTTTCTCCATGTACTCCCTGGCACTTGGTTGTCGTGGGAGCTACTCGACACCGTAGCTCACCTGAAATTAGGAGTCGGTCTGGCGCTCTCACGTCAGTCAGCTGCCCCTTTTGGCCTCAGATTTTCCTCTCAGCGTATCAGTATTGCTACGCTCTCAAAGGGGGAAACGCTGGAAGACGCGTCGGAGAAGGGTGGACTCAAACTTGACCTTCCCTCAATGACGATCACTGGCACATATGAAAATCATGGCGTTCATATCTTGGTTTCCGCTGGATTCTTTTCGTTTATAGTCAAGCCGTCTTATTGGAACACTCTGCTCTCGGTACAGCAAAAGTTTGGAAATGATATCAACGATCTACTCCACGTCCTAGCAGATGCGCGGACGAAGAGGCCATCATCTCAAGGACCGGCCAAGTCACAACCCCTCTCGTCACAGTCATTGTTGCAGAGCGGGGCTTTCAAAGCTAAAGGCTTCCGGATTGGCTTGGAAGGCCACTCTTCAACGCTATTCCTCGAATGCGAGGATATCAGTGGTAGTTTGACAGACGGTGAAAGCAAGGGCAAAGGGAAATTCTGGCAACTCAACGCGACAGGGTTGGCACTATCTCTGGCCCCAAGGTTCTACGCTGTAATGAAGTCCGAATCTGGCCGATTTGATGAAAACCGTCGTTCGGCTTTCGTTCAAATAGACTGCAAGGCAGAGGTCGATCGTCGCACTGCACAGAAATCCCTCAGGATCAAGGTGTACAAGATTCATGCAATCATGCAGCCTAGCTCCATTGGGGAAATTGGCGATTTTGTTGATCGTCTCCAGGCATGTTTTTTTTAAATCCAGTTACGCTTATTTGACCTTTCGAATAGGCTGAAGTCCTGGGTCGTAAGGACGAGCGCGTTCGTGAACTTGCTGTGTTTAAGGAGAAGACGCAAAGTATCCTCAAGGCCTTTGAGGTCAATGTCCGAGAGTCTGCCCCCCGCGGTGTTATGGCTTGGTTCAAGGACTGTGCTATCGTACTCAGCGTCAGCCATGTTGGAGTCGCGTTTCCCCTTGCATTGGATAGTAGCATCGAAATTCCTCTGGGGAAATCACGCCAACACCCGACTGTATCAGCGTTCTTGTTTTCGGTTGACACCGTTGAGTTCAAGGATAAGAACATGGGCAATAGTCAATTTAATATGAAGGGGTTTTCATTCCGGTTCGTTGATCGGTAAGTAGCCCCCCCAAGTCGACGAATCACAGTACAAAGTTTCATGTTATCGACTTCTAGGTTTAGACATTCTGTTTCTCGCGATTTTGCTGGAGATAGGCATCAAACTCGCAATTGTCTCGTATATCCCGATATGACCGCTCAGGTGCAAACCGAACGATCAATAAACTCACGTCGCATTCGCGTGGGTGCGAGTATCAGCGGTTTCATCTTGGACCTCGAACCCTCAATTGCAGATCATGTTGCCTCTCTTGTTGATGTGTACAGGAGGGGTAAGGAACGCGTGGATCGCATATCAGTCAATGTCCCTCGCAATACCACTATCCAAGACCCCAAACAGAGACCGCAAAGGCTAGATCCGGAACCGAATAAGGCAGTTCGGACTACCTCTAGCTTCCTTCTATCCATGGTCTTCCTCAGCGGACAAGTTCGCATGCACAGCAGTTCCCCCAGAACGGGCTCTCTATACGATAAAAAGGGCGCATCTGTCATCGAATCTTTCGATCTTCCTATGTTGTCGGTCTGGGGAGAGTACCGTGCGATGTCAGCTTCGCGGGGGGGCATCATGGATCAGGACGCTGACCCTTCGTCACTCGTGCTCAATAGCACGATTCATTCCAGCGAGAACACGTTGAGGCCAAGCTTGCTCCCGTTTATCACTGAACTTGTCAACCATATTGAACGTCGCATGCGCAAGGCGAGCTCAAGTAGCTCGTCATTCTCCAACCGCAGCTCTGTCTCCCATTCACCTCCGGAACTCAATGCCTCAGATGATAACCCACCAGTCTCGGGCATGCACATCACCTTTGCTTTGCGCATAGACCAATCAAAGCTACAACTCACATGCCAACCGGATGTCAATGTCATTGCGGGGGTCTATTGGGATAGCGGAGGATTCCTTCTAAACGTCTCCAGATCTGGTCGACGGATGTCATTCACAGGAAATGTTGGAGGACTAACTATTGGACTCAAGCACGGGTTCCTCAGCGAAGACTGTGTTCGACTCAATGCTCACAATCTCGCCTTCTCCACGACTTTTACTGGGGCCGACAACGGCTCGAAGAAAGAAGTGAACTCAATTTCCATCGTCGTCGACACAGATGTTTCTGGGGGGTTGCGTTTCTCACGGTTCCAGGATGTACTATGTTTCAAGGCCGTGTGGCTCGATCGCATCCCAGTACTCAGCGCAACACCCAGTAGCGAGCTTGTTGATCAAACCTTCAAGGCGAAAGCACCACCGGCGCCTAGTGTAGTCTCTACCAAAAATGATTTTACCACTGCGGTTCTCGTCCGTTTCCGGCGAATAGGCCTCAATGTAGACCTTGGGCAATCGATATCATCTGTGAGGCTGGATATGTTGGATGTGATCTTCCAGAGTCACATTGAAAAGATGTGCACGGAACTTTCGGTGTCCATTGGCGATCTCAACATGTTGGCTACTGGCAACATTTCCGGTCACGCGCGTATTCCTGACTTCTCGTTTAACACCATCCGTCGCAAGGCTCCTATATCAAATTCCTTGAGAGAGCCTAGGATGCTGGACATGTCACTGAGAAGTGGGATCCTAGAGATGACCTTGGAATCTGATTATCAGAAGATATTGCATCTCCGGTGAGTTGCATGTATAAGAAATAATCATCCCTTTCATATATCTTTCAGGTCTGAGCCTCTCAGTATCGCTGTCTGGGATGACTGGTCGGAGATGTCTCCACAAATAGCCGTTCTAGACCGATTGCTCCGCTTGTCCTTTGTGGTCTCCGGGACCGAGCTCATCGCTGTTGGCTCAGTCGGCACCCTACCTAAGCTTTTTTCTTATGGTTCCCGCTTTCAAGCAAATCTCCAGGCACAACGAGAAGGCGCAGCGCGAGAGTCAAAAGCATTCCGTATAGCACATACACCGAAGCCGGTTAATCCCCTCTCAGCTTTTGCCAATGCTATGCTTCAGACCGCGCGGACGCGTCTGCGCGAGAAAGAAGATAGCCTATCATACGTTGTACAACAGCGCATGCAATTCTCGCTTGGATCTCTAAAGCTCGTCGTTTTTCCAAGAACCATGGAGGATAATGAGATGGCATCCTTCAGCGCGAGCGAGCTGCGTGCCGATCTTGACCTCATCATCGAGTCCAATGATCTTCCAGTGAAGCGGAAGCTGCTTCTCGCTTTTGCGGGCATGTCGGCTTCTCGCGTTGGACCGCTCAGCCACGGTATGGTCCCCGATGACGTTCGGACAGATGTACGAAAATGGCTCGATGCATTACGCAAAGGGATGCCCGTCTCAACAATCTTCGAGCTTCCGGCGATGGACATGGACATGGAGAGCGAGGAAATAGGTGGTATCCTCGAATATAATTTTGAGTCAAAGTTTGCTCAGGGGGGTAAACCTACGGCTCGGAGGGAGGATATCTTCATCACGTTGAACGTCGCATTGTATTCATGGCTCACTTTACTGCGCAAGAATCTTGCACGCGAGATGAGTCAAGCCCAGGGATCCCTCGACCGTCGCCAAGCTGCTGGGATTCCAACGGCAACTCCTTCGGGTGCATCGACTCCAGGACGCAGACGGACGATTACTGAATCCTCGACTCTGGATATTACGTCTCCCCCGACATTTTTGCAGATCGACCGACACGTGTCACCTCGTCAACGGGCGCCAACGGGCTCCGATGCAGCAGTAGAGAGACATCACAAAACCACGCTCTCGATGTCTGCAATGCCGAGTAGAAGCGAGACACTTGGTCCGCCAATTGAACTTGCGATCCCGTCGCATGGCTCGGCGACTTCACCTTTAGACGTTGCAACTCCTACTTCCTCCAACAACGCACAGCCTCTCCCGAGCCCCATCGCACCCGCGCCGTCCACGGGACTTCCGCCAAGTCTCGTGTACCAACCGCAGCGTCGACGTATTGAGCGTTTGCAGATGCGGCAGTTGGGCGAGGCGACGCCAGATGTGATGCACCCTTTCTTCACAAAAAAGGCGGGCTTCAGTCTCGAGGACGCGCTACCGCAATATGTGCACGAATACGCGACTATGCCAATTGAGGAGATAACACGAGCACTGTTGAAGCTGTACAGCCAGCAGTTGAGCCACTCCGAGTCGGCATCCCAATAGGAGCGCGGCAGATGTAATCTATTTGTTTTATGTTAAATCGATATTGCATCTATTGCACTGGCAATCCAGGGGTACACTGGTACAGGATGGAGAAGCAAACTACCTCGAAGTTGAGCCGCCTACTCCGAAAACGCTGAGTAAGGCAAAGCAACCGTAGAGAAGGCCGACGGGGTATGCGACTAGAAGTCGCTGATCGGACATGCGCAAAACAGCAACGAAAATACCAGACGCTGCATAAGTACACCAGACAATAGACAATGATGAAAGCATGTAACCCAGCATGCCACTATGAATTGCACGTCAGAAAGACGAAAACCGAGAAGACGATTACGCACTCTAAGGTGACGACCACGCTGAGTGCGCCAACACCAACCATGGGGAGAAGACAGTACCCGAGCACAGAGAGGACGCGGTAGGCATCGATGCCCTGCTCGGACATTAGGTTTAGGAGGCAGTAAAGGCTGATAGAGCCTAGTAACGCAAGACCGTAGATATATCCGAAATGTGGCTTTCCGGACTACACACTGTCAGAAGCTGCAAAATGTGACGTGTGATAGGACACATACGAAAAGAAGAAACGTGGCAAAGCAGAAGCAAAATATCAGGGGTCCAGCTAAATCTGCATCATCCATCATGTGCTCGTTAACACGGCGAAAGGGGTTCAGAACTGTCATGGACTTGGCTCCTATGTGCGAGAGGTTAATCCCGAGTTCTGAGGGGATGATTGATGTCGACGCATGGGTGAGACAGACGCACAAGAGTCACAACTGCGCACGCACCCTCAAGCAATGGAGGCTCGCCCTCGAATCCGCCAGTTCCGAACGCGGTCCACCAACCCCCAGCGGGCTGAATGTTGCCTGTGTACCCTGATGTTCCGGGTTGGACTATAGGGCCCTGCGCGGCGACATTGCCTTCGAGACTTGAACGAGAACCAGGATAGAAGGATGACTGGTCGTAGAACTGGAGTGGTACATTTGACTGGTTCCCGTGTCCGTAGTAGTTGTTTTGCGAGGAGGAAGCCTCATACGCTGCGCTGTCATGCCACATTGCGTTAGAGTTTTGTGCAGGAGGCGTTTACGTGACACGCGTCTGGCCCGGGGTTGTTTATTTATTATTTGTCTTCCCTCACCTCTCGCCCACTCGATTGGCCATGGTATGTACTACCACTGCACTTAGCAACCCTCTGCTAACATCTTTTCTCTCCGAATACAGCCTCAGGTACTCTTAATTATTACTTTGGATTTCGCTCTCTTATAGTCCCTCCAGAATGAATATATCGAGGAGCATATCAAGCGGCACGGCCGCCGATTAGATTACCATGAACGCAAGTGCGTATTCTATCGCTCCTCTCTCGGTTTTCGGCTTATATTGCACAGGCGGAAGCGTGAAGCTCGCGCCGTCCACCGGCAATCCGCTGTCGCACAAAAGGCCTTTGGTCTTAAGGCTAAACTTCTCCATGCCAAACGACATGCCGAGAAAGTGCAACTCAAGAAGACCCTCAAAGCTCATGATGAGCGAAATGTCAAGCAGAAGGACTCTTCCAATGTACCCGAAGGCGCACTACCGACCTTCTTGCTCGATCGTGAGGGTCAGAAGGACGCCAAGGCTTTGTCTACAGCGATCAAGCAAAAAAGAAAGGATAAGGCAGCCAAGTATGCTGTACCTTTACCCAAGGTCCGCGGAATCGCAGAAGACGAGATGTTTAAGGTCATGCGTACTGGGAAGAGCAAGAAGAAGTCGTGGAAACGCATGGTCACCAAGGCCACCTTCGTCGGGGAAGGTTTCACTCGAAAGCCCGTCAAAATGGAACGCTTCGTGAGACCGATGGCCCTGCGCTATAAGAAAGCTAATGTCACACATCGTGCGCCCTCTCTCGACTGTGCGCCCGTATTCTGAGACTTATCTCCCAATCTCTGCGCAGCGGACCTCAAAGCTACCTTCCAGCTTCAAATTTTAGGCGTCAAGAAAAATCCCCAATCTCCTATGTACACGCAACTTGGTGTTCTTACCAAGGGAACTGTCATTGAGGTCAACGTATCAGAACTTGGAATGGTCACTGCTGGAGGCAAAGTTGTGTTTGGCAAGTATGCACAAGTCACGAACAATCCTGAAAACGACGGCTGCATCAATGCTGTCCTCCGTACGTTATCGCATCACTTCTTAACTCAAGTTTATGCTAACTATCGAATAGTTGTCTGATGCCTTCGACACTTTTTTTTGGTAGTGCGCTGTATTTTTAGACTACTGATACTGCATCCATCACGCCCACCAAAAGTCACATAATCTTAATTAGTTGCCAACCCTAACCCTAAGATGCGGGCAAACCTTCTCACCTACTGTCATGTCCCAGTCTCATTCGCCCTCGCCAGCCCCTACCGGGGCCCCAGATATGCGACATGCGCGAAATCCACTTGATAAGCAACGTCAACAACTTGAACGCCTGCTAAAAGATCCCGCAAAGCCGGCACCGATCCCCCCACCACCAAAAGAGAAGCTGATCCGCCCTGCCCGTGAAATGATGAAGAATGTGCAAGGTTCAAGTGCGGGTGCTGGAAGCGGCGAGTTCCATGTTTACAAAGCAAGTAGGCGGCGGGAGTATGAGCGACTGAAAGCGATCAACGACGGAGCTGAGAAGGTATGCCCTTTTGCAAACTGCCCATCTAAGTCCCTGACCAGCTTGACAGGAATTGGTTTTGCATGATTTTGAGGAAAGGAAGAGACTGCGTGAGGAGGAGGCCGAGGCTAAGACAGCAAAAAACCGTGCCAAGAGGCAGAAGAAGAAGGAGCGTGCAAAGGGGGTTAAGTCCGCCGAGGGAGGAGGGAAGGCTGCAGGCGCAAGCGAGGAGCAATCCTTGAAGAAGCGCAGGGTGGTGAATGGGAAGGAACTCGTGTTCCGAAGGCCGGGAGAGGAGAGCGATGAGGAGAGTGATGAAGAAGCCCCAGGTCCGCAACCTGGAAGAGCTACCGCCGCACAGGAACCCGCGTCGCCGCCTGACGTGCCGATTGCAGAGACACCTACCATCGTGATTCACGAGGACTTTTGATCTTTGCTGATGTGTCGTTATCTTCCCAACGTCCATTGCTGTCCCACCTCTACATGCAACCATCTGGAATATCGACCACATGCTGTACGACTACCGCTACATTATGAGCGCGCGCTGCCCCTCTTTACCGGCAACTGCGACCCCACTTATGTCCTCTACACCACCGGGGTACTTAGAGTATAGATTCTCCTTTGTTCACCCGGGGGGTGGAATTTTTGATACTCATAGTCTCGTACCTTGATTACCTATGCGCTATACCAATGCACCATAGTTCATTCGATCTATGATTTCATGACTACCCATTTTGACCTATCGAACATACCGAATATAAAAGTTTTGAGCATTACAGCATAACATGCAGATGCACTGGCACGTGATAACTTCAACAGAAGTTCCCTTCAGCTTTCATGGCCGCACATCAGCCTCTGCCCGAGACTTCCGCTGATGTCGATGTTCTTCCTGACGAGGATCACGATTCGGGTCAATTAGAGGAAGAACTCAGTAAAATTTCAGAGCTCGGTCAAGCTCTCATTGATGCCGTTCTTGAATATGTGCCGATAGAGGATGTGCAAAAGTTGCTGGACGAGGACGCACCGCTTTGGTACCAGGATGAATGTGGATGGTCGGCGCTGCACGCAGCAGCGAGCGTCGAAAATGCTGAGCTCGTCAAAAGCCTCCTCCAGAGGGGTGCGCTGTGGAACGCTGGTAAAACTCGTTCTCTCACCTGCCCTTCCCGTATTTGTGAAATGCATACCTAAGCAAAAATATACCAGTGGATGGCGACGGGAACACGGCAGGCGACATTTCCCTTTCTCTGAATGACGGGGAGAGCTATCGTGCCATCCGCGATGCTGGCATTCGGTCTGGTGTGTTTTTTACTTCCCTCGCTTGCTGAATGACTCTAAATTCGATCTATGCAGAACTTATTCTTCAGTTGCTATCCTCTCGAGAGGAAGAGGCCGATGCGCTCGTGCTCAGGGAAGTGGGCCATACTGCATTGAGCTCCACAGGAAAATTTTTATCGTCGAGTCTCAAATATGTGACCGATGCGCACGGCCAAGAGATCTGTCTACTTCAAGACGGCGATACCGAGATCGGTGTTATGATGGGTTGGGAGCGTGGAATCAGTACGTTTTGTTCTTATCGACATGGGTTGCATGCTCAAGGGTGGTAGTAATTTAAGTGCATGAAACGGTGCACCAGATGTGCAAGGATCATCCCAACCGGGAGACGGGCCTGAGAGTTCTGAACGTTGGCTTTGGTCTGGGAATTGTGGGTGTACCCCTGGATCGTACTGTTAGTGTGTGATTGGACTCACTGGTGATGCACATGCAGATCGATTCATATTTCCAGGCGCTGCCAGTTCCGCCTTCGACACATGTTATCATTGAACCCCACCCGGATGTTTTGAGGCACATGCGCGAACAGGGATGGCATGACAAGAAGGGGGTCACAGTCCTTGAGGGGAAATGGCAAGACTTTATAGGTACCGAGGTGTTAGAGGGCATGGCGTTCGATGCTGTGTACACGGATACGTTCTCAGAAGATTATGGAGGTGAGGCACAATGTCCTTATCATGACACTTACATGTAACTCTGCTTCGAAGATTTGCGTCAATTTTTCGATCATGTTCCAAAACTCCTCGCCGGTCCAGGCGCCCGATTTAGCTTCTTCAACGGTTTGGGGGCGACCAGTATGTTTTTCCGACCTCCATAACCATGACTGGCCCTGGGTCTGACTGACTACAACGCCTCTAGACGCCTTGTTCTACGATGTTTATACCCACGTAGCAGAACTCCACCTTGCAACGGTTGGCATTGACGTGGAGTGGACGGATGTCGACGTCGCCGCGCAAGAAGCAGTGCGGTGGGGCGAGACTCAAAAATATTTTTCTATGAGACTTTACCGACTACCCATTGGGAGGATCAGAAATCCTGTGCAAGGGTGATCGCCGTGGAAACTATCATGTACTGCTGTCAAGACCCACGTCGGGCGCAAGACCTGGGGAAAAGAAGCTCCGGGTTTTGTTGTAAAGCTATTGTAAATAGTGATTATTATGGCCGATAACAATGGTGTGGCAGTGATTGCGATAACAACATCGGATTACATAACACTCTAGCAACGATCATGAGGCCGCCGCATTCTTTGCTTTCATCCCTCCCTCACCCTCACAGACAGGTTTCTGTGCCCGTTCAATTCATCCTCGACTGGGTCGACCCCCCAATCCTTACAACTAACGCTAACAGCTGGCCTGTCCAAGCAAAACAATCTCTCACATTCCACCCCACCCAAACACGAAATGAGCATTCCCGTTGTCTCGTCGCGGACCCCTGGTCAAGTTGTGCTGGTTTGTATCATGTCTATTAAGGGAGTTCTATCAGTCGTACCTGATTTTTTTTCCTGGTAGCATCTCTCCCCCAAGTCACCAGTGCCTACACTTCCCTACGAATTGCACGAGCACGTCAGTGGACTCATCATTCAGGTGTTGTTCAAATTTCATAATATCATTTGTCACTAGGTCACTGCGGACGCGTGGGCAGCACGCCTTCCGCAGCTTATTAACCTATGCAACCGCTATAATCGGCCCGTACTCGAGGGTGTATGGTTCATTGTCATGTTCATGTAAGAGAGCCAAATACCCCGTCGCCCTTATCTTAAATACTGACCCGACCGTCACTTGCTCTCTCCGCAGAGCTTCAATTGCAGTCCCAGCGGGGTTGCACCGTCCCATTTTACACTCACTCAAGAAAAAAATGAATCACGCTGATGCCCACGGGGAAACTCGATTTGTCTCCTTTGTTATTGCTATCGGAATCCTGATGCTGTTCTTCGGACCTCATATCGTGTGGAAATTTATGGGCCAAAAGCGTGCGACCGAACTCGTCAAAAGATGGGAGACTGAAGACGCCCGCCTACATGCACCGGGGTCATTCGTCCCAGTCTGGACGGTGAAGCTTGCTGGTTATGTCTCATATGACACGGTACGTTGGTCGATACACTCCTCCATCTCGTACCCCTTGAACTCACGCTTTTACTTAGCATCTCACGATTACAACCCCACACGCGCCCCCTCCATCATACTTTCATCCAGCTGCGTATCAACCCGAGGTGTGTTGCCCTCATGCATCCTGCTATCACCTGCGCTAATGATAACAGTGGGTCAATGGCCCCGCCGACTTCGGGTCTCCTAATGGCGTTCCGGCGACCTATCAAGGCTTCCAGAACCAAGGTATGTACGGCGACGTCCCACTGTATGGAAATGGGCCCGGTTTGTCGCTCCCGCCATATGTCAGTGACGGGCGAGCCTACTCAGATGAGAAGATTGCCTGAAGATTAGCTTGGGTGGCTCAATGGGCTCGGCGCGTTTCGTCGTAATTTGGGAGATTGTTCTGTACATTAAAGGGCTTGCAACGTCGCTTTGTGTTTCCATATAATGTTTCCTAGAGTGCATAGTCGTGAATCGGTATCCCGAGATGTATAGTACGACGAACAACGTCTGAAGATGCCGCGAACGGACTTTGACCCAAGTGATGGTAACGTGGCCGGCCCAGGTTTTGCGTTCAACCTTTCTTTCCCACTGTGACGAGCTTGAGTGCCGTTGTTGAGTCCGCTCCGGCCAGGAAAGCAAGCGGCTCAACAGACACAACTCTGCAATGACAATCTACTGCCTCTACATCTTTGATCGGTACGTACGCTCCTCGTCTACACGCAGTTGATCCCCCAACAAAAAAAAAACAATCCCCGCCAGGCATTGCAACTGTGTCTACTATCACGACTGGCACCGCACAAAGCGACCAAAGCGCGCAAACGACGGCGGCGACCTCCTCCCAGGCGTCTCGCACGCGCTCTCTCCCCTCCCCGTCCCCGTCCCCGTCCCCCAGCCGCCCCCCTCCACCTCCTCGGCAGCAGGCACAGGTTCAGGTCCGGGTTCGGGTTCAGGTTCAGGTTCGGCCCCAGGCTCAACATCCGGCACGCCCTTTTCCAGTCCGCGCAACACCCTAGCCTCCAACTCGGGCGTCCTCATCGCGTTCAGCGACGGCAGCCAGTCCCCAGGCCGTCCCGCGTCCACTGCCACACCACCGCCTGTGCAGACCCAGACCCAGGGAGGAGGCGCTGGTGGTGCGGCCTCCTCTAGCGCAGGCCTGCCTTTTGATGAGGAGTCCAAGCTGGTGTACGGCGTCATCCTCTCGCTGCGGAATATGGTCAAGCGTCTATCAGGCAGGTACGTCTCCAACCCCCCTTCCCCTGGTTTGTTTTCGAGGTCATCGAGCCGATCTCATGTGTCCCACTCATCGTGTTCGTCGTGCTCACGGCGCAGGGATGAGTCATTTGTCAGCTACCGCACGTCGACATACAAGCTGCATCTTTTCGAAACGGTCTCGGGCTACCGCTTCGTCATGTTGAGCGACCCCAATGCCGAATCGTTGCGCTTTGTTATGCGCTCCATCTACACCGGCCCTTTCCTGGAGTACGTCGTTCGGAACCCCCTTGTTCCCATGGACTCGCGTGAGCGAGGTGTAGATAACGAGTACTTCCGGGCGAGCATCGACCGCCTCGTGCGCGGTTTGTCCGTCTTTCAGTAATGAGACTTAACATCTATAGATTTGCGCGTATTGCGTGTGTATAATACAGACTCCGGTGTATGCAAAGCAAGAAAACAATGCGTGTGCAAATGTAACGATCAACCCCAACCAACAAGGCAAGGTGCCAAATTACGCCTCCGCATCGGCAGCTTCGGCGTTGGCAAGCTGTTTGCGCAGTGCGCTCATCAACGACGTCTTTATCTTACGTTCAAAGTCCTCTCCGACCTGCTCCCCTCCATCGCCGGCGACTGCCTCGTCTAACGCGAGTTTTGTCTGTCCTAGACGTAGCATGTCTTCTTCGATAGTGTTCCGCGTAATCAGCTTCACGACGTCAACGTCGCGCTTCTGTCCAATCCGATATGCGCGATCCTGTGCCTGCTTGTCATTGTGCGGATTAAAGTCCTGGTCAAATCTTTTCCGAAGCTTCAGATACCGAAGACCAATATAATGAAATACCGACGCACAGGATTACAACGCTTGCCGCGGTCAAATTGATGCCCATGCCACCTGCTTTGGTTGACAACAGGAAGCAGGGGATAGACCCATCCTCATTGAATTCATCGACCAGGGACTGTCGAACATCCACGGCCGTCGAGCCGGTTAATAATAAATACTTGATCTTCTGCATCTTAAAAATGGCTTGCAAGATATCCAGAATTTGGGTGAACTGAACAGCAAGTGTGAGTGTTTCGAGAGGCAACGATTTGAAGAAATGCCCACCTGCGAGAATATCAACATGCGTCGGCCCTCGGCCTGGTATTCCTTTAACAGTCGTAAAAGTGCTTGAACCTTGCCTGCCTCGAGGTAGTAATTCTCGTCCTGCAAGAACTTTTGGGTCGACTGGAAGAGGCTAATGAGTATTTTAACCATTCTACTTTGCCATCCTGCGTACCAGATAGCTCCTTAAAAACACCTGGAGCTCGGCGTCTGTCATAACTTCCATATCCTCCTTGACATATTGGGCCACTGCACCACGCTTCTTGAAGTCGGCCTCCCGTAATAGAACCTTGGTTATAGCATCTAGGATCTTGTCCGTATATTGCGTCCTGAATAACATAGGGTGCGACGCAGCCTTGCGCAGGTCCATGAGAACGTTCGAACTGTTCTCCAGATATAACCTGTCTTTCGTCTTTGGGGCCTTGGGTTTCTTCGTTGGCTTTGCCCGGCCATTGACGGGTGTCGTCTCAGTCCCCGGTGTCGATGCTTCAGACTCGAGATCGAATATGGTCTTGCGAGAACGATTAAGCGCATCGTTATATATATTGCGTTGCTGGGTGGTCATTTCACACCATTCTATTCGCTCTGTCTTCTTAGGCAATTCCTTTAACACCTAGATACTCGCTCAGTAAACGGCGTTGATGGGCATCATGGTTGACGTATACGTGCCTGGTCCTTTCTCCGGCGCAGGACGAAGGGAGTCATCATCTTTTTGGCGCGAGAAACACGCTCCTGTGCGAGCAATGTGACCTTGGAATCGCCTTTGGCTTTAAATACGGCTCTCAGTGACTCCAGAGAGTCCGCTAGTAAGTCCGGCAAGATAAAATTCATGAGAGACTACATCCACGACGATAAGTAATAATGGGAGACAAGGGATTGGAATGGCGTACCACCAACTCCTGTAAGTTATTTTGTAGCGGTGTCCCTGTGAGTAACAGGCGCCACCCAGATTTGTTTCGCATGAGAGCCTGGTATCGCTGCGAATCAAAATTCTTCAAGACATGCCCTTCATCGAAGACGCAAGTCTTTCACACAGAGTAAGCAAAGGCGCCAGGAAATGAACACCCTTACTCACATCCCACTCGATCTTTCTTAGGAATTTACGGTCCTTATCGTCGCCTGTGGCCAAGTTATAAGTGGTAATAAGGACATCCCATGATGCAGATCGGCTTTTCAGAGTCTCGAGGAGAGTCTGCCTCAAGAAAGGTCGATCATCCTTGCTACCGTAGTAGGTTTGGACAGCGATAGACGGCGCGAAGTGTGCAAACTCCCGAACCCAATTTTCCAATGTCGAGGATCTACATAGACGGAAGACGATCTATGAAGAGGTGCCAACAGCTTCTAGTAGCTTCAGGACTCACGGGACGATAATAAGATGCGGCCCCCTTTTCCCGTTCTCCTGAAGGTGTGCGAGAAAACTGATGACCTGGACAGTCTTTCCCAAACCTATGGTCGAGGTAAGCAAAGATAGTATAACCTGAGAGTCATGACAGTACCCATTTCATCTGCCAATATACAACTCCGGCCCTTCTTATACAAAAGGCGGAGCCAGTTGACGCCAAGAAGTTGGTAACCTTTGAGCTGCACATTTTTCGAAAGGGACTTCGGTTGTTCGCTGAGGAAATCCTTTATCGTACGCTCGTTGGCCGGAGTTACTAGACTGAGAGAGCCGCTCTCATCCATAGTATCGCCACTAGCCCTTTCCTTGCCTTTCTGTGTGTTTTGGGACCACGATGCAATGACGGCATTGAGTTGCCCACCAATGCGTTCGCATTGCGCGAGTACATCATCCACAGCACCATATCCGCGAAAGATTTCCACGCAATCATCGAACATGCGCGAGCTGACACCTTTTGGTGCGCCCCACTTCTTCTTCCCTTGCTGACCGAGTTTCTCTTTGAGATCATCGACTGTATCAAACGGCCGTAGCTCAATAATTGCCTGAGCCTGTTCTGGCGTGCATCCTGTAGCACCAGTGAACCCAATGGTAACGTCAAAATTCAGTAAAGCGTACCAGTCAATTCTTGGAGACCCTCGGCGCTCGTGCCGTTGAAATAAGAAATTGCCCGACGCTCGTCTAAAGAAGTCTTTTCTGCTCGCTGCATGCTACGAATTGACCCCTCGTCCGAATCGGACTTGCTCTGCTCCTCGTCATCTGAATTTGCGATGACCTTTTGCCGTTTGAGACGTCGAATTGGAACAATCGGTGAGATTGGCGATTGCTGTGACGTATCTTCAGCGGTCTGTTGAGCAGGTGGTGGCGTCGAATTTCGGTGCGCAAGGTTAGTCCGTGCTGCATAAATCATAGACTTTTTCCCCTTTTCTTTCGCAACGGCGCGTTCAGCCTGTCGCGCATCCTCCAGTTCCTTGATCCGACCAGTGGCTGGGGACACGACCGGCGATGGAGCTTTGGGTGCCGGGGATGGCGACGGCTGATATGAGAAAGATGGATCGCTGAGGAGCGATGTCGCTGCACGAACATCACGGCCTGCCTGTCGCCATGCGGCGCGGACTTTTCCATCCTCGAACTGAGGGAAGGTCATTCGGAACGGCAGGAACCCGGGTCCGTCATCTACGGTCTCAGCTGCGTGACGGTCTGGCGGGCGTGCACCGCGCACAATGCGGGATGAGTTTGCATTTGCATCCAAAATCGATTCATCCGAGGATATGGACAAGTTTGCTATCCGAGTGGCAACGGGCGCACGACGCTGACCAGGTTTCTGCACGATTGGCGAGTCTGGGATGCTAAACACTTCTGGGGAGCCCTCTGATATTGGCGGGCGCGAACGCTTGCGCGGCGGCGTGTCGGAATAATCACCCTCTACACGGGGACGAATAAGACCTGTTATCGGAGGAGGTGACGCGTCGGTAGGTCTGTTACCGTTGGTGAAGCCACTGGGAACCAAGAGGGGATCACGACCGAAGGCAGGGCTGATACCTGTATGTGGAGGGCCGGGCACGGACCCGTTGTATTGGGTCGGGTTATTTTGTCCAGCTACAGATGCGGCTGAAACAGGACTTGAGCTTGGAACGAGAACTGTCCCGTTAGGCTTGGGCGGTGGAACAAAGTAGCGGGATGGTATTGTCCGAGCCGTCGCGTCGCGCGACTGCGCTGGCATTGATACCAGTGACGGCGACTCCGCCGACCCGATAGGTGAGGTTAATGGCTGAGTAGATGCTGCTTGAGCCGATGCTCTCTGTTTCTTTTTGAATTTAAGTTGATCCAAAGCAGCACTCTGTGAATAGGCGCCCTAACTATGAGCCTACACGAAATTACCACAGATTGTAGCTGAACGAACCCTCTTAGCTGCTGCATCCTGCCCTGGGGACATCTCTGGGGGAGGGAAGAAAGAGATGTTACAGGGAGGGGTGCTTGTAGGGCAATGTAAAGAGGACAAAGACTGGGGAAACAACGGCGAGACGACTGCAACACTCAGGCTTGCGTTGAGGCAGTCGCAAACAATCGGAGAGTCAAACAATGTGGCTGCAAAAAGCTAATATTTCTTTCCCTAACGTCTATCTACATTAACAGTGACTAGAAGGTCAACAACGGCCAGCCAGCCAAGCCAACTACGCAGCCCATCCATGTCATTCGTGCCCTGAAGCACCACCGTGCATCAGCTAACACCTCCATGGACCTGTACGACAAAACACGCAACAGGGAACTCCAACGTGCAAGGTGTGTCACAACACTCGACTCCATGCTAGCTTCACCTTTCTTGGATGTCCGCAACGAGCCTTCAACATTGGCAAGGGTCACACCCGATACAGTACGAGTGGTGAACAGGAGAACATCTGTAGCGCGAAGGAATGCCAGGACAGCTAGGCAGCGGGCAACCAGCTTGCCAAAGACTCCCATAGTTATTTCAACATGAAAGCTGAACAGCACGCACGAGGGAACACCGATGAGACATTAGCATCATGATGTACTACGATTGAGTATGCATACCGTGTCATTGTTCGAGGCGAGAATATAGATGATCACTATTTGCTTAGGGTCAAATACATCACATTAGGCTATGCAGCCATGAAGTCAATCCCAGACATAGATGGGTGATACCAAGAAAGAAAACGACCAAGTTCAAGGCCCTGGTGACAAGACCGTGGGATACACCGCTTTAAAGATATGTCACGACGGAAAGTGACCTGGACGAGGTAGACATAGCTCAGAAAGAAGGAAGAATGATGACTGAACACTTAGATGCTCATGGGCAAAGCCAATGACGAGCCATATAACAGGACGAACCAGATCCAACTCAACACCTGACAAAGACCCCCAAGACAACTGTACAATAGGACATCAATGAAAGGTTTGAACACGCAGTGAGGTCACGGGGAAACTCACATTTAAGACCGGAGAAAACCGAGATTTCGTCTCAACCTCATCAGCATCATTTTACCACCAGTTATTGCGCGGTTAAGCATCGAGTATGTGATGACTTCACGGCCTGATCGCTTTGTCCAAGGAAGCCACGGCCAAACAGGGAAATAGATTTCCATGTGATTTTCGTTCTCTGTCACTTCATTATTTGCCGTCATTGTGAGAAAATGCGAAAAACAAAAAGAAATGGATGAAAGATAAAACATGCAGAAAACTTCCTCCAGAAGTTGGAGATATCAACATATGAACCACGAGCCCGCTTCAACTAAGAAGCATGAGAAGGAGTCAAAACGGAGGAAAGAAGACGAGGGTAAAGACGACTCGTAACGATGATGGTGGTAGGGAAGGAAGAAAGGACCGCCGATAAGAAACAAACAAAGAGCGAAAACAAAGTATGTAATATTTTCTCACGATTGTTGTGAGCTATTGTTCGTACGCATGCGCAACTTGAAACACAGCCGCAAAGCCATCCATTGAACAGCAACACTGAAGAGCCATGGCCTTCGGGATCGCCTCACTTCTATTATTTTCCCTTTTCCTTGCCATATTCATTGCCTTCACGGTCCCGTTAACTGGCGCCCTTGTTCGTCTCAGGGCGAATTACAATCCTAAAGGTCTCCAGCTAGATCCAGAGGATGGCGTGCAGCCCCACACAGGCCCTGTTATTACCAGCTTTTTTGTCATGCTAGCCAGGGTTCGCCAGCTCGAGGTCAGTGTTGTTCCTCACAAGCTTTTCATTGATTGACTGGGCTCATGGTGACACTGATTCAGGGTTGGGGTGGCCTTATGAAGGGCACAAGTACGCTCGCTTATCCTGTTTATCGTCGTACCTGACCTTACCCTACCTACTTCTGTGACCAGTGCCCACCTTGCTTTTTAATGCCATACTCTCCCTCTTTTCCGCGATCTTTCTCGATGCTTCGCTATCAAGTCCACGCAACCACGGCGTTTACAATGCCCCTACACCCGGGATGTGGGGCACACTTCTATACAGCATCTTTTTGATGTTCGTATCTCTCCCAGCAATAATTATTACCTACAGGTTAGACTCCATTATGACAGTTGAAGTATGTTGATGACATTTTGTCGATCCAGGTCGATCACAACACCATACCGGCTACCGTACTTCAACCTATTCCACTCACTGCGCGTTCTCCTTACTCCTACGGAGCTTCGTAAACCTTGGATCCTCTACCTCACTCCTGGCCTCCTCGCTGCGGAGCTTCTACATATATGCTATGTTGTCATCGCTCTTCGGGCCCTTCGTCATCTACTGCTTCCCACACTCGCCCAGAGGGACGACTCGGAGCCGCACGATCTTTCTCTTCGTAGCCTCATAGTATACCTAGCTACTTCTCTATTCAGCACGGCGATTTTATGCCCTTTGGAAGTTATCTCAACCCGTCTTGCTGTCCAGCGCAACCACGAGTCCGCAGAATTCAATTCAGTTGCCCAGGAAGAGGTTGGGGATGCCGAAGACCTCCCAGAGTATTCTCCCGCCGAGGATGTGATTGGGTATGGCTTTTCTTTTCAATCACACCTCTACATCTTCTAATTGGTGGATTTTCTAGATTGAGGAACGATAAGGACCCATATTTGGGTCTCGTCGACTGCGCGAAGAGGATAATTGACGAGGAAGGTTGGGGCACTCTGTACCGTGGGTGGTGGCTGACTATGCTATTTGGAGTTTTTAGTGCCTTTGCTTAGTTGTTCTTCCTTCGGTCATTTTTGCCTATGCACTGTATGATATCTGTACAATCTGTACAAGCCTATTATCCTGACCAAATGGCCCATCATTCTTGACGCGCAATAGAATCGATTTCCGGATATATGATCTCTCGACTGACCCTCGCCATCATAATATTTGCGTGGCTCGAAGCCTAATCCAAGAGTTGTGGTGCCAGTACTATTGCGCCCAACGGGTCTGAATTTGCACATAGAAGCTGAATTCGATTTTTGTAAAATTTTATATTGACCAAACACTTTCGGAATTCTTCGGGATACAATTAGATAGTTCCTCTGAATGTCTTAGAAAATATACAAAGAGATCCTATCATGAGAATCACTTGCAGGACAATAGCCGGTGCAGTGAATTGGTGTTTCCGGTACATATGTCTGACTCAAGGCTTCAAAATGCACCCCGAAGACCCAAAAAAATTCATGGGCCATGGGATAGCACCTACATATGTAGGAATGCTCTTCATTTGTATTTCCAGGAATATCTACAAGCGTGTTGAGGGATGGAGTTTCATGCACTTTGTCACAGAATGTCACACTAAATTCCGACTCAATTGTGACAGCTCAAAAGCTTGAATTTCAAAGTTGGCGTGTTTTGTCACGCTCTCCGAAACATTGTCCACTACACTTGCAGATCTTCCCGGAAATATAAGCGAAGTGTATGTCTACATATACAGGTGCTTTCCCATACCCTACGAATTTTTTCGAGTCATTGGGGTGCAATTTGAAGTCTTGAGTCAGACATATGTATCAGAAAACACCAGTTCACTGCACCGGCTATTGTCCTGCAAGTAATTCTCATGATGGGATCCCTTAGTATATTTTCTAGGTTTCTAGGACATTCATAGGAACTATCTAATTGTATCCCGAAGAATTCCGAAAGTGTTTGGTGGATAGAAAATTTTACAAAAATCGAATTCAGCTTCTGTGTGCAAATTCAGACCCGTTGGGCGCAACCTTGTCTTCTGGACGACAGCCGCCGCCCCATGTTCCGCACAATTCCGGCCCATCTCCTTGATGCATGCATACACAGTTTTAAGTTCATCCAAGATATGTAATCCGAGCCCTTTTTAACTGCCATTTCATGCGTTCCAGCTACTTTGGATCGTCCCATCAGTTAAGATATCAACGACAATGTCCTCAATTATGAACCCCCGTCCGCGGATCATATGCCCTCCGTAGGTAGTGGCGCATCGAACCTCGTGGATGAATCCTCGGATGATAATTTCATCAACCAAAAACCTCAGATTCACCACCTCTCGGAGTTTAACACCCTACCATTTATCCTTCTTGGGACACCAAGGGGTAGAGACAAAACGAGGCCAAGCACAACGGCACAACGAACCTGGGAATGAGTCGCCGTTACGCCGAATGGCCGTATACGTCCAGGGCATAAAACACACTAGAGGACTTCCAAGTTCCAAGTGGTACCTTGGGGATGCCGCGAATGACATTGAAAACTCAGCATAGGAGGCGCGTCAAGCACCGTCCATACGTCTATACGCAAGAATACCCTCAGATGGTGCGTCATCGCCCCGAAAATCGCTGATACCAGCAAAAAGTCCTTCGAACCGGGGTCGAACCAGTGACCTTGGGATCGCACAGTGTTTCCTTTACAGTCCCACGCTCTTCCAACTGAGCTATCGAAGGGCACATTCTTTCGAACCACGAACCAGTGAACTTGAGAATGCGAACTTGGAGGTCAGGAGAAGACATTTAGAGAATCTGCTGTGGCTGTGAGACTTACACGAGTGTTGACCGGACTCGTCATCCTCTCCAAGATTTTCGAGAGGTAAATGCTCTCTTAGGAGCGTCTTGATTGATGGACAGTAAACACGCGTATGGAAGAGGATGGGACGGAGCGCGTGGGCGGGAAGTCGCCTCGGAGCTAGGAATACGATAGCTCTTCCTCGTCGGAAGGAGATGAAGCGCCCCAAGGATAAAGTAGCGCGCTGAGTTGGCCTCGCGGTCGCGTAGATTGCGTAATAAGGAAACCTACCGAAGGATGTAGGAAGGGGGGATGAGGGTGTCAGATCGACTCGAAGTGACAATATTACGGAGAGAATGAGAGCGCACCAGTTCTGAGGGCAGGAACGAATTGGGATAGGGCGACGAGGAGGAAATAGAGGTTGAAGAAAAACTTGAACTGCTCGTAAAAGACGATGGGTAGGAACGTTAATACATTATACTTCTGTGGTTGCGGACAATGTAGGCAGGAAACTTGTTCTGTAGCTTGTCTTTCCAAACGTCGCAGTGAGCTGCCTGAAGATTTGATATGTATACATCTATCTACACACCTGGTGGTCGTAAGGGAACAGTCCGAGATCTGTCCTTTGACCCTCTCCGCAACGTCGATCGCTAAAGGCACAAGTCAATAAGAGAGGACAGGGGATAGCTACTCGCACACGCACCTGCAAAGCTGCCTCGTGTACCCTCTCAGCACCGGTTGGCCTATCTCCCTCTTCCTCCTCGTCATCATGCAAGAAACCAGGATCGCGCTCACCCTCTCCAAGTAGCGTCACCTCTTCCTCGGGCTCTCCATCACCATACTCGTTCCTCCGCCATTCCATTTTCCTATTCGTAGAAGTAAAGGATGATGATGATGATGATGACATGGCTGCGGCTGCCGTGGCCGTGTTGAGGGGGAACACAGGGACATGGGTGAGCTACCCGGTGCAAGCCAGATGAAAGATTGGCAGAAATAGCAGTGGAGGCGGTGGTGTTGGACTGATGCTGTTGTCGAGAGGAGTCGTGGCGCGCGTAGCCGTTTCTGGTCCTACAATTGCGGGTGTGATCTGGCAGATGGGAGATCGTTTTGTTTTCACGAGTCCGACGACTAGACTTTGTAGTGGCGTTGGCGTGCGAAGCTTCATCTTGCTTGCTAGTGTCGCGAACAAATGCCACCTCAAGCTTGTGATAAATCAGACAAATGAGTCACAAATCTCACACCGCCCGCGTTGGTTTATGTTGCGCCATGTGGCTTCCCTGACATAGTAGAACGCCTCGTTATTCCAACCACGGATATTAATGCTCGCGCCGAAGAATGTGCAACCCCTAATCTCTCGGTGTTTGATATGGGCTACTGGAACCGACATATACAGGCACTATTGATTTACGCTGGACATGTAACCATTGTCAAGCCCTGCCTTTAGCACTGCACGAGATCTTTATCGTCATCGGGACCATGCACTTCTCGAGACTTCCTCTTTTCACGACCCCAGAAATTTCCTCCCCATAGCTCCAATTTGCGGACCTCTACGGCCCTATTATTCGACAAGGAGATAGCCTGTTCCGTCGCATTCTGGATTGTGGTTTCGTCTTTAATAATTCCATTTACCAGTGGCCATGGGTCGTAAATCATAGATTCGTTTCTGTCCACTTCCACGCTGCTGGAAGGGTGTTTATTGCGGCGATGCTTGGATAAGTCGAACCAACGGCGTCCTCTCCATGCACAGTCACCATCCGGACACTGGATCCAATATGGCAGATATGACAATATGTGCCACTTTCTCTCCTGTGGACGACGAAACTCTGCAAGGCAAACAGGACAACTGTAACAGGTGCCTGTATCATGTGCGGGTCTCATCTGCGCAGATACGTTGAGACAATTTTTGCAAAGAACGTTACCACTGACCATTGCAGATACCTGTGGGGCATCTAGGTGATCTTCTAGGTTAGATGATGAATCAAAAGAAGGCCCGGAAGGAGTTGCGTTTGAATACGCAATTAGCAGGGAACCTGTCGAGTCGACATCTTGGCCATGGCCTCCTGCAGACTTGGAGTAGTGTGTTGACCGCAAATCGGGACCGGACTCTGCACCCGTTGCGTTCTGCGAGCGGTAAGCTGGATTGCTGGAGGAGTGATGAAATGAACTGACCATGTACGAGCTAGAGTCGCAAGGATCTCCGGTCCCTGAACAAACATCGTGGTAGTTATATCTGCAATTGTACATCAAGCGAAATGAGGATAAGTATAGCAAGCCTTGCGTAATGAGAAAGACGAATACCCGGCAGATTGACCTCGGTCGAGTAGCACACGATCAAGTAAGTCTAGCAATGTAGTAGTAGAGGGCACGCTGTCATCATGCTCCGGTAATGGGGAGTTAGTTGACACCGTTTGGAATGTCGGTACTGATAAATTGCCTGGCATCATTGGTTGAGGCGTCCCTCGCAATTCACCGGTGTGGCTGAGAGCAATCTTTTGAGCGGTGAGGGGTGGCCATTGGGATGGAGATGTAGGGTCTGTCGTGAGTAAGAATTAGGCTAGACAATCCGCACAGAATGCGTAACCTACCCCAATTCTGGAATATCGTTGAAAGCGTAGCAACCTTCACATTAGACGCATCGGTGTTTGGTCCACTCTGGCTTTCAGTCAGGACCGAATCTTTTTTCGGTAAATTCGTTCGTGAGCATTGATGCCGTGATTCTATCGCGGTTAAAAGCCTACCACACCCAAATTTATGTATCTTTATGTCAGAATTCCGGAGGAGATCCACCATTACGTCCGGTGCGAGGGTTTCCTGTAACTGATAACATCAGGAGAACAATGCGGCTACTTTCAAGAGTCCACACACAGTGTCATGGCCGATTCCGTTAATCATCAACAAGTCATCGTCATGAACGAGTATTTTATCGCAATCAGATGCTTGCTGCATAATCGACGTCGAGATCAGACGTAGTATGAGCTACAAAGACAAGATACCAGGCAAGTAGCACCTACCTCGGCGATAAAGTCTGATAAGAGGTGAAGAGGATCACGGAACTTGGAAATATCAGAGATGACTGAGAAAGCCGAACAGAACTCTTCACCTGTGCAATCGTGGGTATTGATATAACTTCCATGTCTGAATCACTCTCGTACCCCCCTAGGTCTGGAGAGTGACCAGCGGCAGCTTTGAGACGCTTGGGAAAGATGTATAAGGAAGGAGCAACACGAAATCCTCGGATAAATGCACATTGATTTTCGGGCAGGTTCTAATGAGTGCAAAGTCGTGCCAAAGCTGTTTCAAACGGCGTACTGAAACGTACCGTCCCTTCAGGCCCATGATGTAACATTGCCCCTCGAACACGCCCAGGTGAGAATTGGAAGTTGATGCTAGGGTTACTAGTAAAACCCTTGACCTCTACTCCAACCGACACCTGTGCATCAGCCCGCCCCCCCAAAAAGGCAATATTCGTCCAAGATCTCGTGAGATCACAGCCAGTGATCAGAATTATTTCTTCCATTTGATGGACCATTCCAAGTTTTCGGGCAAAAGCGAACCAAGTGTCGATATGCTTCACCATCCACTGCCCAAAAACTTTCCGTATAAGCGTATTTTCATGCCGAGTTGTCACTGGTAGTGATAGTACTGCGGCCGTTCGAGTCGTTTCATTCTGAAACAAGACTTGGGGAAGGTCGTCTGGGCTAAGACAGTATCAGCTATGAAAAGTTCAAGTTCAGAATGCAAACCGCAGTCACCTGGACTGATAGCCGGGGTCTGCCTCAACCTTGACTCCAGCAGAACAGTAATTATTGGGACCAAAACCAATTGTGGCGAAATGATTCGGCGAGGTGGGGACAAGGGGTTCATGATATTCTGGCACGCCGTACTCCTGGGATGGATCGTCTGCTGGAAGCAAGGCACTAAAAAGACGGAAGAATCTGCCCTCGAGTATGAAACCAACGTCGCCGATCTGGACGGGCCTATCTGGGTTTGTTGGAGTTGGTACCCATAGGGCATATCCGTACGAAGGATACTTAATTGCAAGCTGTTCACGGAAGATCTCGTAGTCGGCCATCGGTGATTGCAGGAAACAAGAGAAATCTCAACGCCTGTGAGGGTTGAGGGGGAGGAGAGGAAGCAGTAGAGAAGTTGACATGGTATAGTTGCGTTAGAAAGACTCTAAATATGCCGAACACGCATGGGCCGGCGGCGATGCAGTGCAGCCTTAGCAGTACACCCCGATAGCACTGCCAACAGCGCTACAACTTTCGCTTGCTTCATCGGAAAACCTCAATTGCTACCCAGAGTACTGTAGCGACAAGTAGATTTATTGATTAGTCAAATACAGGCTAACGGTCGCTAACGGTCTGACGATAAGAGCCGTCACCTCACTGTCACCAGCGCTTATTTCCCGATTGAATCGGGAAATGATTATGTATGGGATGCAGCGCGATATGGGACTTTGGACCGGCCAGGAGCCCTAAAAAGGTGGTATTTTCGGAGAGACCTTGCTTCCTGGTATAGCACTGTCACTGTCACGGTATTGTTTATGCCACAGCCCTGGTACTGTACCTTTTTCCAATTCACACCTCCGCAGAAACTGGTCATGACAACCTACATCACCATCGGGCTGCCCTCGTTCAACGATGGGTCTCCAGGTACATTTTTATCGGATGTAAGCAACAATATCAATTTTTGTCGTCTAAGGTATGGCTATGGTGAGTGCTATTGCATCCTATCCGGTCACTTGAGCAATAAGCTGAACTCCTTGCGTGAATATAGTGACGCCAGCCTCCCCGGAACATGTCAAAAAAACCCCAGCCAAGCGAGCCAAGGTGGACCCGGGTCACCCGGCCATGGTCGGGAACATCGCAAGGTATGGGCTCCCCAAGAGAGACCGCGCCAGTTGCTTGAGTGAACTCCCGATGATGCCCTTGGATATTTTGTTCGAGGTATGTAGTTTCCGTCTCGTGATACAGGTTACGTCTGAGGGACACACGCTGTTAAGATTTTCAGCCATCTTCATCCTTCGGACTTGCTCTCGCTCAGTCGCGTGAACAAGGAATTCCGCTCTCGGCTCTTGTCCGGTGGCTTTTTGTCTCTATGGAATGCATGCTTTAGGCTATGCGGTGCCCCTACTACTCCAGTGGACACGTCTCCCGCGTCATGGGCCCATTTACTCTTTGGTGGCGCCTACTGTTATGTGAGTAATTTATGTTCTAACGAATTATCCACAATCAAATACAAACCTCACGGTCCAGAGTTGCGGCGCGAAACCAGTAACCAAAATACTGTTTTCATTTCGCCGTCGTGCGTGCAGGTCTTGTATCACAACCCAGTGAGTCTTCAACTTTGCTGTCGCCCACGACCGGTTCGCTGACTCCGCGCAGTCTACGCTGTTCATCCGAAGTGTCGCAAGAATACAAAGACATGATCCGTTCCGAACCCAGTTTGTTTAATTGCAGATACCCGCGTGCATTAACTGAAACCCCCTCTTAGGATCTGTTGAGAAGCCTTGCTGCACTAGGCACTGGTGGGATGAAGATGTGATGGATTTCGAAGCCGAACTGAACGCACTCAAAAGCCCTGTTGGTGATCCAGCCAATGCGGGGACCACTATCTCGGCATTTCTAGCGAAAAGGAAAGAAGGGGTCGCGGCCATTACAGAGGTGAGTTTTATATCTGTCGATGTCAGAGCATGTTCAATTATCGTCCACTCTAGCATGCCCGCATCTGTGCGACGTGGGTGAAGGACCGCAGTGCAGATCGCAGCACCAAATTATCTGACGTCAGGGTTAAACGCTTCGAAGAGTAAGCGACACATTTCTCTGCTGGGGTCATGGCTCACGTGATCCTGGACAGTATCAAGGCTCGATTACTCACACTCGGATACTTAGAGGAAGATGTGAACCAGTTACGACAGCATCGTGAAGTGAGAACTAGCAAGCCCATGTCCGATCGAGGTCAATCCTGGCGTTGTCATTTCCATGCACCCTTTCCACTGACACGCAATGTATGTAGTGTGGAAGCGAGTTGAGCCTCTTCTCCTCCCGGAGGCCAACGAGGCTAGGGATCTGCGCCTCGTACATGAAGGAGGAGATGATTACAAGCTGCTCAGGCAACGCGTCGTGGTGGAATATTCAAACTTTTTGAAAACGCTTACACCAATCCTCCTGGCTCTTTCACCATCAGCCACTCGGTTCTTGTGTGAGAACCAGGCTCTGGCATCTGCTATGGCACAGAATAATGGTCCTAATGACCTGTCTGTCAGAAGTCGGTTCCTTGAAGCAATAAACAGCCTCAGGCCAGAGCTAGAGACGCGGAAACAAGAACGCACGAGGCATTTACGGTCTCTTCTTACTGAAAGAGAAGTTTCGGAAGGTCTGACGGACGACGGAGCCATAGCCCTTGCGACCTCAGTCTATAAATGCTCTGATTGTCGTCTGTTCGCCTCTGGACCTCACATGCTCGCACACGATTGTGACCGGGCACAGAAGCCGGGCACGTTTCATCCTCAATTGGGCGAGCGAGGCAGGGAAACTGTGAAGGTGCTTCTTCGACTTCTGGGGATGGGAAGACAGACCACGGCGCTCGACCTTGACAGAAGGGATGATAAGTTCATCTGTATGCGATGTTCAAGAGGGTCTCTCATCAAGGGTGGAAAAGAGGTACTAGGACGTTGTGTGAGAGACTGGCGTTCTTGCGTGCGTTCAATTTCGCTTCTTGGGGTTGGGTGAAGCGTGACGTTGACCCTTGCGTCCATCGTAGATTGTCCATGCAATTAGCTCAAAGCATGAACGCTGGCGCAAGTGTAGTCCCAAATGGCGCGTGGTTACGCCAACAGTGACGGCAGGATTGATCTGGGGACAGTCCTCGATTGCCCAAGCGTATGGGTGCTTGCATTGTCCGACACAAATCGATCCCAATAGGGGCACTGTTCAATGGTACGCGAAACTCGGCGAGGTTAGGGAGCATGTCCAGAAAGTGTAAGCCCTCTTTTCTTATTCTTGGCTGACAAAGTTTGACGTGGTGATTTGGTAAGCCACGGAAGGAACAACCCGCTGGAAGGGTGTGACTTTTTCCATGACTTTGGGACGAGACGAGTGGGCCAGAATGCGTTGCTACCAATGGACCAATGAAGGGGTCATCAAGTGTTCACATTTTCTATCAAATTCTCTTCCAATGATTTTTTAAATTAATCCATTAGTGCCAATATTAATGGTCATAGTGGTCATGTCCGATAGATTCGATCTCCTACTGTATTCGCATTCCGTGGTGCTGGTGCTACTAGTACAACGGACTCTTGTATTATTTCTTATGAGAATGATGCCCTGGCATTCAACTTTGGTCTGAGGTTTACAGCACCCCAATTCTCCTGGAAGCTTTGTATAGTTAGTAGGGTCTCATGAATATACATTACTGCAAAACCGTGTCCTATTCTCAAGTGTCCTATTCTCAAGGAAAGCTGCGGGATGACGGCCCGGTTACGAGAGAACCGAGTCAGGGTGTCGTGGGAATGCTGAATAATCTTCTAAGGGCTCAAAGCTGCAAGTTCATTCCTTTGAAACTGTTGTCCACATACTCAAATGGCCTCACATCTCGTATGTTCTTCTTTCTTTCTTTTATTCATGCTCACTGACCACTCTTTCTATCTTTGAGGCAAATATCTTTGGTACTGAGCAGGATCGCGTAAATTGCTCATTTTATTACAAAGTACGCGACTCGTTGCTGCATCAATCACACATTCGCTGAAAGTGTCTTATTTCTCACTTAGATCGGTGCTTGTCGGCACGGAGATCGTTGCTCTAGGAAGCATATCAAACCTCCGTTCTCCCAGACTATTCTTCTACCAAACGTTTATCATAATCCCGCACACGACCCGGTCTGCAAGCTCACTGAAAAAGAACTCCAAGACGGGTTCGATGCCATTTACGAAGATCTGTATTGCGAACTTGCAAAGTTCGGACACCTTCTCGAACTCCATGTTTGTGCTTAATTACTCGTTCTATCACACTTTGACCCGCTGACATGCTTTATGACAGGTATGTGACAACGTCGGCGACCATTTGATTGGCAACGTGTATGCACGCTATGAGTGGGAGACCGAGGCGCAGGTAGCAGTTGATAATTTGAATGATCGCTGGTATGCTGGTGCGTATTTTCTTTGTGTTGACTGTAACACCTACTTCCTGAACTCACCCGCCCCTGCAGGCCGACCCTTATATGCCGAACTCTCTCCAGTCACGGATTTTCGCGAAGCTTGCTGCCGGCAGAATGAGAACGGCGAGTGCAATCGTGGCGGTTTTTGCAACTTTATGCACTTGCGTCTAGCGTCCAAGGACCTCGTTTCTGCGTTACGCCATGGCCAGCGCCTTGAACGTCGGACCCATCCTCTAAAGAATCAAGGCGGCGGGGGTGGATGGGAACCATCGAGACGCGAGGGTGGTCGGGGACGGAGTGCTAGCCCGAAACGAGGAGGTGGCAATGGAGAAGATAGGTGGACGCGTAAATAGGTCGTGCGGATGTATGCATCCCACTGTTGCGACATTCTCTGGTTTGGATGAGTGGGTAGACAATGATCTCTCGTTCTACTTGTAACCATTATACAACATATGAGATTGATAAAATACTGATTGCCTACCCACTAGTTCGTATTCTTGAAAGATCGAATCTGCTGCAAGGTCGGCTTATAGGCGACGAATATACATTGTGATATATATTAAGTACTAAACAAGCCAACCATGGCACTCGCCACGACCACCATCCTGCAACAAATCGGGCCATTGAACGACGAATCTTAAAACTGAAGTCAGTTATTGAAATTAGCGTATTAAGAGTAAAGTGAGGCCTACCTGTCGACAATGGGACGCAATAGCTTCCCCGTCAGCGAGAGCTCTCGGACGCGCGCAAATGTTTCGATGTAAACGAGTCTCGGGGAAGAGAGTCCCAAGAACTGGGGATCAATGGTAAGGACGGATGGGTGTTGGGTGAGAACCATAAACTCACTCGATTAACGTATGCGGCCAAGCAGAGAACGACGCACGTCCCTGGTCCGTTTATGAGGAGGAGATCGAAGGCGGACTCCCCGGAAAGCCGAGGGGCGAGGGTGACGCGATACACGGCGGCTAGTAACGAGCGTAACGTCGTGAAAGGGACTGTGAGGATGTTCTGGTGTACGCGCCGGGCGCGGGGAATGGTGAGAATCTGGTATCGACTATTTGTTGGAGGAGATTTCGCGGAGGCAGCTTTGAGCCCCTCCAACGCGATAGCCTTTTGTGCGCTGAGTGAGTCCCCCTCGCTTACCAGATACGTCCTCGGGGTGTAACGTGAGAAGTCAAGAGCAGACACAAGTGAGAGGGCCTCGCTGCTGTGACCACCTGGAAAGCAATGGCAGTTTGAGCGTGGGGGTGATGTATATTACAGATGGTTATCAAGCTTGCCTGAGCCAAGGAAGACGGCCAAATGGCAGGATTCAACACGGTCTCGTCTACGAGGGACACTCCTCCTTAAAGTTATGAAGGTGACAGAGATCCTTGCAATGATCGCAAAAACGACCCCAAGTGCCAGCCAGATCAAGGAAGGCATGTACTCGAGTACTCTAATTATTTTATGTGTTTGGCCGGGTGGTTGGCTGAAAGGGTCAGAGATCGATGTTATGTTACTCGATATTACCCGTAGGGTTATTGTAAGGACCCACCGGGTTGCGCATGGATGAGAATGGTGGGGTTCAGTAAGTATAAAGTGGAATTCTCGGCCCGGCTCAAGATGGTCTGGCACATCATCTTCTTCCTCCTCCGACAGGCGTGCATCCGTTTTGCGTTTGCAATATCCTAACTCATTGTTTCAGGCCCCGAGTTGACCATGGCTGCCGCCTTCGTGACTATAGATGGGGAAATGATTGATAGTCTTCGCAGAGCTATCAACGACTGTGCAGACCGTGGTTTGCAACACGCATCCAAGTGGTACGCTAGGTTCAGTCACTACTTAGCTTCTGTTCTAATACACGCTCGGAGGGCTGCAGAGCTTCTTGCAGCCGTATCACCTGCAAAGCGTCGAGCTCGCCAAGACCTCTCATTCGTGTCGTCAACCCCTGCACGGAACGACACCGCCGATACCTCTCTACCACGGGTGTCCTTCGCTACCCCTCACCAACATGGCCCCCTTGCCGGCGCCTTACATTCACGCGTGTCAGCCGAGGAGCTTGCCCTCGAGCTTGATGAAGAAGACGTCCTCTCTGCAGGCATGGCCACCTTTCGCTGCCGTGAGTTCGCTCGAGCCGCACACACCTTGAGCACATGCTCAAGTTCGAGGGGCCGGTTCCTATGGCTTTACAGTCAATATCTAGTAAGTCATAGCTTTACTCTCGGGAGACACCGTGGGATAACATGAACACTGTAAGGCCAGCGAGAAAACTGCTCTCAGAGACTGGAATAAGCTTGACAGTAAGTTTGGAAAATGAGCATTCGTCTTGACGGTGATACGGTGATACTTAATCTGCGTACAGCGGATCGAAGTCAGCCTGCGGTACCGGTCAATACAAGTCTTCTGGGGCTGTACGAGACAGCGTCGTCGCTCGAATTGAAAACAGATACGTGGATACTTTTCCTGTATGGTCATTTCCGTCGTGCCTGTGATACTTGTACTCATCGTGGCGCGCCAGTCGTGGCTTACTCCTCTACCGCCTCAATCGAAGAGATGCCGCAATAGAGTGCGCCTTGCTTTCCCTTCAACATTATCTCTGGAATTGGTCGGCGTGGGACCTCCTCAGTAACCTCATTAATGATGGAGAAGAAGTAGGCCGTTGGTTTCATCAATTCCTCCCGTCCGCTTATCACTTCTCTAGCTCTTTTCTCTACTCCCGCTCTTGCCCGTCTTATCCATACCCTCAACCCACCCGCTTGTGTATCTATTCCAAATTCGTACCCTTAATGCTCTCCACCAACCCTCGGAAAATGAGTTGGGCCTCTGCGACCGACTACTTGGCCCGGATGACTTTCCTAAAAGTTTATGGATCATGAGCCTCCGGGCTAACGTACTCTACCACCTGCACGGCAAGCAGTACTCTTGTCTCTCCGTTTAACGCTACCAACCAAAGTTCATTCTTAGATTTTCCCGCTGCAGAGCAGCAGTTTGAAAAAATCCTCAAAATTGACCCCTGCCGAATTGACGACATCGACGTCTACTCCAACATCTTGTATGTTACAGAGAATCGTCTGACACTGTCTAGGCTCGCACATGACTTTCTTACTCTCGACAAAGACCGCCCCGAGGTCTGCTGTCTGGTCGGTACGAATTTTTCCCCTTCCTTCTCACTAGAATGGACATCAGATGAACTCGGGCACATATATAGGTAACCACTACTCGTTGAGAGCAGAACACGAAAAGGCCATTCGATACTTCAAGCGTGCTACGCAACTCGATCGGACGTACCTCTCTGCCTGGACGCTCATGGGTCACGAGTATGTCGAGATGAAGAACTCGCACGCTGCGATTGAGGCGTACCGACGTGCCGTAGACGTGAATAGGAAGGATTATCGAGCATGGTACGGGCTCGGACAAGCTTACGAGCTTCTCAATATGCATCAGTATGCTCTACATTATTATCAACATGCAACCGCGCTACGGTTCGTACTGCGCTAACTTTCTACAGCGTATCGCTTACATTATATATAGGCCCTATGATGTCAGGCTATGGCAGGCGCAAGGCGCAAGCTATCAAGAGATGGGCAGACTACGCGAAGCGATTGAGTGTTTGAAGCGGGCTTTACTTGGTGCCGATGCCAACGAAATCGCCATTGCTCTGAAACTGGCAAGATTGCACAGCGACCTCGACGAAACAGCAGATGCGGTTGCCTATCATCGACGGGTCATCGACATTTCCCGTGCCATGCGTAAGTTACTTTGTCACCAGTCTACAGTGTCAAGTGACGACGCTTATTGCATAGGAAAACCTGTGGCGGAGTGGGCTCGCTCTGCGATGTTCGTTGCGCGATACTTTTATGTATTGGAGGGGGGAGACCTGGAGCTGGCAAGGGGATTGTTGGATATGGTTGCGGGAAGCAACTCTGAGGATGCGGACGCAGCAGCGGATTTGTTAAAGAGAGTGAAGACAGCGATTGGACGGGAGGAAAGCGAGGTGAAGGAGGAGTCGTCGATTGAAATGTAGAAATTTAGTGTGTGAAATGACAAGTCGCGCCTTTGCCCAACGGTCACGGGGATTAACACTGCGGAGACGATGTCGACACCATCCCTCCTCTCTCTTCCTCATTCTCCTTCCCCTTCAACTCCTGACCTCCCCCGGAACAATGTCCCATCACCTCCCTCCCCAACTCCAGCCCCGACACCTATTGCCCTATCCCTTCCCTCAGCCAGTACTTCTGGGCAAATCGATATTATCCCACCAGTTCTCCCGTCCCCTAGTCGCTTACACCGACGGAGACCACCGGTAGTTCCATTGACTCCAGATGAAGATGCTGCTGCTGCGCGAGTGTCTGCAAGGTGTGTCACGGCATGCCATGTCACCATACAACACTCCTGAGAAAAAATCTCCTGCAGAGTCGCTTCTCGCTTGACAACAGACCACATCTCCGCGCTCTTCCCAGATGTTGACTCACCATTCCGAGGTATCGAAGACGTGGTGGATCGTTTGCTACCCTATCATGTTTTTCAGCACCCTCGAGAAGATCTCCTCAAAGCAGGCAAAGGCAAACAGAAAGCTACAGAAACAGATATCCTCAGGAGTGAACTCGAAGGTGCGCCCGTTCGCCGTGCAAGATACTTTGTCTTTGCTCACAATGCATTTAGAAACAAAATTTGCACTGGAGTGCATAAATCGCCAACGAGAACTGGAGGAACGCTTTCGTCGTGCCAGGACGAAATCTGGCAAGGCATGCTGTGTTACATATCTTCGCAAGCGCTAACGCTAACTGCTCGTCACCAGCGCACAGCGTCCGATGACCAAGCGTATTACCTTGAACGACAAGTGCTCGACTGTGAGCGCGCCGAGCATTCCGCATTGACCACTGAGTTACGCAACGCAAAGTCCGAGCTCGAGCGTGTTACGCGTTTGCAACGCGCCGCAGCGCTCCCGCAACGTGCAAACTACTATGCTTCTACACCCCCTGTCTATGCGCATCACTACCGTACGTATCATTATCCCTACGCCCAGACCTACGGGACGCCCGCAGGATCAACCGCTGCTCCCCAAGGCTATCCTTATTCCGTCCCGCTGAGCTCTACCATCTCGCAATACGTTCCTCCTGCTCTTGCGACAGCTACCTCAACTATCAAAACACAACCCGCCACTGCTTCAACAGCCGGCCCTGCTTCTGCCCCTATAGCGCCCTCACCGTTGACACCTGCTTCCGACACATCTATTCCGGTGCCCACCTCATCTGCTTCCGGGACAACCAGTGCAATCCCTGTGCAACTGCCTGTCTCATCACTACCAACACTACACGCATTGGGCATTGTCCCTGTTCCTTCACAGGCCTTATCAGCCAATTCACCTACACCGCCGGCGGTCTTGCGTGGCACATCAGCAAATGGTGCCATGCTTAACCTTGAGATCAATGTCTCTTTACTCCAGGCTGCTCAAATGAGTGGTCTAGCGCTTGTCCTGAACTCAATTATGCGGAGCTCCAGCACCACGGGTACCGGAGAGGTGCCGGTCGGTGCGCCGTACGTCTATCCTTACACTACAGCGCAGCTGTCAGCCACCACGACTGCAGCCACCTCATTAACAAATGCTGAACCTAATAAAACTACGACTCAACCCCAAGAACAGGAAGGGAAAACCTAAATAATACGCCTGGCCGTGGACGGAAACGCTTGATCGTCTTTACCATACCACGATTATACTTATCTCCTGACTATTTCTTGTACTGTTAATGAAAACGTAACAGTTCAGTTATTAGATGGGTCCTGGCAATTTTTGCTGTAGACTTGATCTTGGTAGTGTCAGCTACATGGAGAATGGCCCCCAAGCCATCGTCCCTCAACACCCGGTATCTCGTCTCCTATGAGGCGTTGTCCATCAACGAAGGCGCCGCCCTCAATAACCTCCTCGGGTAAACTCAAGTTCATGTCCCGACATATTTTGACGAAGTCCGCTGGAAGTGGTGCAGAAATTGTCAAACGAAAGCGCTTGCGAAGACCCTTTCGCCGATACCTCTGGGCAGACTCAGCCTCTGGCTGTTGGATCGAAGGAAATGGGTGCTAGAAAAATGCACGCACCCAAAAGGAGATTGAGGAAGAGTGTAGAAAAAGTCGGCCTTCTGGAATGCCTGCGTATGCCGAGAAATGTATACTTGTAGTCACGGCGCCTCCATACAAGGCATCGCCAAGAATCGGCACTGCAAGGAACAAGGCATGGGGATTAATCCATACAGTTTCCAAGAGGTTGAACCAAACGCCTCGTACCTTTCAAAGCGTGCGCCATGTGCACGCGCAGCTGGTGCTTCAACCCCGTATGTGGATACAGGCGTACTAGTGACAACGGCGCGATATCCTGCAGCGTGTGCGCACAAAAAAAATGCAACGCATAGATATTCAGACTGTGGTGAACTACACCTTTTGCGGACTTGGACTCAGCGACTGACTGAAGAAGCGAGAACCTCCCATGTCGTCCGCGCGGCTTTGCCTCCTCCCGGACCTAGTTCCGCAACTGGCAGTGCCTGCGCGTCACTGCCATTCAAGTTGCCATTGCCACTCGGGCTGGCGGCAGCTTGAGCTCGTACACGACCATCGTCGAAGCTCAACGAAGCGTCGATCTGTCCCTCCTTCGCCGGAAAAAACTTCCCTGTATCACCATGGACCACCAGTGCGAGGTACGACTTGTCGACGGCACGCGCACGAAATTGTTGTGAGAGTTCCCGTGCCAAGGCCTTTGTGCGCGCTAGGACCAAAACGCCGGTAGTTCCCTGCGATCGAACCAAAAACAGAAGAATACTAATGAGTTCATGATGACTCGGGGGCGACGGGCGACTAAGTTATGGAGGAGAGAACAAGGGTGGGTGCCTTGAGTTTCCGTTACTACTACGTACCTTGTCTAGTCGATGGACCGGATACGGATTTGTACTGAGGCCATAAGCCCGTCGGAGACCTGAATGTGAGGAACAGACAGTCATGCACCGCCCGCGTTAGCGCTGAGACACTCCACCCTAATACTAGGCGAAGCAATGAAATAAGAATTGTAACCGTACCATCCAGTACATCGTCGAACGCAGTTCTACTAGTGGGTAGCGTCGTCGCCGGAGTCTCTTGGCGATGACTCTTCGCCGCTACCGGCGCTACGCTTGATGTACCCTGCGATACGAGTCCAGGGGGCTTGTTCAGGACGATCACGCCACGGTCTATGTACAACACACCCGGCGGACGACCGCAGGTCCGTGACGGTGACCGTGTTGTTGTCGTGGACAGGAACAACTTGAACGCCGACCCCGCACTGGCAGCGCGGCCGTAGCAGGCCACTACTGAGCTGGTTTTAGTACCTAGCCCCATTAGCCATAAACAGCCTGCCAGTATGCGAGCTGCGAGCCGTCGGCGTTGCACTTCTGTGAAGTGAAATGGAACACTGGAACGGTTCCTGAGCGGAAATTGTTATTTGACGCTATTTGTAGAAAGAATCTAGGCCCGAGTCTCAGAGTGCGAGCGCGATACAGTATCCCCGACTGTATTATATCGGGTAATGCACAGGAACTTGAACTGAAACCAAGCTCAGTGCAGCCGCTTATTCCTGTTCTCAACACCACTGCACCTGCACCCATGCGCACCCTTAGCGGTGCGAGTTCCCCGCTTGCCATATCTATGCGGGAACTCCGTCCAGTTTGGGTATCCCGCGGAGACCTGCACGACCATTATCGATACTTCACAACCCCCTCCTACTCGCACACCACGTCCTGGGAGATTAGGGAATAGCATTCCCACAATTGCAGGATTGGTGGCTGAGTATTATAACTTCAGGCCATGTGGCCGGGTTAGGAAGAACACTGGCACATTATAATGCCAGGCAAAGTCTCACTGACAGTACTTGCAGGTGGCATTATAAAGTGATTTGCAATGAGACCAAACATTATAATGTGACAAAGTGGGAGTTATAACTCTAGGGGAGCTGTGACATGCTTGGAAACAAGGGTGTACATTATTATGTCGTGATGTGGATAATACACACAACATTATATTGGTGCTACATGGATTGTTGGTAGTATGTCCAAAAAGGAGTTACGATGGCCTCATGGCTGTGCATGCTGAGTGGCTGCTCTTATATGTCCAGTTGCATGAAGATAAGCTCGACCACGCCAAAACTCTCCGGCTGCAGGACGGGCCAGATCTCGACCTTGAGAGTTTTGGCAGCCAACGATTGTGTCACGGGGAATAAAGTTACGCTCGGTAGGAAATAGGAAGGTCGCAGTGAATGGGTACGAGTAAAAAGTGAGGGTGAGCGAACTTCTCGCGAGAACAGGACTTGTCTTGTCTTGATCCTTAGTGGCGGTGGCGGCGGCGCTAGAACGAGCAAGGTCAAGTTTCACTCTCTAGGAGTACCTTCTTCAAGTTCTGCTTCGGGGGTAGACAAAGGCAGGGCTCGAAGAGACATGGGTTTTTCCCGGGACTCGTCCAAGAAAGGTGTAAAATGACCCGCTGATGGTGTTGAACCTTGAACCCTGAACGGCCTGAACCTTGAAAGCTTGAAGTGGGTACAAGAGGGGATGAGAAAGACACTCGGGCTGGCGGCCCGATGCCCGTGTGAAGAGGGGGAGAGGGGTCGGCACGTTGGAGCGTGGCCGCTCTTCAGTGTTATCTCAAAATGTTGTAAATACATCGCAGTCAACAAGTGGGTACTCAGGCCACTGTTTTACGGCTCGGCACCATATGCAGACAACAGTTCTACAATCTCGTGACTCCTGTTTAGTGAGTCCATCTCGGAAGGGGTGCGACCATATTCGTCGCGCACTTGACATCTGCGGCGTGCTTCAGTACATTGCTACGCAGTGAAGTGCAGTCCAGCCGTTGTATCCCCGTACATCGGTCAGTGCCCCGCGTTCGAGCAGCATTCGAGAAAACCCGACGTGAACCTCAACAATCTGCATGAGGACTTGCGGTGCAGATGCTAGGTGCAAGGGCCAGCGCGAACCGCTACGGGCGATCTGTGGTCATCACGTGTTGGTTGCTGCTAACTCGAACATCTGCTTATGTAAGAGATGAGAGGTCTGACTGGCCACAATCGCTCATCATGCATCATGCATCATGGCCGAGATTGAAGTCTTCCTAAGTATTGATGAAACTCAAATTTCCTTTCTTTCAATTCCCCGCAGCGATATCGGGAGACTCGCCGTCTATCCATTTCAATGGATGCGTTATGTTATGTTCGCCATTTGTGGAGCTCGTGGCGGCCTTTCTACAACACCCAACGGTCCCGCTGTGGATTACGAAAACACCGAAATTGCCAATGACCAAAATACATACTACTATCTGCCTGAGGGTAAGCTTTCTTTTTGCATGTGAGATTGCTGTTCACAGTGTCTCGACTTGTCCAGGTCGTCGTGCCTTTGTAGACTATGAAGGTTTAAACGGCCGACTAACAACTACCGAAGGGACAACACGCCGCGCCGATTTCAGAGACGATGTCATAAAACGAGATGGACCTGCCTGTGTTGTTACAGAGGTGGAAGAACGTCACTGTGACGCGGCACACCTGATCTTCCATAGCAAAGGCGATGAGGTGAGATTTGTGGTCAGTTCATATAATCATTTGATGACGTTGTTTTCCAGTACATTGAAAGAGTGAAGCAACTTCGTTCTCCTGGAGATGGAGATGGCTCGGCACCACGGATCGATATGACAGAGAACGGTATATTACTTGGCAAGGGTGTGCATTCGAGGCTTGCTAGTGGGCAGGTTGCCCTCATAAAGGTGTGAAACTTCGGTACTACATTTTTAGTCACCGTTTTAACCAATCGTAGACACCGAACCACGAGCTGAGACCCGAACATATAAAGAGGTTTCATCGAGGTGGCGACCGCCAGGCTTACTTTACTCTTCAATGGATTAAGAACCCTGAAAATTTCGACCGTAAAAAGTTGGAAGCGCTTCAAGCCATTCAAAATGCAGGCATAGATCCTTCCCCTTCCATGGCTCACGATGCACTGCAAAATGTCGATGCACTCTTTGGAGGCACAGGAGTTCCGCTACCCTCTACCGTTATCCTCGACTATCTTTACGGTATTGCCGCTTACAAAGCCTGGCGTAGCAAGCGCGGTGACGGTTTCAACCAAATGAAGGCATACCGCAAAGATCATTACGCAGAGATTCCGCCACGTCCCTCCGCCCCACCAGATGACATAGATGACACCGATGTTACTTCTGGACCAGACAACCCCAACGACTTCGAGTATAAAGCCCGCCAGTCACGGAAATGCAACCCTCCATCAAGGAGGAGTGGTCTGGAGGAAACCATGGACGAACTCAATATGGTTTTAATGTATATACATGGAATCACGCCAGAAATGGCTGCCGAGCGCAGGCAGAAAGAAATAGAGCGGGAGGAGCAGGTAGCTCAGGAAGCGAGCCGGAGCAAAGTGATGGAGTGGAGGAATCATCTGGACGTCTACTGAAATGTATTCATAATTGTTGCCTGGCTGTGCACTGCGTCTACTGTATAAATGGTTTATTCCTTTTGCGGGCCCTGCATCCACTCGACGACCAGGCTCCAACTCGGAAAAGGGATAGGTGGGCTTACTAGGAATGAACGGTTGGAATTAGGGGCTCTATATTTTCCGTGCAACTACGATAGAATTTTCCAGTACAGTATGACCTGGTGCAGCAGCGACACGGTGCACCATGTCCGTCCGGGGCTCAGATTGTGCAACCCGGACATTACATCATATTGCTCTCCCAACAGTAAGTACTGTAGCCCATTGGCTCCTCGCGGCCTCAGATTAAAAGGTTGAGCACTGCATTTGCCGCGCCCTGGATCAGAGATCCAATAATGACACGTGATATTGTGGAGGGTCACCGGTCACCGGTCACCGATACCGGTGGCGGTTACTGTAAAGTGCCAACGCGCTGACGACTCAAATACTCAAGTGCCAAGTTACCAGCTTAAACTCTACTGAGCACGGAAGAGATCTGTTGCCACACTGGCAAGGAGGAAAGTTCACGAGCTTCAACTTGAAGACTCGTATTCGTCCGCCGGTTCCGGGTTCCTATTCCTTAGATGGTGTCATTCGACCCAGTAATAAGTCATCAGCAAAATGTCCAAATAAATCCGGGGTTTTTGCTGGTTTTCATTGGTTTCCGGGTTTCCGGAAACGTCGAAGCCGGAAACCAGAGATGTATGACTACCCCTGTGACTCGTACACTGCCCGTCTGATGGGGTTCTGGAAGATGGGACATAGGATTCCATATGTCCAAGTTTCCGAGTTTCTAGCTGGTTTTCGGTGGTTTCTCAGGTTGAGCAACCACCAGAAACTAAAATGTATATTTACTGATGGCCTATCAGAAAAAGTATAGAATGGTTAACGCCTAGTTTGTCCTTATGCTCCCAGAAGTGAATGAACATGTGAATGATATATCTAAGTTGTCGAGCGAAGAAGATAGGAGCTAACGTGACATCAGTACAGTACATTATATACTACCATGCATAAGACATTCGACTGTTCGTCAATGGGCATGCTACAGCTTCTCGTAACTCGCGAAGACTCTTGCACTAATTTGATAGTAGAGGCTTGGCCAGCTTGGCGTGACATCAAAAGGGGTCTATCATAAGTCCCATTGCAGTGTGCCGGTGTGATAGCGGAGAAAGCCGGATAAAGAATGACGTGTAGCTCGACATGTGATCTTAGACGGTGGAGACATGTTCTGTGGGATCGCGCACAGGCTGCTGCAGGTGACTAAGTAAAGATGAGCTTGGGCCATCTCTCGCAGCGCTCGCACTATATCGACTTCCCGGTACGTCGCTGGCCTCCCACCTAGAACAATGTGGGTCAATATAATAAGACAAGTTAGAATGGCAAAGGATACGAACGCAGGTACTGGAGGGGCATGGTGGCCCATATATGTCCAACCCAACCTCTGCGGCGGGTTGGGTGTGGTCAGATCACTATCGGGTTCATGCTTTACATAGGTAAATTGTCGGGAATTGTCGGGGTCAAGTGCAGGTGCAGCGTGTGGATGCCCCAAAGTGGGAAGTAGCGAGGGTATCGGATATGACTTTTCGGGGATGTCCCACTCGTCTGAAGGACGTCGGGAGTGGTCGGTGGAATTACTGGCTCGAATGCGTGGTAAAAGTGAGTACGATGGAATGCGGGGAGCCGAATGGGCTGACGAGTGCTGTGGCGGATTAAATTGGCGCGATAAGTCGGCAAGCCAAGGTCCTTCACCTCGTCCGCGCGCATGACGCGTTGACGTACCCATGGTCTCTGAACTAATGCCCGCTGACACATGAGACCCCGAATGGGAGAAGTCCGGCCGTGAAGGTGTTGCTATGGAATGCTGAGGTTTGAGAGGGCCCAGATGACCCTGCTGGCATTCTCGTATGAGGTTGAGGGTAGATACGTCATCCAAATTCGCAGATTCCTTGTCTAGGTCGGGAACCATCTTCTCTAGGTATGCTCTATGTGTGTTCAATAACACGAGTGGAATCGGCGACAAGAGATACACTCACAGTTTCTCCTGGGCTGTCTCCCAGCGGGGCGCGGCCCATCGTAGCGCAGTGAGAAGCAACTTTACGTCCTGCATGTGGGACTCTCTTGTCCGCGTCGCAGAGGGTGCGAATTTGCCGTCTCGAGCTGTAATGATCCACCAATCGATGCATAGAACGGCTATCGTAATCTCGGCCCCGGTAAGGAGTAGTGGAACGTTCGAAAGGGCGCGCTTGTGGACAACGGCCAAGATCCGTGCGATCGCCTTCGCGGCGTTGATGGATATTGCACGAGCAGTCATCGCCTGGGCGAGAACCGATTGGTTCTGTTGGGCGATATTTGAGGAACATAACAGCGCGACAGACGATGGGAGGAAGGCGCGCTGTATGAGTATCGTGACGAGATTATAAGTAGTGTAGAGTGTCGCTGATTGGTTGGCCAGGGTGACATCTTCGAAGTCCGGGGACCATTTCACTAAGAGGCTAGTCAAAATCTTTGCGAGGAATAAAGCCTAGTCACGGCGTACGATATTGGGGCACCGTTTTGGCCCACTCCGTTAAGTTCTCATTCAACTGATTCAATACATCCTCAACGCTCAAGGCAGACGAAGGACCATCATGCTCGACGATATCCTTTGGTCATGTCAATGAAGGCGTGAAACGATCACAGAATACGAGGCTTACAAGACAATGCAAAGCTGATGCTGTGAAGTCGGTGAGTCGAAGCCAGAGGTTGAACGCAGTCACAGTTGATGGTTTATCAGATGGTTGCCGAAATGCGAGCTGTGGATCGTCATTCTCCCAGAAATCGTCGTCAACTTCCAAGGGATATTCAGCAGTGAAGCTGCCGGTGTCTCATAAGCACATACAGCAAATAGATAAACCACGGTAAGGAGGCGCTCACTCCTCTTCCTTTGCCACACATGGTCGCCCCAAAATAGCGCATTGCATGCGGTCCAGGCCAATTAGATACCACCAAACCCGTTTCCAAAGTTCGTTTTCAACAGTTGGTCCCACCTTGGCATACGATTGCTTACTATGCGCGCCGATGTCTTGCATTTTCCGGATCCCGGCTCCAATGGCACACCATGTACCGTGATGCCATCGAGTTTCGCTCTGGAACTGAGTCATGAGCTAGGAGATAGCCAGTAAGCATCATCGAGAGACGGGGATGGGAGCGCATACACATTGTGTTTGAATCTCAAAAAGACTCGCGGGGTTCAACGTGGCCCGTTTTTCATTCCCCACTTCTGTGGTTGGCTGAGTCCTTGAGAATGATGCGAAGAGACATGATCTTACCCAAGATCGGGAAGTAATACCTAAACCCAGCCGTGTGCCATCGGGACTGCTCGGAATGCTCCCCAACCGGGGTTTCCACTGACTCATCCAGGAGCACCCTCGAATCGTCCGTGTACCGACTAGCGAGGGCGAATACAGACATGCAAAGGCATGCAAACCAAATGTCATGCTCGTATAACCCATCCGCAAAGTGGCGCGCAAACGTTGGTCGGTGCAAAAGAGGGAACATGCTATTGCAATGCAGGAAGTAAAGGTCTATGAGTGCCGTTACCAGATCTGACGGTGGCCAGTTTTGAAGAAGTTCCGAGAGCGTTTCCGATGATGAGAATTCTCCTTCGTAGACAAGTTCCCACTGGAGACAGAGGATCGCAGGAAATTCGAAAGTACCGCGAAAAAAAATAAGCTCAGTATTATGACCAAAAATGAGGAGCATCGCTGACGCGGACAGAAATGAAACTCACATCTGGTGAGCGCCAGTACTCCTGCCTACGTGAGCCCTCTTCCAAAGCCCGAGCATGCTGGTCAGGCCCATGAGTCGCGCGCGCGACTTCGCTATTCACCGTATCTGCGGCAGCACCCGTCGACTCGAGGACATACATCATTCTCATCTCGCGAGTGGCCATAACGAGGTTGAAATTTGTACTTTTACCGTGAAACCGAACCGCCGCATCTAAAACGCGATTGGCTTTGTCCTGCGGTTGTTTATCAAATAGGGTAAGGCGCTGAGTCTTCTGAATGATCCTATCTAACATATCCTCTGCTGCATCGTCAGACGGGATGTTACCCTCATGATCTGACATGGCGGATATGGATGTCAATGAGGTTTTTCGCGAAAGGGCCACAGGCGGAAGTGTTGAAAGAGGGTGAAACTGATGAAGAGACCGTGATGATATCTTTTTCCCACCTGCTTGTGGAGACGCGGAGAAGTCGGGTTCATTTCTCCAGCAGCCACGCAGGATGGGTGGGCCCAGTTCGGCGGAGAAATCAGTCTCTGGACGGAGCTAGGAGATGCCAGTAGAAGGAGTAAGCTAGAATGCTTGGGCGGTAAATGAATGGAGAGAAGAAACGTTATCATTTTTACTCTTTTCAGAGTGTCATGCGCCCCAACATTACCCATAGTGGGTATTTGGAGGTTTAGGTGTTCGAGCCCGAGAAGACATACGCACGCGTTTCAACAGTGCCTCCATCTTCTCCACTCTGTCCTCCAAACTAGTGATGTAACTGTTCGAGGTATGTGAGTGGGACGCTTGGAAGCGGACAACAGTCAAGCATGACAAACGCTTTGGAGGGACCCCGAGGCTTGGAAGTCTCACTGCGGACAAGGCGGTCAGCGATAAGGCATATTCTACGAAAGTCTGAGCTAACACGTAGGTGCAGATCTTCCTATTCTGTACGCAGTTCGTGCATACGTTATCCGGCATCCTAGGACCATCGCATCGCGTTTTTCTACGGCGACAGCCATCACATGCTCGTTCTACATTGCGCTTCTTGGGAGTCGTAGAGTTGGAGATGGATTGAGGCCAGGCAGAGGTAGAAGCTGGGGCCGGGAGACGAACGGGAGGAGCAAAGCGGGAGGTGACAGGCGGCACGGGCAAATAGAGATCGGATTGGTGCATCATACTTCTGAATCACGGCGGCCGAGGGATGGTGGATGCCTGGCCTGTCACCTCTGGAAAAGAAAACGAGACGTCCTTACGGGGCCCGAGGGTCGAAGGAAGGTAGGCAGATAAGCAGCGCGAGCCCCGGCGCCTTAGAAGTTTTGAGTGTCATCCGACGAGGGGGTGTCGGGGCCTGAGCAGATGGCTCTCAACGCCATACGAGCGGCTCCGTGCGCTTCACAACCCCCGTCCCAAAGACCGGGTAATTCAATCGTGTATTTTCTGCTTCTCTGGGCCTCCTGTGCCTATAGTGCAAGCCTTTTGTTAAAGTGAATAAAACGATTACGAAACCACACTGAAATTGGCACATCACAATCAGCCCTGGTGGGTGAAGTGTTCGGTCCTGCCGGTCATTTCGGAGGTTGTTTTTAGCCGTGAGCGCGATCCGCAGTGCGCGCCAAGCCGGTTGCCGGTTAACCGGTTACGCGGCCTCCCGGCAAGCTACTCTACCGCAACAACCTCTTTCTCTCGCACTGCACACCATATGCTCCCAACCACCCGTCTTGGGCCTCTCCGCTTCCATTTCAGCCCTCGTCTCCTCTCTCGTTCCATGGCTACAAAGCCACCCATCATCACCCGCCCAGCGCCACACCCTCTTCCACCAGAGCAGCAACGCGAATTCGAACTGCTCCAACGGCAGGCCGAGGCCTTGGCGAATGCGCCAGCTGGTCGGGCAGAAAGGCACCCGGATGCACCGGCACCCCTCAAGGCGGAATTTGATGGTGATATCAATCCCGCCACAGGCGAGCGCGGCGGTCCCAAACGCGAACCCGTTCAGCGCTGGACAGAGGAAGAGGGTGATTGGAGTTTCAAGGGAAGGGTGTCGGATTTCTGATTAGAACTCGGTGACTGTAACGCCGCAAGGATCAACTATTTTAATGGTAGTACGCCCAATAATAAGCCGCACCCTCAAATAACATGCCGTTACGGTAAAGTCAGATACAGCTGTACTAGGTTTCCTTTCCTCATAGACCAGTAGGACACCGCTCAGATGGCACAGTGACTGCTAAAGGGGTCCAAGCTCCATCAACGATCGTCGCCGGCATGGTAGGCACCGTACGCCCCTTGATTTCAACCTGGTGCCATACGGTAGCCGAGTCATTTCCCACAGAGCCATATGGTACCAGTTCCTCGTATGACACAACTGTAGATCCCTATATCCATTACGGCGCTTTGTAGGCGAGCCAGGGGTTTACTAGTCACCACATGCTTGATTCTCTTCATCTCCTCATCTTTGTCAAATGTCTGATTGATATTCGTACATCTACGTACACTGTCCCCCATGACAAAAACTTTTCGTTGCCAAGTTATCTTTCATCTTTCACACGTCACGTAACCTCCAGTTGAATTGGATTTCTATAGGGTACAGCCAAGCGCCCGTCCAGACCTGAATGCCAAACGCCAAACCGAAGTACGTACGCGAGCCTATTAGATTACCTTTGAAAAGTCCAGATCTCTGGCTACTCGACGTGCCTACTGTAGTGCTTCATTCAACCACAACCACACCAGGGACCACTGTCATCTACTTCCTCAGACACTGCACTGGCTGCCTCGACGTTCCTCACCATCAAGTGACCTTGTTAGGCTGTGCTACTTCTGTAAAGATGTTCGTAATTTACATCAATCAAACATCGTCACGGCATCGGTTGGCAGGCGTAACAGATCTAACCCGAGACTCTTTTTTTTCCCATCCGCTACCCAACCAATTTTGGAACGAAAAGGTACAAGATGATATGTATTTTGCGGTATTCGACCGATTGTTGAAATTCGGAATGACCGAATGAAGGGTCCTGTCCAGAGATGGTATTTAAGTTGATATTCGACGGGAGGCGGTGCTGCTGTGCACCATGTGCTCAATATTCCATGTGCCTAAAATCACGGCCGCAATTCTCATCAAGGAGCCGAAACATCTTTTGATATGGTTCAGTTTAGTTCAGTGCCAGAAAGGTTTTGCCTAACTCACCGTCGTTCAGCGGTGCGATCGCCATCTCATGTAAAGACTTGAAACTGGCGTTTCCCTGTACACCTACGCCGAGTGTTTCAGCATCCTTTCCGAACGCCTCGACGTCGAGCACCATCTGTTGCCTTATCCGCTCCTCGTCACGTCCATCGTCCTCCTTTGGTGCACCACCGAAGAGCGAGAATGCGGGCTTTTTCCCCTTCTTGAGTTTCCGTAATGATTCCTCCTTCTTGCGCATTGCCGTTACGTAGAATATGTATTTTTGTACCACGGCCTCAAACACTTCTTCCGCGTAGGGTTGCATGAGCTCTTCCTTCAACGATGCACCGGGACCGATCCCCGATTCTACCCCGAAAAATGTACGAACCGGTCGTAATACTCCTGCGACGAAGAAGCTTGGTTCCGAAGGCGATCGTTTATTCGACATGGCACGGAACTGCAGGGGCATGGAGCGCACAGGTTGCAACGCCTCGCTTGCGCGGCGTGTCAAGATCGACACGAGTTGCGAAGAAAGTGGTGGGATCACACTAGTCAAATTCTGCAGACCAGCTCGCAGAGCGTCTGACATGAGATAGTTAACATTATCATTCTTGAAGGTCAAACGAAAAGAGGGTACGAACCTTCTGCTCCGATATGATCCGATGGCGCTTCCTCTTCGTCGAATAATGACACGAGCATCGGGCCAACTTCGTCACGCCATAGCACCCACGTCTGGGATTCCAGCAATTTTACATCAGCGATAACGGCTGCGTATTGGCGCAACAGCGTATCATCGGCGGCTGTTGACTCTGAAGAGCTCCCCTCCGCCTGCGGGCCAGGTGTTGATGAGCGTGAGATTATTCTGGGTGTGTCTCCAGGTGTGGGCTGCTGCATTCACTCAGTAGTTGGCAAAGATCAGAACAACGGATCATACCTTCTCGTTGGCCGGGAGGGGCTTGCCGTGGTCTAACGGGGACGGTGGGAGGCTGTTGTGAATCCAGGTACGATAGCGACTTAGTATCTGCAACATCAGCTTCCAAAAGCGATGTGCGAGCTGTGGCACATAGACGTTTCGGCCCCAGCACGTTGTCATTGCCGACCAAACCGCAGCTGACGAGGACATCGAAAAAGGGCTGATCTCTGCTATTCTCATCATCATCATTGTCAGTATTATCATCCCGAAGTCGAACCATATAGCTGACAAACCTTTTTTCAAGCTTGATTCCGGCTCCAGCTTGTTCGTGGACAAGCTGTCTTCGAGACGTGTAACAATATCTTTCCATCGCAACTGGAAATATACGGGAAGCTGCCAACGTCGCTCGAACGCCAGGAAAGTAGGGTGCGCGGCCATTGCTCGAGAAGCCCGCGCAGATGGTGCAAGGTATTGGAGAGAGCGAATGAATGACTGCGTCGTCTCGTAGTTCTACTTCGCAGGTCAAACTGTGCTCGTACAAGCTGAGGATCCAAAGGGACCAACGAACCTTGCGGAACTCGTCTGGCCGTCCAGCGGCGAACAACGCGCTGCCAAGTTCGTCCATGAGAGCGCGTGCGATCTCAGCCCATATCACGTTTGCAAGAACTTCGAAACCTCTTGTGCCAACAGCACCATCTACTTCTCGTCCGATCCTCGCGCTGATGCGTTCCCCGACGTCCATGATACGTTTCAGGTCGCGATCTAAGAACGCGAGGATGCCATTGTACAAAACAGCAAGGGGATTGTCCGTCTCGTCGAGGCGCGGTGCAGCTGCAAGAGCGGCATTGAAGGGGTCCGCCTGCGTCGAAAAGGCAGTGAATGGCGCATAGGGTGTCCGTGTGGTATCAGGAAAAGAAAATCTTTCACGTATTGGGACCGGCGTTTGAGGGACGAATGTGGAGTGCGGAGTTTGGAGCGCACCAGGGAAAATAGTCTATCATAAAAGGCAGTGGGTGAATTAAGCCAATTCAGTGTGGCGTGTGGGAGATATGTGCGATAATACCTTCTTGACAAACTCGCGCAAGACATCGCGCCGGAGCACGTCTTCTGCATCGCGCCAAAGTTGAAGCGCATCGTATGTCCGTAGACATTCGGTCAGATCGGCCATGCGTTTTGCCTTATCAGTTTCCGCGAGCTTGCCCGTACCCAGCGCAGTTACAGTGTCAGAGAAGAGATGATCAAGGTCTGATGACAGTGTCGACTGTATGCGGCTGATTCGCTAAGAGGACAGACTGATTCATGGGGTAGGCATTGAAAAGAGACAGCTCACAAACCCATTGAATCTCGTCAACAAATGCGGATTGGGCGCCGGCCTGCGCTTTGGAAACATGATAGAGAAGTTGAGTGTATTCTGTTGCAACGCGAACGAGATGCTTTGCACGGTTTCCTCGCGGCCTGTTGGTAACTGGAGATTAGGAGGTATGGAGACACGATGTGACAGAACGCACCGATCGTCGCTGTCTTCGCCCATTCCGCCGAGAGAATTTAAGGGAAGGGTCTTGAGCTCAGGTGAAGAGGGACCGTCTGGCGATGCTATAAGAAGCAGGGATTCGAGGCGGGCCACTGAATCCGAGATTTTGAGAAGTAGGTGCAAATAGGTCTGCAGCATGGCCGTTAAGTTGATTCATAGTAATATATGATCATCGGACCTTCTCATCACGAAGGGATGACCGCATTTTAAGCTTGTTCTGAATGGCGTCTTGAACGAGGGAAAGTTCTTGCCGGGATTCCTAGCAAGCCTGTTGTGAGGACGATACATCATTACAAGGGCGTAGAACTCACCAAAATTTGAGACTTTAGATCGCCCAACGGCAATTTCAGACGTTCCAATCTCTCACCTTCCCCCCTTAGGTCCGTGCTAAGACTGATAAACGCCTCATAGTCGTCGTTAATAAGTTGGACAAGTTCCTCCTTAAGGACGGCAAGGTAGTCTCGCAACTCGGCTCGCAAGTCTGGCAAGGACGTGTGCACGCGTGACAGGAGGAAGTCCTCCACATTAAATGTGGTTGCAGTGAAGAAGGAATTGTTGTGTGCGAGTGAGGGATAGAGAGGGAGGTCGTGAGCTGGTGCGTCGATAGAATGTTCACGGGCCTCGAGTTCGTCTGCAAGTCGCTCAAGCTCGAAAGGGTCGCGCGAGGTGCCCGATGTTGATGTTGCAATTGGATTTTGCAAGTCCATCAAGTCAACTGAGCCTAGAACCGCGGCGGAGGCGGAGACACGCGACGTGCGTGCCAATCCGTGCCACTAGTACTACTGTGCCACTTCTGTTCTCGTACCAGGGCGACATGCGGTTGGCACCAGCATCACCAACTATCCCATTTACTAGTATCATACGTAAATACTGTGCAAACGCGCGTTCTCGGGTGCACCTGGGCTTTTGTAACTACTGAAGTGATACAGGAACAAGTAAACAACAGATGTTTTGTGTGAACATTACAAATGACCAAACCAGTGTCACCGCCGAATGCCTCTTGCTGAGGGAACTCCGCGACCGCGACGAGCTGTAAAATACCGTCAGTGATTACACATCCTTTTCGAGCTATTGGAGCGACGGTACCATTGGCTGTCCAGGCACATTAGCATTGCCGTCAATGTATAGAAAACAGGTAGCAGACCTCTCATGATCGTGGCACGCCCACGCGCCGTACCGATACCTCTTCCCCGCATCGCATTAGGACCAACGCGCTTGAACCTAGATACTCTCATATCAAAAGACCGTCACGGCCCGAAAAGATTGACTGGCGTACATGGGGGCATTTTGTAGCATGTCTGGGACGATGAAGAAACGGACCACGCTCCCCCTGATATAGACTTGATCGAGCTGAGACACGCGGCCATCCCTTCCAGTCACCGTGATGTCTTTCAGAGAGATGTTGAGATTATCTTCCGCTGCAAGGTAGATGTCAGCGTGAAAAAGCTGTGTCAGGGCGATGAACCACCTTCGGCAAGTTTTCCACGATAAAGGTGTCCTGTCTTGAGCTCAACGGTGACGACATGCCCCAAGGACTCATGCAGAAGCTTCACGGGGATGCCTAGACCTGCAGACATTGTTGGTTGTGGATAGCAAAGGACACAACACACGCAACGAGACACGCTATTGTCTTAGGTAAGTGTGGATTGTGGAAGTATTGTTTGTTTTGTTTTGTTTTGTTTGGAACGTGCCAAACCCCCGGTCTTATGCAATGGAACTCTTATGCAAGGAACCCCATTTCTTTTCTTGGAAAGATGTGGTTTGGCCACTTTCAGGTACTGTAACGGACAGCATTTGGGCGTCCGAGTCTGTGAGGACAACGATTGTGGTAGTTGTGGTGCTTTTTGGCCGCGGCACTGGTGGCATTGCACTGTATTGTATGTCCATAAATTACTCTCTTCTCCTCACTCGAGCCCCAGGTACTTTTCCAACTCACACCTCCACAGAAGCTGGTCATGACAACCTACATCACCATTGGGCTGCCCTCGTTGAACGATGGGTCTCCAGTTGCATTTTCATCGGATGTCAGCAACAATTCCATTTTTTGTCGTCTAAAGTATGGCTATGGTGAGTGCATTACATCCTATCCGCTCACCTGAGCAATAAACTGAGCTTCTTGCGTGAATACAGTGACGCTAGCCTCCCCGGAACATCCCAAAGAACCCCCAGCCAAGCGAACAAAGGTGGACCCGGCCATGGCAGGGAATATCGCAAAGTCTGGGCTCCCCAAAAGAGGCCGCGCCAGTTGCTTGAGTGAACTCCCGATGATGCCCTTGGATATTTTGTTCGAGGTATGTAATTTCCGTCTCGCGATACAGATTACATCTGAGGGACATGTTGTTAAGATTTTCAGCCATCTTCATCCTTCGGATTTGCTCTCGCTCAGTCGCGTGAACAAGGAATTCCGCTCTCAGCTCTTGTCCAGCGGCTTTTTGTCTCTGTGGAACGCATGCTTTAGGCTATGCGGTGCCCCTACTACTCCAGTGGACACGTCTCCCGCGTCATGGGCCCATTTACTCTTTGGTGGCGCCTACTGTTATGTGAGTAATATATGTTTTAACGAATTATCCACAATCAAATACAAACCTCACGGTCCAGAGTTGCGGCGCAAAACCAGTAACCAAAATCCTGTTTTCATTTCGCCGTCGTGCGTGCAGGTCTTGTATCACAACCCAGTGAGTCTTCAACTTTACTGTCGCCCACGACTGGTTCGCTGACTCCGTGCAGTCTACGCTGTTCATCCGAAGTGTCGCCAGAATACAAGGACATGATCCGTTCCGAACCCAGTTTGTTTAATTCCAGTTACCCGCATGCATTAACTGAATCCCTCTCTTAGGATCTGTTGGGAAGCCTTGCTGCACTAGGCACTGGTGGGATGAAGATGTGATGGCTTTCGAAGCCGAACTGAACGCACTCAAAAGCCCTGTTGGTGACTCAGCCAATGCGGGGACTACTATCTCGACATTCTTAGCGAAAAAGAAAGAAGGGGTCACGGCCATTGCAGAGGTGAGTTCTGTATCTGTCGATGTTAGAGGATGTCCAATTATCGTCCACTGCAGCATGCCCGCATCTGTGCAACGTGGGTGAAGGACCGCAATGCAGATCGTAGCACTAAATTATCTGACGTCAGGGTTAAACGCTTTGAAGAGTAAGCGACACATTTCTCTGCTGGGGTCATGGCTCACGTGATCCTGGACAGTATCAAGGCTCGATTACTCGCTCTGGGATACTTAGAGAATGATGTGAACCAGTTACGACAGCACCATGAAGTGAGAACCAGCAAGCCCATGTCCGATCGAGGTCAGTCCTGTCATTTCCATGCACCCTTTCCACTGACACGCAATGTATGTAGTGTGGAAGCGAGTTGAGCCTCTTCTCCTCCCGGAGGTCAACGAGGCTAGGGATCGGCGCCTCGTACATGAAGGAGGAGATGATTACAAGCTGCTCAGGCAACGCGTCGTAACGGAATATTCAAACTTTAGAAAAACGCTTAGACCAATCCTCCTGGCTCTTTCACCATCGGTCACTAGGTTCTTGTGCGAGAACCAGGCTCTGGCATCTGCTTTGGCACAGAATAATGGTCCTAATGACCTGTCTGTCAGAAGTCGGTTCCTTGAAGCGATAAACAGCCTCAGACCAGAGCTAGAGACGCGGAAACAAGAACGCACGAGGCATTTGCGGTCTCTTCTTACTGAAAGAGATGGGTTGGAAGGTCTGACGGACGACGGAGCCATAGCCCTTGCGACATCAGTCTATAAATGCTCTGATTGTCGTCTGTTTTCTTCTGGACCTCACATGCTCGCACACGATTGTGACCGGGCACAGAAGCCGGGCGCGTTTCGCCCTCAGTTGGGCGAGCGAGGCAGGGAAACTGTGAAGGTGCTTCTTCAACTTCTAGGGCTGGGAAGACGGACCACGGCGCTCGACCTAGACAGGAGGAATGACAAGTTCGTCTGTATGCAATGTTCAAGAGGGTCGTTCATCCAGGGTGGAAAAGAGGTGCTAGGGCGTTGTGTGAGAGACTGGCGTTCTTGCGTGCGTTCAATTTCGCTTCTTGGGATTGGGTGAAGCATGACGTTGACCCTTGTGTCCATTGTAGATTGTCCATGCAATTAGCTCAAAGCATGAACGCTGGCACAAGTGTAGTCCCAAATGGCGCGTGGTTACGCCAACAGAGACGACAGGATTAATCTGGGGAGAGTCCTCGATTTCCCAAGCATATGGGTGCTTGCATTGTCCGACACGAATCGATCCCAATAGGGGCACTGTTCAATGGTACGCGAAACTCGGCGATGTTAGGGAGCATGTCCAGAAAGTGTAAGCACTCTTTTTTTATTTTTGGTTGGCAAAGTTTGATTTGGCGATTTGGTATAGCCACGGAAGGAACCACCCGCTGGAAGGGTGTGACTTTTTCCATGACTTTGGGACGAGACGAGTGGGCCGGAACGCGTTGCTACCAATGGACCAATGAAGGGGTGGGGTGTTCAGGGTGTCCTTCAAATTCTCTTCCAATGGTTAATTTAATTAATCCATTGGCTATGCCAGTATTAATAGTTATGCTAGTCATGTCCGATAACTACTCGGTATGGATTTCCTATCGTATTGCCTTGGTGCTACAACGGACTCTTGATTATTGTCATGTTATGAAATTGATGTCCTGGCATTTCTATATCGACTTTGGTCTGAATTTTACAATACCCCAATTCTCCAGCTTTGTATAGCTAGTAGGGTCTGGTCAACGCGCGTAGTGTTTGTTTGCAGACTCGGATGTTACGGCCCGTACAAAGACAATGACGACGGTGCGCGTCCTCCGTTCACCTCCATGGCTATTGCCCCGGATGATGCCTCTGTTATCCTCTCATCGACGTTGAATCCTACAAAAGGGTTCCACACAACTTCAACTACGCGTCTCGCCCTACGCGGCTCTCGCGCGCATTCCTGCACGCTCCACCTCTATCTCACACTCCCTGCCGGACTATTCGCAGACCCATATGAACTGGCCCACCGTCACGCATCTTACGCATTTGAGCGTTTCGGTGGGGGTGACTTGGAGGCTCCCGTGTTCGCACCTGCTGCCAGTAGGCCGTCCGCGTTGTTGCTGGACGTGAACATTCCGGAGGGTGTAGATAACACGGATCAGGGCGATGGCAAGGTGTTTAGTATCGAGGTGCCCCTCCATGCACGATACGGCGTCCCGAAAGGCGGTGATAAACTGATAGATGAGGTTATGTTGCCACCGCCGGTAGCGTTCTGGGCTTGTCCGCAGGAGAGCACAAGTGGCAGCGGAGGTACGAACCCTAATGACCATTTCATCCATCTCTAATTGTTGGTGGCGTTTTTCTCACTTTCATAACGTGTTTCTCGTGGATGTCTCCATTTACAGAGACGCATGTACCTGAAGTGCTACAAATTGCTCTCAAAGATGAAACATCGACGCTTGTCTTGATTCCACATGCGGGGTCAGTGCGCGCACAGACACTGCGCGTACCTGTTGGGGATGCAGGAGATGTGGCCGTTGTGGAGACTGGTACGGTTATGGTGATTCTATTTGCTTTTGTCTATCTTCTGCGGTCAATCGTGCGGGCGTCTCGCGTGCCTGTAGAGGTTCCCACGACAAGAAAAGACAAAGACAGTTGATTACCTGTTTGAGAAGCGACTCGATATGATTCTCGTATTTCTAATCTCAGATTAAGGTAATGTCAGACCGTCGTCGTCGTCGACAATGAAATGTACAAGTTGTTTAGAGTTGAGCGTGGTAATCGTAGTAGTCACTTTATGTGCCTTCCTAAACGAGGTTGCCTTGACATCTTCCTTAGACAGTGACAGCGAGGAATGGCACGATCAGAGTCAGGGGAAGCCTCTCCCCAGCTCCAGAGAGTCAGCTCGGTATCGTCTGTCGTGGCATCCGCTGCAATAGAGGTACCGTCGGGCCCTTTGAGTGGTCCTTCTGACTTAACGTGGCGTCGCAAACGATTACTTCACATCGGCTCGCTTCAAACACTCTCTCCCGAGCAACAAGCGCAGGGTGCAGTAGAGACTTCGTCGATCGTTCACCATCGCCCTACCATCCAGAAGGCTCACTCATCATATGGAACGCTACCCTACGCCAAGCAAAAGAGGCCAGATTTCCGAGTGCGTCATGGTCTCCCCCCACTTCCCGACCTTCGTCTCCCCAGCAGCGGCGTCCATTCTGTTTCCAATTCTCCCACGCAAATGTATGGGACCCTCGATCGGACATCCATCTTTCGCACCCAACGTCCGATTTCCGCCTATGACGCATCTAGTCCCCTCTTCGACGACCAGCAAGGAGAACAGGATCTCGAGACAGAAAGTGTCGTCCGTGTGAACGGAATCCGTGTCTGGTATTCGTCCTTCTCTTCCATCGACTGGCTGCACGATGCTATCAAAGACTCGACGCGTTTGTATCGCCTTCGACGTCACAAGTCCGTCCGCGGACGTATGCATATCGCGTGCGACCGCCTGATGGGCTGGATCATTGTCACGATCGTCGGATTCCTCACCGCAATCGCCGCCTTCTTGATCGTGAGAAGCGAACAGTGGCTGTTCGACATCAAGTATGGATACTGCATGGCTGGGTGGTGGAAGGCCAGCAGGTTCTGCTGTCCGATTACTTCGGAGGCCCGGACATTCGCCCTTGGTGCATTGCGCGAGCCTGAGACTTGTAAGGCTTGGGTGACCTGGGGTGAAGCCTTCACGGACACCGGGAGCTCTCCACTATTTCGCATCCTGGTTGAGCGTACTACATATTCTCTCTCAGCGGTACGTCAGCAGTTTCCTTTCCTCCTGGCAATGTGTTGTTAATCCTCGTAGCTTCTTTTTGCGCTAATCTCCTCAGTCCTCACCATATATTTTACGGCGTCAACATCCTTCGTCACGCGGAAAGATTCCGGAGTGCTTTCCCCAGACTTTGCCCCGCAGGACGAGGGTAGTAAGGTTTCTCCGTCGCCCTCTGAACCTCCTCCAAAACGCCAGGTTTTATACTACGCTGCCGGAAGCGGCATTCCGGAGATTAAAACCATTCTTTCTGGTGCGTGCACTATCTCGATTCGTCGAGGGCGCTTTTGACGACTTTTACCGGTAGGCTTTGTCATACATGGTTACCTGGGAGGTCGCACTCTCTTTATCAAGGCTGTTGGACTGGCGTTGTCTGTCGCATCAGGTCTCTCTTTAGGAAAGGAGGGTCCATTAGTGCACTTAGCAAGCTGCATCGGGAATATTGTTAGTCGATACTTTGCAAAGTATGAAAACAACGAAGGTGTGTTCATAAGCTGGTTTACGACATTGTCTCTTGACGAACTATTCAACAGGCAAGCGACGCGAGATACTCAGTGCTGCAAGTGCTGCGGGTGTAGCGGTCGCCTTTGGAGCTCCCATTGGCGGTGTCTTGTTCAGCTTGGAAGAGGTGTCTTATTTCTTCCCCCCAAAAGTTAGTACTCCTATACCTGAAAATCATTCCCTCTGAAACAACATGTCCCACCCAGGTCATGTGGCGAAGGTATACTTCTTGGGCAAGGTGATCTACTTTTATTAACTACACGTGTCAGTTTCTTCTGTGCGATGATAGCCGCGGTGACGTTACGCTTCCTCGATCCCTTCGGAACAGGAAAGCTTGTCCTCTTCCAGGTCACGTACAATTTAGTCCGTGAGAGTTACTGTTCTGCTTTAAGGCTACCCTGACGAGTCTCATGACCAGGATTGGCATGCTTATGAGCTTGTTCCATTTGTCCTCTTGGGCCTATTTGGCGGCGTGTATGGCGCATATTTTTCAAAATTGAACTATCGATGGAGCCGCGACGTTCGGAACAAGACGTGGTTCAAGGATCACCCTATTGCAGAGGTCCTTCTGGTGGGTTGATCCTTACACATTCCAAATGCACCTCTAACTGATCGTATTTCAAGATTACGGCGATTACGACGATCCTGAGCTTCGTGAATGGCTATACGCTCATGGGTGGAACAGAGCTTGTCTACAACCTTTTTGCTATGTGTCTTCCAGGCTCACCTAATACCCACGTGGGCCTCTGCGTACTTGATCCTGGCAAACATACATTCCAAGTCATGCGTATGATTGCAGTCGCGATGGTCGTTAAGGCCGCCCTCACAGTCGTGACCTTCGGTATCAAGCTCCCTGCGGGGATCTTCATTCCGACCCTTGGTGTTGGCGCATGCGCTGGCCGTATCCTAGGGCTGACTGTGCAATACGCGCATTGGCGTTGGCCCGCCGCACCTGTATTCTCCCCATGCAATGGAAACACACAATGCGTCATCCCAGGGCTGTATGCGATGGTTGGCGCAGCAGCCACATTGTCTGGGGTCACACGGACCACTATTTCACTGGCAGTGATCATGTTCGAATTGACGGACACCCTTACGTATGCTGTGCCGGTCATGCTGGCTGTCCTCGTTTCCAAGACCGTAGCGGACGCCCTCGAACCCAAAGGCATCTACGATCTCGTGATCGAGTATGTCGTCATCTCAGTTTTTTTTGTGACACTTATGTAATCATGAAAAATCCAGGCTTTCCCAGCTCCCGTATCTGAACGCAAAGCACCAATACCTGTGGGGTAGTTTCACAGTTAGTGATGTCGTACGTTCGGAAACACTCTTTTTCTTTTTCACAGATTACCTGACCAGGGCGCCTCTCTCCTTCTCCGCAGACTGACCGCGACGTAGAGGTGATCAACATCGGGAACTCGAACACGGCGCGCACCTTGCGCGACCAACTCGCCAGACTTGTCAGGGCTGGCTACGTGGATACGGGGTTACCAATCCTTAGCACAGACACGGATGGCAAATCGCGGATGCTTGGTTTTATTGGCGGGAATGAGCTCGAGCATGCGCTCAGTACGTTCCTCCGCATCTCATCTGGCTTGCCCCGGGCCATCTGTGGGTCGCGCACGTTCAGTTCTAATTCAGTGCTTTCTTTTTTCAGGCATCGTCGCTGAGGAAGCGGATCACTCCATATTTTTCCATTCTGATAGCGGGCAGCGGTTAAGGAGAAGAACTGTTTCTTCTTCGTCCATATCTTCTATTATTGACGGCGCTGAGGATCCATTCGACTTCAGTGTGTACATGGACAAGGTACATCGTTCCGCCGCGAACTCCCTTCCGACATTTTTGCTCATCGGAGTCGCGCGTCGTGCAGGCTCCGCTAACTATAAGTGTCAATTCGCCGTTGGAACTTGTGCAGCAGTTTTTCGTCAAGCTTGGGGCACGATACGTTGTTGTCACGGATGCAAACGGCTATTGTGAGTTGTTTCCCTCTTTTTTCTTCAACGGACCGTAAGTAAAGCTGAATTATCCTCGAACAATTCACTAGTTGAAGGCGTCATTGACAAAAATGGTTGGCTCGCATTCCTTGATGAGTTGGGGACGAAGTCAGGCTAGGACTTCCATTTCTGCTCTTTTACCACGCCCAGTGGTCGATAAGCAAATATCTTTTTTCAAACCATTTAAGACCCGTTGTCTCCCTTATGTATACCCAAACCATCTTAACCATCGGACTACGGAAACTCGATCTTGCCATTATCCCCAGAAATTTCGTTACTGACATCAGCCGCCTGAGTTACCCCATGACATTCCTTGTAGTACTGTACAGAACTGCTTGGCTACTATGGTTTTCTCAAATCCAAAATCTGTTATGCTCGAAAGTCGAAAGCACCAACCATCGTTTGGTCCTGGTCGTTTAGTGCTCGAAGACGGACCAAGGTAGTCGGGGTTAAAGGGAAACCTGAAGAAAACGACCGGGTTAAGACGACCACTGTCAGGCTCTTATGGCGACCATGGTAGCAATCTTGGACGGCGCCCGGGATCGAATTTCTAATTGTCCTCGGTACAGTAGCTATAAAATTCTAGTCTTCCTCTCTTCTATATTATGGGCACCTCCATTTACTCCATCTCCGAGGTCTTCATCTCTTGGCAAACTTTAAGGGCATCCGACTCCGACTCGCAGGAAGTTACCGACACCGAGTCTCGCACCTTTCCGAGTCGACATTATCCATTTCAGTTTGCAGATCGTGTAATGATACTTTCGCATAACTCGAGGGGCACTGGGGGGGTGGCCATCACAAACTGTCGCACCAGGTAAGGGATAGTCGTCTACGTGGGCGTCTGGGGTACTTGACACAGCCATCGGCACAGCCCATCTGGCGCTCTAGGGCCTAGGCGTGGGTAAGGCAGGTCTGCGCCGGAGAACACGAGGCAAACCTACGTCTATCCTCAACCACACCATCTGCACCGATACCCAACACTTACTCTCCTAACATGTCTTATCTCGCACCTCCTACCTCTTCTCTTCAATCCAATGAAAGAATAGTCCAAGGTGCAATGAGTGGCGAGCCCCAACGGCAGAGGTACGCCTCTTCATCCTGTTTATGCTTATTAGCTTAATGAGTAAACCCGGCGCACGGGCAACAGTTCACATACGACATCGATCCACATCCTTGACGATTACTCACTTCTCAACATCTTTCATCTCTATCGGCCATTTCTTTTAGGTGAAGAAAACCCGGATGTCAGTATCCGTATCGAGGGGGGAGGAAAATGGGCTGGGGAACGGTGGTGGTATAGACTCGCCCACATTTGCCAAAGATGGCGGAACCTCATACTTGGGTCAGCATCCTACCTAGGCCTCTGCCTTGTGTGTACATATGGCACGCCTATAGCAGACATGCTGGTACATTCACCACCCCTTCCACTCGTCATCGATTACGAGGGTACAGAAACCACCGCAGAGGACGAAGAGGCAATATTCCTTGCACTTGAGCAACGAGATCGTGTCCGCCGTATCCGGTTTAATTTACCTGTTCTGCAACTGCAGAAGCTCATCATGGCCATCGATGGGGAATATCCAATTCTGGAATACCTGATTTTGTGGGATCCATCCGAGGACAAGAGTACGGTCTCAATCCTTCCCGAAACACTTGAAGCACCACATCTACGTCAACTGACGATCAACTATTCCATTCCAATACGATTCCAATTACTCACGACTGCTGTTGGCCTCGTCACACTCACACTTGTATTATACCACCCATCCACTTACTTTCAGCCGACTGTTCTGCTCCAGTCGCTTTCATTGATGCCCCAGCTGGAGATCCTCATGATCGTCTTTTCCTTCGCTGTCCCCAACCGCGATGTGGAGAGGCAACTCATGCGCACGCCCATCATGACACACGTCACGCTTCCTAATCTTCGCACACTTGCATTAATTGCTGTTAGCGCTTATTCAGAAGCGGTTCTTAGTGGGATCACCGCCCCTCGCCTCGAGATTTTCCAAATTGGCTACCCCAAACAACTCACGTTTTCTGTTCCGGAGCTCCTGCAGTTCATGGGGAGAACAGAAAACCTCACGTTCGATCGTGCCAATTTCTGCTTTTACAGCGAGAACGTTTACGTGGAGGTCAATCCCCCTGAGGCCAATATGCCAGTGGCTGCATTTTCCATAATTATCGACTGCTGGCACCTCGACTGGCAGGTATCCTCCGTGGCTCAAATTTTCAATTCGCTTAACCAAATATTCTCTGTGGTGGAACATCTCACTCTTGTACACGGAGTTCATAGTCAGTCATCTGAAGAGCACAATGAGGTCGACCACACCGAGTGGCGCAAACTTCTTATGTCGTTTAGCAAGGTGAAGACCCTTCGTATCGACGATGGGCTCGTCGGAGAACTCTCGCGTTGTCTACCTTTGGAGGATGGAGAGCGTTCCCTGGAGCTTTTACCCGAACTGCAGGAACTCACATATTCAGGGGACGGCAACGGCAATGATGCATTCACCTCATTCATCGATGCTCGCCAGAACGCAGGCCGCCCCGTGACCCTGATCAAATCGTGAATAGAGGCATTGAAACCGTCTGTGCCCTTTCACAAACAGATCAATAAGCGTATATGTCAGGTATATCCTCAATACTTGGACGCGTCCCCCATTGGCGATTCAGCGAGCTGTTTGTTCACTGCCCACACTGCTTCCCACATCCCTGTGACCTACCAGTTGCCCTCCTCATCGCGACTACGACCTTCACTTTAAGCATCCCACGACGCCGAACACCTCCCCCATATGATATACTGTACATATTAGTTCGCATGATTGTGGACCTTTGGTTTCTCGGGTCGTTATCTTGACTTTTCCCTACGATTTGAGCTTTGTTTGTTGAATCAGACTATTTCAGATTCTTTTGGGATTCAGGACTGTTGGAAGATGTGATGTCGGAAAGGCTTGAGCAAGTCGCATTCAGATGAGGCAATGCAGAGATAGATAGTGATTGCAAGGTACTGTAGAAATCGAAGAGTGTGGAGAAGGAACTACAATGTTCCTTTTCCAACTCATCGGGCTCGTGCCATATACCATAAGCCATCTTTGTCCGCCAGGGCTCCTGCATACTCGAGTAAGAGCCTGTCAAGGTCTGCCATGTCTACCGCGATGCCCGACAGATACGGCTTGATGTGTTCTGTTTTCCAACGTTCGCTCGTGAGAAAAAGGTCCGCGAACCGCATGGTAGGGTCGGTTGGAAGTTCCGCACAAGGGAAGTAGTATATTAACGTGTTCGAGGAGGAAAATGAAGATGTGCAAAGGTGGTTTCCCTATTGAAAGAGGGGATACTTACTGTGAGTAGCTTGAGGGATGTATTAGAAATAAAAGTATCTCCGACGACAGTATTCCATTTTGTCATTAACTCATCCTCCAAAATTGGGTCACTCTACAAGCAAGTACCAGCCAGAAACAAAGTTAGGATCAAACGAGGAATGGTTTAAGGGCGGGAAAAAGACACTCGAAACGAACGTTGTACTGACGCAGAATACCCAAGGCAACTTGACGCACCACCTTTTCAACGTCTATCTTCCACCGCTCGTCCGCATGGTAGACCTATCCAAACCAACGCATCACCTGCAGTGTCACCTCGCGTCAAACGTCGTGCTCGAACGCAAGGGATCGGGACAGTTCGAGGACGGAGGCTACGTTGTGAGGCAGCAGAAGCTCGAGGATCTTGTGTAATGTCGCGGAGAGTAGGCGCGGGGCGCCTTATGGGCATGGGCATGCGAGTGAGCACAATACACCTACTCGTCAGTTTTGTCTAGGACATTGCGAGAAGGCGGTTGAGGGGGAATTCACCGTCTACGGTGAGGACTGTGTACTTGTCCTTAAGTGCTTGCACTATCTCTTGCTGGCTGGCCTGAAGCTCTACCTGAGCATCTTCAAGAGTAAACGGTTTCCGCTTCGTCCTGGAAAATAATCTCTCTAAGCCTCGCCATTGTGGGGTATTAGGATCTATCCTCAGTGCTTACCGCGTGGAAACTCTCATCATCATCATCATCATCATCATCCCCGTGCCCCTCCTCCTACTCATGCTCCTTCAGCTGAACGTTCATCCGATGGGGCTTCGGTACAGCCGGCACGAGCTCCAACAGTTCATTGAGGCTATTTTGAATGACCACTTGGTTCTAGCTTCCATCATATTTGTGGACTAGGAGACACCAAGAGATTGAGAGCGTCACCAAGCGGATGTCATGTGTCTGTCTGGGGTGCATAGTACTGCATCATCTTTTGGACCACCTTTTATCATCAGACTGGGGCATATATCAGAAATAGTCGAATAGCATGGACCATGTCAATGCATACCTTACGTCGTCCGGGGATGATTCAATCCGTTTGCACAGATCTGGTGGTAGCTCCAGCAAGTGAAAAGATCCGGTAGAAACTTGCTCAGGAGAAAATCTAATCACTACTTCTGGCATCGTTCAGGGAGGGAAAAACGAAAGTGATTTACAGTAACGCGACGCGACACGCTACTAGTGAGGCCTGTGAGGCCTAGTGACGGTCACGAGACACACTGGCAACTATGCGATGTATCAGGTAAGGGATAGCCCGCTGGGTACTTGACACAGCCATCGACACGGCCCATCTGGCGCTCAGGGCCTAGGTGTGGGTAAGGCAGTTCTGCGCCGGGGAATACGAGGCAAACCTACGTCTATCTTCAACCACACCATCTGCACCGATACCCAACACTTACTCTCCTAGCATGTCTTATCTCGCACCTCCTACCTCTTCTCTTCAATCCAATGAAAGAATAGTCCAAGGTGCAATGAGTGGCGAGCCCCAACGGCAGAGGTACGCCTCTTCATCCTGTTTATGCTTATTAGCTTAATGAGTAAACCCGGCGCACGGGCAACAGTTCACATACGACATCGATCCACATCCTTGACGATTACTCACTTCTCAACATCTTTCATCTCTATCGGCCATTTCTTTTAGGTGAAGAAAACCCGGATGTCAGTCTCCGTATTGTGGGGGGAGGAAAATGGGCTGGGGAACGGTGGTGGTATAGACTCGCCCACGTTTGCCAAAGATGGCGGAAGCTCATACTTGGGTCAGCATCCTACCTGGGCCTCTGCCTTGTGTGTACATACGGCATACCTGTGGCAGACATGCTGGTACATTCACCACCCCTTCCACTCGTCATCGATTACGAGGGTACAGAAATCACCGCAGAGGACGAAGAGGCAATATTCCTTGCACTTGAGCAACGAGATCGTGTCCGCCGTATCCGGATTAATATACCTGTTCTCCAACTGCAGAAGCTCATCATGGCCATCGATGGGGAATATCCAATTCTGGAACACTTGATTTTGGCGGATCTATATGAGAACAGAACGGTCTTAACCCTTCCCGAAACACTTGAAGCACCACATTTACGTCAACTGACGATCGACTGTTCGATTCCAATACGATTCCAATTACTTACGACTGCTGTTGGCCTCATCACACTCCATCTTCGATCATACCACCCATCCGCTTACTTCCAGCCGACTGTTCTGCTCCAGTGGCTTTCTTTGATGCCCCAGCTGGAGATCCTCGTGATCTCCTTTTCCTTCCCTGTTCCCAACCGCGATGTGGAGAGGCAACTCATGCGCACTCCCATCATGACACACGTCATGCTTCCTAACCTTCGCACATTTGCACTCCAAGCTGTTAGCGCTTATTCAGAAGCGGTTCTTAGTCGGATCACCACCCCTCGCCTCGAGAATCTCTATATTTAAGTTTGCTACCTCGAGTAACTCACGTTTTCTGTTCCACAGCTCCTGCAATTCATGGGGAGAACAGAAAACTTCAGGTTCGACCATGCCATATTCAACTTTTACAAAGAGCTAGTTCACGTGCAGGTCAATCCGCCTGAGACCAATACAATAGTGGATGTCTTTTCCATAATTGTTGACTGCTGGCACCTGGACTGGCAGGTATCCTCCGTGGCCCAAATTTTCGATGCGCTTAGCCAAATATTCTCCGCGGTGGAGCATCTCACTCTTGCGCACGAAGTCCATAGTCACTCATCTGAAGAGCACGATGAGGTCGACCGCACCGAGTGGCGCAAACTTCTTAGGTCGTTTAGCAATGTGAAGATCCTTCACATCGATGATGGGCTTGTCAGGGAACTCTCTCGTTGTCTTCGATTAGAGGATGGAGAGCATCCCCTGGATCTTTTACCCGAACTGCAAGAGCTCACATATTCAGAGGGCGGCAATGCCAATGATGCATTCAGCCCATTCATTGATGCTCGCCAGAACGCAGGTCGCCCCGTAACCCTGATCAAATCCAAGCCTGGTGAGTTTCCTGCAGTTTGATATCTTTTGTCTTCTCATCATCTCACCTACAATAATTCCAGAGCCCATCACTATTCACGACGACGATAACGACTACGGGTATCCTGAGGAATACGATGACGATTAAAATACGACCACGATTGGTTAGCGCGCACATCTGTCCACTCAAAGAACATCGTTGTAGATATCGAAACCTTACCTGAGGCACCAAAACCTTCACAGATACCACCATCGCCGTCAACCCATTCATCGATGCTCGCTGGAACGCAGGCCGCCCCGTAACTCTGATCTCACCGTGGTATTGAAGCCGTCTGTGCCCTTACACAAACAAATCAACAAGCGTATATGCTAGGTGTATCCTCAATACTCGGACGCGGCCTTCATTGGCGATTCAACGAGCTATTTGTTTACTGCCCGCACTGCTTCCTGCATCCCTGCAACCTACCGGCTGTCATCCTCATCGCGATTACGACCTTGACTCTGAGCATTCGCGATGCCAAACACCCTCCACTCATATGATAGACCTCTTACGTTCCCATTTCCCATGTTCCTCACCTTTGGTTTCTCAGGTCGTTATCTTGATTCTTGACTTTTCCCTACGATAGCCGTTGCTTGTGATAATTGATATTACCCAACCTATGTCGCTCTTCAATCTTGTCTGAGAGACAACCATATCTCGTTTTGTATATACAAATACTATACGAGAGTACAGTTTTAGTCGCTAGAATATAATTTGCAACGTGTATGGCTACCACTGTAATTTATAAGTTGCCCCGAGTGATAGAAAATGTCGTAGGAATGCCTAAGGCACGGATAGACATATAGATGGAGAGGAGTGCAAAGTTTTGTTCGTTGAATCAGACACTTTCAGATTATTTTGGGATTCAGGACTGTTGGAAGATGAGACGTTGGAAAGGCTTGAGTGCGGTCACACAAAAGTCTCATTCAGAAGAGACGACACAGAGATAGATAGTGATTGCAAGGTACTGTAGAATCGAAGAAGTGTGTGGAGAACAACGAACTATAATGTTCTTTTTCCAACTCATCGGGCTTGCGCCATATACCATGAGCCACCTTTGTCCGTCAGGGTTCTCGCATACTTGAGTAAGAGCTGTCAAGGTCTTTCGTGTCTACCGCAATGCCGGACAGATACAGCTTGATGTGTTCTACCTTCCAATGTTCACACGTGAGAAAGAGGTCCGCAAACCACATGGCAGGGTCGGATAGAAGTCCCGCACAAGTCACTGTTGAAGGGAAATAGGATATTATCGTGTTCGAGGAGGAACATGGAGAAGATGTACAGAGGTAGTTTCCTATTTCGTGTCCGTTATAAAGGGCTCCGAAGCCGAAAGACGGGATACATACCTACTGTGAGTAACTCGAGGCTGTCTCCTTAGGTAAGGGATAATCCTGGGTCGGCCATCGGCCCATCATGCAAGGAGGGGCGTGATCTACGTCCAAGTAGCACAGGTACAGTAAGTAGGTGATGTGCCGTCGTGCTAAGAGGAGATGGGTCGTCCCATGGAAGAGGCTGCAAAAGCGTGAAAAGCGGCAGAGGGCGGGTGACGGGAAGCTGCCGGAAGCACGGGAACGATCGCCACGATATTGACGTCGAAATGGAGGCGGCGTCGTTCCGAACGTAGGTAGGTCGGAGAGGCTGTGGTTTGTTGCCGCAGTTGTGGAGACCGTCAATGGAAGGTGCGGGAGAGTAAGTGAGCGACGAAACGCTCGGTCCAGGATGCATCGGCAGTCGTGCGCTACGTACGGCCGCGCGCCAGACTGGTGCGACGTCGGACAAACTCGCACAGGAGGGCTCTTACCTTACGGATATTCCAGGAAAGCGTGGAAAGGACAACCATGGTGTCGAAGTACATTGCCACGGCCGACTGATGGAAAAGGAGAGAGAACCGACGACACGCTCGGTACAATGATGCCTGCCGACCGGTGTAGGCAGCGTACGTATGCGAGCGAGGGCGGTGCGAGGTGGCGCAAACACGCACACGCAAAGGAAAGGGAGAGGAAGACGCACACGGAAAGGAAGTGGGGGACCGAGGACACGCTCGGTACAATATGTATCGGCAGTTGTAGGTATAGTACGTACGTGGTACATCGATGAGATGTTGAACTGCACCGCCGTGTATTCGACATGTTTTCGAACGCGTTTTCATCAGGTAAAGTTGATGTTGAGACCATGATGCCTTCGCAGCCTGACTCGCAGCCTGAGTATGTCGACCAGAGGGAGCGTATCAACGGCAGTGACAGTGGACATCGATCGGATCCAGGGAATGAGGCAATAGATGCGAATGCGGACGGTTGCCGTATCGAACACCCGCGTACTCAGTGTATTCACGCCAGTGCTGATATGACCAGGGGATGTATTCACGAGGAGGTGGGAACGTTACTGCCTGCCAACCTATACTGTAACAACCATACCGTGTGAATTTCTAACTTATTTAACCACCTGTTACGGGATAATAATAACCAGTTAAAAAATACCAACACTTACTCTCCTAGTACGTCTTATCGCACTTTCTACCTCTTCTCTTCAATCCAAAGAAAGAATGGTCCAAGGTACAATGAGTGGCGAGTCCCAACGGCAGAGGTACGCCTCCTCATCCTGTTTATGCTTATTAGATGTATGAGTGAACCTGACCGTGACGGGTAACAGTCTACATACTACATCGATCCACATTGTTGACGACTACTCACTTCTCAACATGTTTTATCTCTATCGGCCATTTCTTTTAGGTGACCAGTATGACAGTATCCGTTTCGCGGGGGGAAGAAAATGGGTCGGGGAACGCTGGTGGTATAGACTCGCCCACGTTTGCCGAAGATGGCGGAACCTCATCCTTGGGTCAGCATCCTACCTGGGCCTCTGCCTTGTTTGTACATATGGCACGCCTGTGGCAGACATGCTGGTACACTCACCACCCCTTCCACTCGTCATCGATTACGAGGATACGGACATCACTGCAGAGGACGAAGAGGCAATAATCGTTGCACTTGAGCATCGAGATCGTGTCCGCCGTATCCGGGTTTGTATACCCGTTTTGAAACTGCGGAAGCTTATCATGGCCATCGACGAGGAATATCCAATTCTGGAATACCTGATTTTGGAGGTCCCACCTGAGGACAAGAGAACGGTATTAGTCCTTCCCGAAACACTTGAAACACCACATCTACGTCACCTGGCGATCAACGGTTCCGTTCCAATGCGATCTCCATTACTTGTGACGGCTGCGGGCCTCGTCACACTCTGTCTTTCGTTATACCACCCATCCACTTACTTTCAGCCGAATGTTCTGATCCAGTGGCTTTCATTGATGCCCCAGCTGGAGATCCTCCTGATCATCTTTCGCTTCACTGTTCCCAATCGCGATGTGGAGAGGCAACTCATGCGCACGCCCATCACGACACACGTTACGCTTCCTAATCTTCGCTCATTTGCACTCCAAGCTGTTAGCGCTTATTCAGAAGCGGTTCTTAGTCGGATCACTGCTTCTCGCCTCGAGAATTTTCAAATTTGCTACCTCGAGCAACTCACGTCTTCCGTTCCACAACTCCTGCAGTTCATGGGGAGAACAGAGAACTTCAGGTTCGATCGTGCCGAGTTCGACTTCTCCAGCGAGCGAGCTTACGTGGAGTCGGTGGAGATCAATCCCCTTGAGACCAATATCTCCATGTCTGCCTTTTCCATAATTGTCGACTGCCGGCACCTTGACTGGCAGGTATCCTCCGTGGCCCAAATTTTCAATGCACCTAGCCAAATATTTTCCACGGTCGAGCATCTCAGTCTTGCGCACGAAGTTCACAGTCAGTCATCTGAAGAGCACAATGAGGTCGACCGCACCGAGTGGCACAAACTTCTTAGGTCGTTTAGCAATGTGAAGACCCTTCGCATCGACGATGGGCTCGTCAGGGAACTCTCTCGTTGTCTTGGATCGGAGGATGGAGCGCAACCCCTGGAGCTTTTACCCGAATTGCAAGAGCTCACATATTCAGGGAGCGGCAACACCTATGATGCATTCACGTCATTCATTGATGCTCGCCAGAATGCAGGCCGCCCCGTAACCCTGATAAAATCGTAAATTGAGGGCATTGAAGCCATCTGTGCCCTTTCACAAACAGGTCAACGAGCACCCGGGCCAGGTGTATCATCGATACTCGGACGCGGCCCCCATTGGCGATTCAGCGAGCTGTTTGTTCACTGCCCGCACTGCTTCCCACATCCCTGCGACCTACCAGTTGCCATCTTCATCGCGACTACGACCTTCTATGTTCCTCAACTTTGGTTTCTCAGGTCGTTATCTTGATTCTTGACTTTTCCCTACGATAGTTGCTTCTTGTGACATTTCCCAACCTACGTCGCTCTTCTATCTTGTCTGAGAGACGACCATATCTCATTTTGTATATACAAGTACAAGAGTACAAAACTTATCTGCAACGTGCATGGCTACCATTATTCCCAGTGAAGAAAATGTCGTAGGAATTCTGAAGGCATGGAAGGTGGGATAGACGTGTAGATGGGGAGGAGTGCAAAGCTTTGTTCGTTGAATCAGACTCTTTCAGAGTCTTTTGGGATTCAGCACTGTTGGAAGACGTGACGTTGGAAAGGCTTTAGTAAGTCATGTTCAGAAGAGACGACGCAGAGATAGATAGTGATTCCAAGGTACTTTAGAATCGAAGAAGAGTGTGGAGAACAAGGAACTACAGTGTTCCTTTTCCAACTCATCGGGCTCTACCATGAGCTATCTTTGTCTACCGTGTTGTCCGACAGATACGGCGTGATGTGTTCTGCCGTCCAACGTTCGCGCGTGAGAAAGAGGTCCGTGAACCACATGGCAGGGTCGGTTGGAAGTTCCGCACAAGGGAACTTGGGGAAGTAGTATATTAACGTGTTCGAGGAGGGAAATGGAGAAGGTGTACGGAGGTAGTTTCCCTATTTCGTGTCCGTTATAAAGGGCTCCGAAGCCAATAAACGGGATCCATACCTACTGTGAGTAGCTCGAGGGATGTGTTGGAAATGAAAGTATCCCCGACGGCGGTATTCCATTTTGTCATGATCTCGTCCTCCGACATTGGGTCACTCTCCAAGCAAGTACCAGCCAGAAACAAAGTTAGGATCAAACGAGGAATGGTTTAAGGGCGGGAAAAAAAACACTCGAAACGGACCTTGTACTGATGCAGAATACTACTCAAGCCGACTTGACGCACCACCCTTTCAACGTCCATCTTCCACCACTCGTCCGCATCGTCGATCTGTCCAAACCGACGCCGTGCATCACCTGCAACGTCACCTCGTGTCAAACGTCGTGCTCGAACTCAAGGGATCGGGACAGAGGACGCATTGCGAGGCTGGGAGAATGAGACGAGGTACATCAGGAGGAGCTCGAGGATCTTGTGGAGGTACGTCGGGGAGAGTAGGCACAGGGCGCCTTATGGGCATGCGCATGCGAGTGAGTACATACACCTACTCGTCAGTTTGTCTTGGACATTGCGAGAAGGCGGTTGAGGAGGAATTCACCATCTATAGTGGGTATATGCTTGTCCATGAGTGCTTGCGCTATCTCTTGCTCGCTGGCCTGAAGCCCTACCTGGGCATTCAAGAGTCCGCTTCGCCTTGGAAAATAATCTCTCTAAGCCTCCCCATTGTGGGGTATAAGATCTGTCCCTGGGCCAGTGCTTACCGCACGGAAACTCTCATCCTCCTCCTCTTCGTGCCCCTCCCCCTACTCATGCTCTTCAGCTGGACGTCCATTCGATGGAGCTTCGGTACAGCCGGCACGAGCTCCGACAGTTCATTGAGGCTATCTTGAATGATCACTTGGTTCTCACTTCCATCGATATGTGGAATAGGAGATACCAAGAGAGCGGAGTTTGAGAGCGTCACCGAGCAGATGTCTCTACTTCTGGTTCCTAAACTTATATGAAAGAGAAAAACGAAAGTGATATAACGCGACGCGACGCGCTAAGGCACGGTCACGAGACAGCCATGCACACAATCCATGAACGCAGGGTATTTCTAGAGTTTCTCCTTCTTCCATCCTTCTCCGAGACGACTTCAAACTGAACCTGAACCTCTCTCACATCCTTCCTCTCAACCTTCAAAGCAGCAACAATCTGCTCTTCCAGCTGACTTAACTCAAATGCCGTCAAAGCCCCAGGAACTCCGACGTGGAGGTTAACAAAGAGTTGTGAGCCTGCCCACCGCGCGCGAAGACCACGAACGTGAAGACGAGGTCTTAAGACGCGGGTCTTTGCGTAGCTTGTCTAAGGAACTGGATAACGATTGTAAGACTGGTTCTGGAGCACGGGCATCTGTCATTTCATAAAGCACCCTTGAATATTGAGAGGCCTTGTTAGAAGATAACGATAGAAACCAAAAAACCTATCCAAGAAATACATGAACAAAATAAAGCAAAGAAAGATGTCGAGTGAAGGATATACGCACCTTCGATATGGACTACTCTCCTGGTCCGCAACCTTGCGCGTAATATGGAACGATACTGGCAGCCGCAAACCACGCCGCGTTCAAATCTAGCACATGCGTATTCGTGTGCGCATGAGTGTGAGACGATGGACCCCAATCCTGGCACGGTATGCATCGCCGCGGTGATACTGAGCAGTGCCGTTTGCAGCGGGCCTGCTGGCACGGACTGTGCGGTCTCGGATAGCACCGAGAGAAGGGGCAAGGGGGAATGTGAGCCGATGCGGAGGGCAGCTGCGATTACGATAGTAGGATCGAGACCAGACCAGCACCGACTGTCTCGAATCTTGCGAGGGCCAGCGAGGCCGAAGGGTAGCGTTGAACGGAAAGGCTCACAAGGAATGATTACTACTAGTATGATGAGTTTGAAGGCAGGTAGATGACTCCTAAATGGAGGACTAGAACAGAACTCTAAGAAAGTCGTCGTTGTTGGTTGTCCAGGTCGAGGACGACTGACGTTAAGAAGAAAGAAGACGGAGATTGATGGTGTTTATGAAGGTACAAACGACAAATAATACGTACGCGAGGCGCGGAGGAACTATACGGCAGGAATCGACACGCTGCGTACTTTGTGGTAATGGTAGGAAGCTTGACGGTTGCGCCCAATCGAATTTCTGATCCTCGGTACAGTAGTTGTAAACTTGTAAAACCCTAGTCTTCTTCTCTTCTACATAGGCACCTCCATTTACTCCATCTCCGAGGTCTTCATCGGACGCTCCTTGATCATCTCCAGATATCTCTTGTCAAACTTGAAGGGCATCCGACTTGTAGTAAGTTACCGATACTGCCCGAGTCTCGCACCTTTCTTGAGTCGACATCATCCATTTCAGTTACAGTATCCTCCACGTTTCCTAGAAAAAATTGCAGATCGTGCAATGATATTTTCACATAACTCGAGGAGCACTGGACGGTCATCACAAACTGTCCCATCAGGTAAGGGATAGTCCTCCACGTGGGCGACTGGGTACTTGACATAGCCAGTCCATCTGGCGCTCTAGGGCCTAGACGTGGGTAAGGCAGGTCTGCGCCGGAGAACACGAGGCAAACCTACGTCTATCTTCAACCACATCATCTGCACCGATACCCAACACTTACTCTCCTAGCATGTCTTATCTCGCACCTTCTACCTCTTCTCTCCAATCCAATGAAAGAATAGTCCAAGGTGAAATGAGTGGCGAGTCCCAACGACAGAGGTACGCCTCGTTATCCTGTTTATGCTTATCAGCTTAATGCGTAAACCCGGCGCACGGGCAACAGTCCACATACGACATCGATCCACATCCTTGACGATTACTCACTTCTCAACATCTTTCATCTCTATCGGCCATTTCTTTTAGGTGAAGAAAACCCGGATGTCAGTCTCCGTATTGTGGGGGGAGGAAAATGGGCTGGGGAACGGTGGTGGTATAGACTCGCCCACGTTTGCCAAAGATGGCGGAACCTCATACTTGGGTCAGCATCCTACCTAGGCCTCTGCCTTGTGTGTACATATGGCATACCTGTGGCAGACATGCTGGTACATTCACCACCCCTTCCACTCGTCATCGATTACAAGGGTACAGAAATCACCGCAGAGGACGAAGAGGCAATATTCCTTGCACTTGAGCAACGAGATCGTGTCCGCCGTATCCGGTTTAATATACCTGTTCTCCAACTGCAGAAGCTCATCATGGCCATCGATCGGGAATATCCAATTCTGGAATACTTGATTTTGGCGGATCTATATGAGAACAGAACGGTCTTAACCCTTCCCGAAACACTTGAAGCACCACATCTACGTCAACTGACGATCCACTGTTCCATTCCAATACGATTCCAATTACTTACGACTGCTGTTGGCCTCGTCACACTCTATCTTGCCATGTGGCACCCATCCACCTACTTCCAGCCGACTGTTCTGCTCCAGTGGCTTTCTTTGATGCCCCAGCTGGAGATCCTCGTGATCTCCTTTTCCTTCCCTGTTCCCAACCGCGATGTGGAGAGGCAACTCATGCGCACTCCCATCATGACACACGTCACGCTTCCTAACCTTCGCACATTTGCACTCCAAGCTGTTAGCGCTTATTCAGAAGCGGTTCTTAGTCGGATCACCACCCCTCACCTCGAGAATCTCTATATTTAAATTTGCTACCTCGAGCAACTCACGTTTTCTGTTCCACAGCTCCTGCAATTCATGGGGAGAACAGAAAACTTCAGGTTCGACCATGCCATATTCAACTTTTACAAAGAGGGGTTCACGTGCAGGTCAATCCGCCTGAGACCAATACAATAGTGGATGTCTTTTCCATAATTGTTGACTGCTGGCACCTGGACTGGCAGGTATCCTCCGTGGCCCAAATTTTCGATGCGCTTAGCCAAATATTCTCCGCGGTGGAGCATCTCACTCTTGCGCACGAAGTCCATGGTCACTCGTCTGAAGAGCACGATGAGGTCGACCGCACCGAGTGGCGCAAACTTCTTAGGTCCTTTAGCAATGTGAAGACCCTTCACATCGATGATGGGCTCGTCAGGGAACTCTCTCGTTGTCTTCGATTGGAGGATGGAGAGCATCCCCTGGATCTTTTACTCGAACTGCAAAAGCTCACATATTCAGAGAGCGGCAAGACCAATGATGCATTCAGCCCATTCATTGATGCTCGCCATAACGCAGGTCGCCCCGTAACCTTGATCAAATCCGAGCCTGGTGAGTTTCCTGCGGTTTGATATCTTTTGTCTTCTCATCATCTCACCTACAATAATTCCAGAGCCTATCCCTATTCGCGACGACGATAACGACCACTCGTAGTATCCTGAGGAATACGATGTCGATTAAAATACGACCACGATTGGTTAGCGCGCGCATCCATCCACTCAAAGAACATCGTGGTATTGAAGCCAGCTGTGCCCCTACACAAACAAATCAACAAGCGTATATGCTAGGTGTATCCTCAATACTAGGACGCGGCCCCCATCGGCGATTCAACAAGCTATTTGTTCACTGCCCGCACTGCTTCCTGCATCCCTGCGGCCCACTGGCTGTCATCCTCATCACGATTATGTCCTTGACTCTGAGCATCCCGCGATGCCAAACACCCTCCACTCATATGATAGACCTCTTACGTTCCCATTTCCCATGTTCCTCACCTTTGGTTTCTCGGCTCGTTATCTTGATACTTGACTCTTCTCTACGATACCCGCTGCTTATGATATTGATATTACCCAACCTATGTCGCTCTTCAATCTTGTCTGAGAGACAACCATCCATATCTCGTTTTGTACTGTATATACAAATACTATACGAGAGTACAGTTTTAGTTGCTAGAATCTTATTTGCAGCGTATATGGCTACCACTGTAATTTATAAGTTGCCCCGAGTGATAGAAAATGTCGTATCAATGCCAAAGGCACGACAGGTGGGATAGACGTATAGACGGAGAGGAATGCAAAGGTTTGTTCGTTGAACCAGACTCTTTCGGATTCTAGGATTGTTGGAAGACGTGACGTCGGAAGGGCTTGAGTACGGTCACACGAAAGTCGCGTTCAGAAGAGACGATGCAGAGATAGATAGTGATTGCAAGGTACTGTATAATCGAAGAAGAGTGTGGAGAACAACGAACTACAATGTTCTTTTCCCAACTCATCGGGCTTGCGCCGTATACCATGACTCATCTTTATCCGTCAGGGTTCTCGCATACTTGAGTAAGAGCTGTCAAGGTCTTTCGTGTCTACCGCGATGCGCGACAGATACGGATGGAAGTCCCGCACAAGGGAAATAGGATATTAACGTGTTCGAGGAGGAAAATGGAGAAGGCGTGCAGAGGTAGTTTCCCTATTTCGTCGTCCGTTATAAAGGGCTCCGGCTCCGAAGCCAAAAGAGGTATTTACTGTGAGTAGCTTGGCCCAGTGGGGGATGTGTTGGAAACGAAAGTATTGCCGACGGCGATATTCAGTTTGTAATGAACTCGTCCTCCGATAGGATATTGGGTCACTCTGCAGGCAAGTACCAGCCAGAAACACAAAGTTAGGATCAAACGAGGAATGGTTTGAGGGCGGGAGAAAAACGCTCGAAACGGACCTTGTACTGATGCAGAATACCCAAGCCGACTTGACGTACCACCTTTTCAACGTCCATCTTCCACCGCTCGTCCGCATTGTCGACCTGTCCAGACCAACGCATCACCTGAAATGCCACCTCCAGTCAAACGTCGTGCTCGAACGCAAGGGATCAGGACAGTTCTAAGAAGGAGGCTGCGTGGTGAGGCAGGAGCTCGAGGTTCTTGTCTTGTTCGCTGGCCTGAAGCTCTACCTGAGCATCTTCAAGAGTAAACCGTTTCCGCTTCGCCTTGGAAATAATCTCTCTAAGCCTCGCCATTGTGGGGTATAGGTCATGTCCCCAGTGCTTGCCGCACGTAAACTGTCATCCTCCTCCTTGACACCCTCCTCCCACTCATGCTCCTTCAGCAGAACGTTCACCCGATGGAGCTTCGGTACAGCCGGCACGAGCTCCAATAATTCATTGAGGCTAGCTTGAATGATCACTGGGGCATGTATCGGAAATAGTCGAGTAGCACGGACCTTGTCAATGCATTCCTTACGTCGTCCGCAGATGATCCAATCCATTTGCATAGGTCTGGTGGTAGCCCAGCAGGAAAATATCCGGTAGCAACTTGCTCAGGAGAAAATCTAATCTCTACTTCTGGCATCGTTCAGGGAGGGAAAAACGAAAGTGATTTACAGTACACTCATTCCGGAAATTCTTGTCCCACGTGTTTTGTGGCGGTTCGAAAATCGCGAAAAATCCGAAAATTCAGAAAATTCAGAAAATCTCTGGAACACGTTCCTCATCTCCAACCCGGTCCCTATCTTCGTTATACTCACCCTAGACATACATGGTATATTGTATGATCAGTCTGGACCTGAAACAAAGGGCCTTATACTTGTTTTTGGGGGAAGAATGGGAGATTGGGTGTACACTTGAAAAGCATCGAAAGGTGGGAGCATTCCTATAAAAGTCATGGTAGTGTCAACCCTCCCACCCCTGTTCGAGATCGTCGTCGACTGCTGAACAGTGGTATTGCAGAAGAGCTCCACAAATCGCTCATCGAGAACCCATCACTACTGTTAGATGAGATTGGCGTTGCCATCTACCACGACCAACCCATATCAACGACAGCAGTACGACAACTCTGCACGATAAGTTACAGTCATTTTGGAAATTGTTGTCCTACATGTTTGCGGCGGTAACGGGCGGTTTGAAAATCACGAAAAAGCTGAAAATTCTAGAAATTACTCATTACTTCGCACTCAGGCTAAACAACATTTTCACATTCTTTGATTAACCTACAATGTCTGACATATCTCAGGAGTACAGTACTCTGATGACGAAGATATAGCTCCATATGAGGACAGCATGCACAATTCAGATGGTTTTGCTGCACACTCACAAGGGGAGTATGATGACCGTTCTTTGTCAGTGCGAGACAGAAAGATAGACATCAGGTCTTCCATTGGCACTTCATGTAGTCGAGCATCGCGCACGTCAATTCTGGCCAACCGAGTCTGTGTATCGCTCAACAATCGATATGCGTCCTGCTGGTGCACCAGGAACTCGTTGCCCTCCGCTGCTTGCGCCTGTGCTGGAGCAATTGCCGGCAGGCGAGGAAGCCCATCTGTTGTCGTTCTGTGCAGTCCTACTGTCGGTTGTCGTTTGGGGGTGTATCAGGTTGTGACGGGGAGGGACCGTGGAGAGCATCTATCGATTGCTGAATACGGGTTTTTTTTCGATCTCAAGGGATAGTGATATTATTTACCACGACGTTGATTGTTCATCTTCTAGGATACTGTACTCAGTTCTGCTAATTTATTGATGTATTGATGACTCGCGTATTTCCTGGGGAATAATGAGTGTTGGGAGATACTGTACCGAACTCCCCCATTCAAGCCAACATATCCAAGAAGACGAGTTGATCAGCCATGTAGTTTGAGGTCATGTTGTGAAGCCAATCAGCGCGATATGTATTGTCTCGTTCAGCGGCAATTCTCCCGAGGCGTTTGTAGCGGGTCCGCGATTCTTCAAGTTATCGTGCAGAGCTGTCATTGATATGGGTTGGTCGTGGTAGCAAGCCATTCCCCGATCTCATCTAACAGTTGTATCTTGTGACGGGCTCTCGATGACCAATTTGTGGGGCCCTTCTGTGATACCACTGCTCAGCAGTCGACGACGACCTCGTAGAGGGGTGGGAGGGTTGACACTACCATGACTTTTATAGGAATGCTCCCACCTTTCGATGCTTTTCAAGTGTACACCCAATCTCCCATTCTTCCCCCAAAAACAAGTATAAGGCCCTTTGTTTCAGGTCCAGACTGATCATGCAATATACCATGTATGTCCAGGGTGAGTATAACGAAGATAGGGAGCGGGTTGGAGATGAGGAACATGTTCCAGAGATTTTCTGAATTTTCTGAATTTTCTGAATTTTCGCGATTTTCGAACCGCCACAAAACACGTGGGACAAGAATTTCCGGAATGAGTGTAACGCGACGCGACGCGCTACTGTAGTGCCTGTACGTAGTGAGGCCTGAGGCCTGTGAGTATGCGATGTATCAGGTAAGGGATAGTCGATAGTCCTCTACGTGGGCGTCTGGGTACTTGACACAGCCATCGACACGACCCATCTGGCGCTCAGGCCGCTCAGGGCCTAGGCGTGGGTAAGGCAGGTCTGCACCGGAGAACACGAGGCAAACCCACGTCTATCTTCAACCACATCATCTGCATCGATACCCAACACTTACTCTCCTAGCATGTCTTATCTCGCACCTTCTACCTCTTCTCTCCAATCCAATGAAAGAATAGTCCAAGGTGCAATGAGTGGCGAGTCCCAACGGCAGAGGTACGCCTCTTCGTCCTATTTATGCTTATCAGCTTGATGAGTAAACCCGGCCCACGGGCAATACTAGTTCACATACGACATCGATCCACATCCTTGACGATTACTCACTTCTCAACATCTTTCATCTCTATCGGCCATTTCTTTTGGGTGAAGACCAGGATGTCATGATCCGTTTCGCGGGGGGAGGAAAATGGGCTGGGGAACGGTGGTGGTATAGACTCGCCCACGTTTGCCAAAGATGGCGGAACCTCATACTTGGGTCAGCATCCTACCTGGGCCTCTGCCTTGTGTGTACATATGGCATACCTGTGGCAGACATGCTGGTACATTCACCACCCCTTCCACTCGTCATCGATTACGAGGGTACAGAAATCACCGCAGAGGACGAAGAGGCAATATTCCTTGCACTTGAGCAACGAGATCGTGTCCGCCGTATCCGGTTTAATATACCTGTTCTTCAACTGCAGAAGTTGATGACGGCCCTCGATGGGGAATATCCAATTCTGGAATACTTGATTTTGGCGGATCTATATGAGAACAGAACGGTCTTAATCCTTCCTGAAACACTTGAAACACCACATCTACGTCAACTGACGATCGACTGTTCCATTCCAATACGATTCCAATTACTTACGACTGCTGTTGGCCTCGTCAAACTCTATCTTGGATTAGACCACCCATCCACTTACTTCCAGCCGACTGTTCTGCTCCAGTCGCTTTCATTGATGCCCCAGCTGGAGATTCTACAGATCTTCTTTAACTTCGTTGTTCCCAACCACGACGTGGAGAGACAACTCATGCGCACGCCCATCATGACACATGTCACGCGTCCTAATCTTCGCTCATTTGGATTTCAAGCTGTCAGCGCTTATTCAGAAGCGGTTTTCAGTCGGATCACCGCCCCTCGTCTCGAGGATTTCCAAATTTGCTACCCCGAGCAACTCACGTCTTCCATTCCACAACTCCTGCAGTTCATGAGGAGAACAGAGAACTTCAGGTTCGATCGTGCCGAGTTCTACTTCTGCAGCGAGCAAGTTTACGTGGAGGTCAATCCCCTTGAGGCCAATATACTAGTGGATGCCTTTTCCATAAATGTCGACTGCTGGCACCTCGACTGGCAAGTATCCTCCGTGGCTCAAATTTTCGATTCGCTTAGCCAAATATTTTCTGCGGTGGAACATCTCACTCTTGCGCACGAAGTTCATAGTCGGTCATCTGAAGCGCACAATGAGGTCGACCACACCGAGTGGCGCAAACTTCTTAGGTCGTTTAGCAAGGTGAAGACCCTTCGCATCGACGATGGGCTCGTCAGAGAACTCTCGCGTTGTCTACCTCTGGAGGATGGAGAGCGTTCCTTGGAGCTTTTACCCGAACTGCAGGAGCTCACATATTCAGGGGACGGCAACGGCAATGATGCTCTCATCTCATTCATCGATGCTCGCCAGAACGCAGGCCGCCCCGTGACCCTGATCAAATCGTGAATAGAGGCATTGAAACCGTCTGTGCCCTTTCACAAACAGATCAACAAGCGTTTATGTCAGGTATATCCTCAATACTCGGACGCGGCCCCCATTGGCGATTCAACGAGCTATTTGTTCACTACCCGCACTGCTTCCTGCATCCCTGCGACCTACTGGCTGTCATCCTCATCGCGATTACGACCTTGACTCTGAGCATCCCGCGATGCCAAACACCCTTCACTCATATGATAGACCTCTTACGTTCCCATTTCCCATGTTCCTCACCTTTGGTTTCTCGGCTCGTTATCTTGATTCTTGACTTTTCCCTACGATAGCCGCTGCTTATGATATTGATATTACCCAACCTATGTCGCTCTTCAATCTTGTCTGAGAGCCAACCATCCATATCTCGTTTTGTATATACAAATACTATACGAGAGTACAGTTTTAGTTGCTAGAATCTTATTTGCAACGTGTATGGGTACCACTGTAATTTATAAGTTGTTCCGAGTGATAAAAATTGTCGTAGGAATGCCAAAGGCACGACAGGTGAGATAGACGTATAGACGGAGAGGAGTGCAAAGGTTTGTTCGTTGAACCAGACTCTTTCGGATTGTAGGATTGTTGGAAGACGTGAAGTCGGAAGGGCTTGAATTGAGTACGGTCACACGAAAGTCGCGTTCAGAAGAGACGACACAGAGATAGATAGTGATTGCAAGGTACTGTATAATCGAAGAAGAGTGTGGAGAACAACGAACTACAATGTTCTTTTTCCAACTCATCGGGCTTGCGCCGTATACCATGACTCATCTTTGTCCGTCCGCAGGGTTCTCGCATACTTGAGTAAGAGCTGTCAAGGTCTTTCGTGTCTACCGCGATCACTGTAAAGTCGACAGCGTGTGAATTTCATGTGTTATGGGTACTGAAATACTGAATTTCATGTAATTTATGTATGAAATAATTCAGCATATTTTCCACAACGAAAATATGCTGAAAATTGATACAGTTTTTTTACTTAATGTCACGTGGTGCATATATTGAGGGTACTGAAATGATTCAAATTCAGTCATTTTTCATGCGTTATACCTACTGAAATTCACGCGCTTTGGATTTTATAGTGGATGCGCGACAGATACGGATGGAAGTCCCGCACAAGGGAAATAGGATATTAACGTGTTCGAGGAGGAAAATGGAGAAGGCGTGCAGAGGTAGTTTCCCTATTTCGTCGTCCGTTATAAAGGGCTCCGGCTCTGAAGCCAAAAGAGGTATTTACTGTGAGTAGCTTCGCAGTGAGGGATGTGTTGGAAACGAAAGTATCGCACCTTTCTGGGTCGACATCATCCATTTCAGTTATTCTCCACGTTTCCTAGAAAAAATTGCAGATCGTGCAATGATATTTTCGCACAACTTGAGGAGCACTGGACGGCCATCACAAACTGTCCTATCAGATAAGGATAGTCCTCTTCGACACAGCCCATCTGGCGCTCTAGGGCCTAGGCGTGGGTAAGGCAGGTCTGCGCCGGAGAACACGAGGCAAACCCACGTCTATCTTCAACCACATCATCTGCATCGATACCCAACACTTACTCTCCTAGCACGTCTTATCTCGCACTTTCTACCTCTTCTCTCCAATCCAAAGAAAGAATAGTCCAAGGTACAATGAGTGGCGAGTCCCAACGGCAGAGGTACGCCTCCTCATCCTGTTTATGCTTATTAGATGTATGAGTGAACCTGACCGTGACGGGTAACAGTCCACATACTACATCGATCCACATTCTTGACGACTACTCACTTCTCAACATCTTTTATCTCTATCGGCCATTTCTTTTAGGTGACCAGTATGACAGTATCCGTTTCGCGGGGGGAAGAAAATGGGTCGGGGAACGCTGGTGGTATAGACTCGCCCACGTTTGCCGAAGATGGCGGAACCTCATACTTGGGTCAGCATCCTACCTGGGCCTCTGCCTTGTTTGTACATATGGCACGCCTGTGGCAGATATGCTGGCACACTCACCACTCCTTCCACTCGTCATCGATTACGAGGATACGGACATCACTGCAGAGGACGAAGAGGCAATATTCCTTGCACTTGAGCATCGAGATCGTGTCCGCCGTATCCGGGTTTGTATACCCGTTTTGAAACTGCGGAAGCTTATCATGGCCATCGACGAAGAATATCCAACTCTGGAATACCTGATTTTGGAGGTTCCACCTGAGGACAAGAGAACGGTATTAGTCCTTCCCGAAACACTTGAAACACCACATCTACGTCACCTGGCGATCAACGGTTCCGTTCCAATACGATCTCCATTACTTGTGACGGCTGCGGGCCTTGTCACACTCTGTCTTTCATTATACCACCCATCCACTTACTTTCAGCCGAATGTTCTGATCCAGTGGCTTTCATTGATGCCCCAGCTGGAGATCCTCCTGATCATCTTTCACTTCACTGTTCCCAATCGCGATGTGGAGAGGCAACTCATGCGCACGCGCATCACGACACACGTTACGCTTCCTAATCTTCGCTCATTTGCACTCCAAGCTGTTAGCGCTTATTCAGAAGCGGTTCTTAGTCGGATCACTGCTTCTCGCCTCGAGAATTTACAAATTTGCTACTACAAGCAACTCACGTTTTCTGTTCCAGAGCTCCTGCAGTTCATGGGGAGAACAGAAAACTTCAGGTTCGACCGTGCCATATTCAACTTTTACAAAGAGCTAGTTCACGTGCAGGTCAATCCGCCTGAGACCAATACAATAATGGATGTCTTTTCCATAATTGTTCACTGCTGGCACCTGGACTGGCAGGTATCCTCCGTGGCCCAAATTTTCGATGCGCTTAGCCAAATATTCTCCGCGGTGGAGCATCTCACTCTTGCGCACAAAGTCCGTGGTCACTCGTCTGAAGAGCACGATGAGGTCGACCGCACCGAGTGGCGCAAACTTCTTAGGTCATTTAGCAATGTGAAGACCCTTCGCGTCCACCGTAGGCTCGTTGGGGAACTCTCTCGGTGTCTACGATTGGAGGATGGAGAGCATCCCCTGGAGCTTTTACCCGAACTGCAGGAGCTCACATATTCAGGGGACGGCAACGGCAATGATGCATTCGCTTCATTCATTGATGCTCGCCAGAACGCAGGTCGCCCGGTCACCCTGATCAAATCCGAGCCTGGTGAGCTTCTTGCAGTTTGATCTCTTTTGTCTTCTCATCATCTCACCTACAATAATTCCAGAGCGCATCTATTCACGACTACGGGTATCCTGAGGGATACGATGACGATTAAAATACGACCACGATTGGTTAGCGCGCGCATCTGTTCATTCAAAGAACATCGTGGTAGATATCGAAACCTTACCTGAGGCACCAAAAACTTCACAGATACCACCATCGCCGTCAACCCATTCATCGATGCTCGCTGGAACACAGGCCGCCCCGTAACTCTGATCCCACCGTGGTATTGAAGTCTTCTGTGCCCTTACACAAACAAATCAACAAGCGTATATGCTAGGTGTGTCCTCAATACTAGGACGCGGCCCCCATTGGTGATTCAACGAGCTGTTCGTTCACTGCCCGTACTGCTTCCCGCATTTCTGCGACCAACCAGCTACCATCCTCATTGTGACTACGACCTTCACTTTGAGCATCCCGCGACGCCAAGCACCCTTCACCCATATGGCATTTATATATTCGTTTCGCATGATCGTGGACCTCTTACATTCCCATTTCCCATGCTCCTCACCTTTGGTTTCTCGGGTCGTTATCTTGACTTTTCCCTACGATAGCCGCTGCTCAGGCTTGTGACATTGCCTTGCAACCTATGTCGCTCTTCTATCTTGTCTGAGAGACGACCATATCTCATTTTGTATATACAAATACTATGCGAGAGTACATTTTTAGTTACTGGAATATTACTTTGGCAACGCGCATGGCTACCACTATAGTTTATAAGTTGCCCCGAGTGATAGAAAATGTCGTAGGAATGCCGCAGGCACGAAAGGTGGGATAGGAGAGGAGTGCGGCAATCATGCTTTGTTTCGTTCAATCAGACTCTTTCAGACTCTTTTCTGGATTCAGGACTGTTGGAAGACAAGACGTGACATCGGGAAGTCTTTAGTACGGCCAGGCGTTCAGACGAGACGACACAGAGATGCTGTAGACGCCAGTGGTGATCGCAAGGTAGGACTGTAGAATCGAAGAGAGTGTGGAGAACCTACGATGTTCCTTTTAATTTCCAACTCATCGGGCTCACACCGTATACCATGATGAGTCATTTTTGTCCGTCATGGCTCTCGCATCCGTCATGGCGCAACTTGTAACGAAGACTCAAGTCAAGCCAACAAAAATTGCAACATGTGCGACCACAAGAGCCCAAGCAAACCCAAGAACAATTGTGGTCTTCAAACCGCAAATATTGTATTTTTTTATTGTACAGCAATCCTCCCCGATATGTATCGAATCGACAAAATGAATGATAAAGGACATAATAGTATGTCACATATCGCAATGAACGAAGTTTGGGAGCCTGAGTACTGGACCAGACTGGTAATTTATCTCGGTGCAGGTAAATAAAAATATCGAAGGAATGGTTCACTGTTCTCGCAGAGGCAATATGAAGTGAAAAAATTACGGTGATATGCCAAAAAAAAAAAGGAATAGTGAGTGGATGTATCATATTAGATAATCAGATAAACTTGTCCAAAGTTCGTTTTAGTTAGTTTAGCCTACTTCCTCTTGAACAACGACAGCCCCTTTCTTTGCGGTTTATTGACATTGACGTGATCATGCTCGTTTTCAACCATGCTTATAAATGACGACGACGACTTCAAGTCCAACTCGGAACTGCTAGCCGAACCCAGACGACGACGAAGGCCGTCCGATCGCGGTGGCGGCTGCTTCTGCCTCTTCGACCAGACGCGGCGGGGAAAGCCGCTGAGACTTGTCAGCGACAAGGTAACGACAGAATCTGAGTCTCGCTTTGGGGCGTCATCAGATGTAGGCTCTTCTGCGGCTGCGGCTGCGGGAGCCGCTCGCTGCACCACCGTACGCGAAGGAGTATTCGCTCTTTCATGCGTCACAGTGCGTGGCTCTGGAGCAGGCCGTGGCGCTTCAAAGGCCCCATTATCGATCAGTGAGAGTCCGACACCTTGGGTGGAGGGAAGGGGGACGGCTGTCAAAGATGATCCCGGACGCGAATCAAGCGATGACCCAGGACGATGCACATGGCCTCGTACAGGCCGTTTACGTGCGGGATACGAGTCGTTCCTACTGTGATTAGGGGGCATAGGGGGTCGTGGTACGGGAGGTCGAGGACTCGGTGCGTTGCGCGAGTATACCTCCGAAGGATTGTGGGAGTGGATTAGATGAATACGTCCTGTCTCGGGGGACGAGACCTGGGGGTTCCGCCCGTTGGATGGCTCCCTGAGTGACGGACCGGTACGGTATGCATCCTGGGCCGAAAGCCCGTGATCGAGATCCGAACAAAGTGGGGAATGAGGCACGTCCGGATGACGGTACGCCCTGTCTTCCAATGTCCGGTATCGACCCCCCGTACGGAACGACGACGCTGACGGCGTAGACGTCGTTGTGGAAGCCGATCGGTACAGCCGATCTGAGGTGGAAGTGCCGGTGACTGCAACCTCCTGCAGCGTCATCGCCCGGTGCCGCTGGGACACCGAAAAGACTTCCCGAGACCGAGACTCGAACTCAGACCTAGAATCGACGGCCACAGACAACCCGGGATTGGGATGTTGGCCGTCTCTAGCTCGTCGGTCCTGCACACGCTTGACGCGGGATGAGTTCCCGCGCCGTAGGTTGTCCGGCTCAGTCTTGCTCGGACTATGCGCCAATTCCGAATATTCCGCCTGCGCGCCAGTTCCTTTGTCGTACCCACGATGATCATCTTGGCTTGGAGGAGGGGGGCGCGTAGGTAGAGAGCGGCTAGAAACGAGTTCAGCGGCGCTTTGTACTCTCCGTGGGCCATGGCTGGTTACTGGAAGTTGTTGAGCGAGCATAATGTCTGGCCGTTCGCGCTCGAGTCTCCGAGCATCGGCAGACGAACCCTCTGGAACTAGCTCAGGGCGTTCGTCATCCTGCAAGAAGTGCAAATCATCGGTCCCCGACAACACCTCGTCAGTCACTGATCCACCAAGACAGAGGTCAAGAAAGTTGGGAAGGAACTCCTCCAACTCCTCAGGGTTAACGGAGGCAGTAGGCGTTGGACTTCGAGAGCGGGTCTGTTGCGGATGTGGATCATTGTGAGGTTGAAGTGATTCTGATTGAAGCTGGGACGTGGGCGAGGATGAACGGGCCTGTATCTCAAGGAAAGTGTCACCGTTCGCGAGTACAGAGTAGTTATCGGGAGAGTCCCATGTTCTCATCGGGCGAGTGATGCCTAGCGTTCTCCAAAGGTCCTCGCTTGTGGATGTACCATCCGCAGAAGCCAAATTGTCTGGTTCGTCAAGGCTATACCGGCGCCCAGACAGTATAGATTCTCCATAGTCTGTGCAGTCGCTCGCCACATCCTCGCACGAGTCGTCAAAACCAGGATGACGCAGGTCCGGATCGGAAGAGGAGACACAGCTACGTGCTTCGGTGGAAACATCCTGCGCGCGCCGAGCGAGGAGCTCTCGGAACGCCAAGAGTTGATCCGAAGACGTGATGGAACCGTCGGGTGACCATCGGGCGTCTGACAAGCGCAGATTGCTGCCGGACGTGGGAGAAATTGTAGCCCCCCGTTCATAGGAAGTCCCTGCCATATGAAACGCGGACCGGCGCGAGAGCCCATCAAGAGCGGAAGACATCGTGCTTGACGAAGGTTGTGATGAATGTGGAGAGACAGTGGGAGGGAGGTCATGATGCAATCGACGAGACATGTACCGAGTTCCAATGGATGGTGGCGGGCGCCGTGAGAGTTCGCTTGCTGAGCGTCGAAGAGACTGAGGCATTGACTTTGGAAACTCCGCCGCCGACGAAGATATTGGATATGTTGCGCGATCCAAACTATCGACGGCGGTACGTGAGCCCAAACAACGCTCGCGCGAAGAGACGGATCCGAGTCTGCGGAAAGGACCAGATGTCGGCGATTGCAAGGTGGACGTGAGAGGCGACGAATTTCTGTTCTCGTCTGTGAGGACGTCGAAGGCCTCTGGAAGGGGTCGCAAACTCACCTGCTGCTGTTGCTCAGACTAGGAGTAGAAGGAGAAGAAAGGCGTGGGGGCTCGTCTTGATGGCGCCGGGGGCTGACAATTTTGAACGTGTGAACGCTGGTAGTGGGGTCATAGTGCTCCATCACCAAACCTGGATGCCTGTGATTGGAAATTAGGGGAACAACTGTCATTCATAAAGTGTTTTGATGGTGATTGATGGGTTTACATACCCGCGTAAGATTCGAGAGGCGTCAAGAAAATCCTTGGTTGCATCACCCTCTTCTTCCTTATATGGGAGCTCCCTGAGCACTGTCTCTGAAGTCATGTCGATTACTAGAGAGGGAAGGCTGGGGCCGTCTCTGCCAGGTATGTGCTGCCCATCCTGGTAGATGATTGGTGGGAGCATCACTGTGTGACGTAGCACCTTGTCAGGGACGTGAGGAAAATCGCGAAGCTTGGCAAGCAGATCCTCTGGGACGGAATCGTCGGAGCTGCGGTTTGATGCAAACGCAAAGCGGGAAGTCAGCAGTGGAACGTACAGCCAGCGGCGCCTTTATAATGAGGGAAAACTCACAGAATAGAGTCCCGCGCCATGTGTGAATTGATCCCCGTCGCTAACATCCGAAAAAGCTATAGTTCGCAGGGGCCAAGCCAAAAAGTCGCTTCTCGCTTCTGCATTAAAAGGTCCAGGACCAGAAGTGCGGCCTCCGTCACACACCGTATGGTAAGCGACCCGTAAACCGCTGAGAGGTGAAAATCTGTTACGTGAACAAGACAATGACTAAGTTACCAGGCCAACGATTTTAGGCCACGAGGTGACTTTCCACGGCTTCTCGGCGCGCGGTCTGGGACTAGACGATTGTTGTGGTGAGGGACTGCGTGTGCCCCAGCGAGAGTCCCCCTACTCTAGAGGAGATGTGATGGCTACGAAGGACAGTTTCCTACGGCTGACAAAACTATAAATATTCTCGCGAAAGGGGGCCGGGGTCATAAAGTGCCGTCGGGTGGTTTTCCAGTGAGTTTCCATCGCCCATTTCAATTGGTTCGATTCTTATGCGATCAACTCTATCTACCGTACCTGACGATTCTACTGTAACTAAATCAAAGCCCGCATTGACAGAGATCCCGATGGATCAGATCAGGGTTGGGCTACCATCTGTCGCATAACACATCTCCAAGTCCATGAACCTCGGGGCAGCACATCAGGCGAGCGAACCCTGCAAGTGATAAGCGAGGGATGACGCCAGAGATTCGTTCGATATCTTACCATGGGGTCCCATGGTGGAAGGACGACCGTATCATTACTCTCGAAAACCTTTACAAGTTCCTTGGGTGCCAGAGACTTGGATACCACCACCTGATACACGAATCTGTAACAGAAATTGAGAGTGGTTACAACCGGAAAGAATGAGAAGACCTCACTCGTCGAACCACCGGTCGGTCATCACAAAGAAACCCTTCTCTCCGCTATTCGCGCCCCATGAATTCTCCACCTTGTAACGCAGAGGCTTTCCGCTTTGGAGATCGAGATGAACACCAGAGATGACCATTGCATGAGTCATTGCGGACTCATTCGTGTGCAAGCGGTCGGCTTTCGAAAGCGAAAGCGAAATGTCAAACGCGTTCTTCACGGGTCGTAGATAATCACTATAAGTTAGGCGAGACCGCGGGCAAGGAGTGGTTGCCTACCTCATACTCAAACAGTTCCGTGTCCATGATTCCGGAACTGCCTTCGGAAAACTGTCCGACGTCGCAACCAAAGAAGACAGGTTGACCGGCTTTCAAAGACTGGTGCAAGATGATTAGCTTTCTATGATAGCCGTTGAGAATTATGCAAATAGCGGCATGAAACATACCTTTACCACGGCATTCTTTAAATTCTCGATTTCCGTGTTAACGTCTAAGTATTCGTCAGAGAGAACAACGAGGATGATCCTTTCGACGAACAGAGGACAGGTCTTCCACCCCAGACATTGCCGAGTTTGTCTACTGTGTACAGTTTCGAGTAGGCGTTGCGGGGATCATTGATCAGAGAGAAAGCGTCGGAAGCTGGATAGTTCTTGTTCGAGAATGCCTAGATAGGTCAACCATGATGATCCCCTCAGCCACAACTGAGTGAACACCTGCGACGAACCGCATAGAACTGCTTAGGGCTACCTTCCCATCGCCCGGCCTTATCGTCCTTATCATAATAATCCCACACAAATTTATCATTTGGCTGAGGAGGAACACCCAGGGCCGCGCTCATAACGCGATAAATCTCGCTCAGAAGTTCTTCTTTCTTTGATCGGAGTGCGGCGATAGTTTCACCCCCAGAGAGTTGCCCTGAGCTACGCAACCTGGAAGAGAGATCACGTAAGACCAGGGCATGCTCGCGTAACTTGGTCTTGAGAAGCTTGTTCAAGGACCCAGATGACGATGAGTGAGTTGATTCAGGGTATACATGCTGCGGAACCACGCCATAGTTCTATCACAAAGAGAGCATCTCCGTCAATACGACCCTAGCAATAGCATGATTCGTCACCTCTAGCAAGTTAACAACCATGTCCCACTGACCGCCATCACTGATCAGGTCACCTGCAAGATGACTAATGAGCCGGTCGTCGAGTGGGCGGCCGGCCTCCTGGATTGTCAATTCGAGATAATAATTAGCCTTGTTAAGTTTATCCCAGAAAAATAGGTACGACTACAAAATCGAGCGATCATCAGCGTCCATCAGAGGAAACTGTGTCCATAGGGAAGGTGCGTACCTGTGAAAGTTGGAACTCCTTCAAGTTGAGTTTCTTCATGATTTCGTACCGGAGCACGTTGGTCGTTGCGAAAAGCCAGCAACGGCCGCTACTCATCTGGTCGGTGATAGGATTCGTCTTGAAGTCCAGCTCAGTGTTGAAAACGTGCACGTCGGCGACGACTGCATCACGGCGAACGAGGGCGCTATTGAGATTCGTATGGGCAAGAATCGCGCGGGCAAGTCGGGTCTTTGCAGAAGCCGAGGCTGCAGCCTCCCAGTCGGAAAGGCTCTTCAGGGACAGCGACCCATCTGCTGAGACGGGGGGGCGGGAAACAGACGGGAAGAATGGCTTCTCCTCCCTCGTCTCGCTATCGCTCTCTGCTTTGACGTGTTCAATAGGCTTGGAAGATGCGGGACCCATGGTGTCAGTAGATAGATGGGAGGGTGATTATCTGTTCTGTACGGATGAGCTGGTGATGCCTGTGGCGCTATCGAGGGCAATACAGTGGGATGACCAACTTACCTATCCTCAGCGTGCAGAGACGAGGCAAAGCGGCAGTAGAGCGGTCACCGCTGTCCAAAAACGGATTAATTACCGTTACCTTGACCGGTCTAGTTCCACTCCGAAGCCCAGCAGCTCGGTTCCCTGCAGAAACACAACTTCCACTCATCTCGAAACGTCTTGTAAGCAAGGCGAGCTCGAGTCCATCGCTGTGATTGCTGCTCCCCGTTTGTCTCCGCGATCGCTCCTCTTTCTGTCATCCCATCCATCCGTGTCTTCAATTCACCGGTGTATAAAAGATCGAATTTAACCGTGCTGTTGAACGCAGTTACTGTACAGTACAGTACAGTACGGGTTTCTCGGGTATATTGGGATAATCGCATGCGGTTTTCATCAGGTTTTGCTGTAGTTCCCGGTTCCCGATATGATCCGTTACCGAACGGCTGAAAGCCGACTGCCTCTTCCCCATCGGCAAAGGGGACACACTTCTATTTTGTTTTACCGAGTTGTTGCACGGCAACTAGGGGGCGAACATGTAGGAAGGGAGGAATGTTGTGTATTTAAGAGAGAAAGAGAGGAACAGGAGAGGGCAGTCAACGAAACGGCTGTGCTGTGGAGTGTTTTTCCATCTTTACGGCCAGCCCGGGCCCGCCCCGACTTTGAAATATTTTTTTTGAAAATCGTCAAAACAGACAGACGATGGAGAGGAACGAAAAAAAAATGAATGCCAGGATGTTGGCTCAGAGGACCGTCTTTGCCCCATGAGTTTGTCGGAGCATCTTTCTCACTCACGTCATTCATTAAAGCAATAACCTTCTCCATTCTCCATGCGATGACTTGCTGAAAAGGACAACACAAATATCGGCTAGCCAACTAGCCCGACTACAGAATATTAACTATGATGGCGCCGCGACACCGATGAACAATGGATTACCCGCGACTTTGTTGTTATGCCGAAATGGGGGCTATAATGCGCAGGCGGGGATCCTCTATCTACAATGCATGCGTAGCAAGCCCAGCACATGTGGACTCGGACCGAATTCCACCAGGCGCGATCCATTTGTTCCGAGTACGATAACGTGTTTGAGGTACGACCCCGGGGTCGCGGACGATGCTCGCATGTCTCTCTCCTTGAATATCGGGCGATGGGCGATATGAGACGTATTTGAGACGTTTCAATGTAGTAAGTTACATGAGGCTAGTAAACAAGGGACTTATATGCTTTCACAAGGAAAAAGGTCCATTTCATAATGAGGCCCCGAAGGTGCACTTCCAAGTAAACCCATTCTCGGACGCTATTGTTCTCAATTTTCATCCACATGGTCTCGGACGTCCGGGTCGTTTGTTGTACTATTTCTCGCCAAATGAAATGAGACGTCTCGGGTCAGACGGCCCCGAAAGCTTTCGCTTCCGGGCGCCAAAATAGTCAATCACTTTATGAAACGAGTCGACGTTTCTGGCTCAATGACGATCACAGAAGATAATTATCCTGTGGCATAGGTAGGGATACACGTTCTTTATTGTCCAAAGGCAGCTGAAGCTACAGAGATTGGAAACTGAGTCACTAGCGCGAACGACGTGAGGCTCAAACAGGAGGAACATGACATGGACCAGGTGGGCCAATCCTCAATATACTTCATGTTACCTTCATAATACCAACAACCGAACATCCTCACCCCATGGCTCTCCTCTCGATTAAGATGGTGCATGTTAGCAAAACTGGCACATCTAAACTATTTTTTTCTCTGCTGCGCAGTTGTATTTCCTTGCGCGCAAAGTGACCACGTATCGACGTCGACGTCATCGCGGAAAAAAACTTTTTGAAGTCAAATGACCGTCGGCATCGTCATCACTTCAACTTGAAACGGATCCGCGGTCGTCGACCGTACATACCGGTGTATCTCTGGAATTTCAGCCCACAACCAAGCACCAAGTTGTCAAGGCGATTGTTAATACTGTCTTTGGCCGCGGCGAACGTACTTGGACTGTGCTAACGTTCGGTTTCAGAAACCGCACCGCGTTCCTCTGAATTTACAGTTCTTTATTATTTGCGATTACTGTACCTCTTGGTGTACACGGTTCGGAGGACCGGAAGTTGTTGCTATCTATCTCCCCCTTCCCGGTGTGCCTTCTCGCCTTAGTAGGCCTGCCCAATCGTTAAGGGTGATAAGAGAAAGATGCTAACGTAGTGGTGAGGCTGTGTTGTCTGGCGGATCAGAACTCGGAGCGGTCAAGAGTTGTAGATCGTGACTCGGTTCAGAAGTCCCCTGAAGAGCAGTTCCCTCCGCCCGCGATCGTTTAGAAGTTTGAAGCACCTCCTCTACCGTCTTCAGACGCGATGCCGATATTTGATAAACAAGTGCCACGAGAGCCTGCTCGTCCATTCGACTTCAATACTCTCCAATCCTGTGCCTGACAGCCAGAACGAAAATGGAAGTTACCCACCAAGAATAGAGAGCCGAGGATAATTCCATCTTTCCACCGGTCATCCACGGGTTCCATCGGATCATGGCGATGGGACTGCTTCGCTCTCCAGAGAGCATGCAGGTCGACTCGGGGATGGGGCGTTCCGTCGGGCGAATTAGGGTCAAGGGTAGTGCGGCGGCCGCGCAGAACATCGTACGAGGTAGTGATAGCGTGGAATCGCGCCTCTAAAACCTCTGGAGGATACCCGTGCGCAATAGGCGAGTCAGGATGGTAGACCCTTACAAGTTCATAATCTGCAACGTGCCAGTAAGTGTTCACATCAAAGGGGTGTCGATGGCGTAACGATGCAGACAGCGCGACTTTACTTCTTTCTGAGATGCGGTTAACGGAAGATGGAAAATTTGGTGCGGGGTAGGATCCGAGTGGGGAGGGTATGGGTACGGGTTAGAGCTGCTGGCGGTGGTCGTGATCGTGGAGGCACATGGTCTAGCGAGGCGGGAAATCGGTAGGCCAGACTTGCAGAAACCAGACCGTAGGTGTGCATACATGTAGTCTGTAGGTGATTGGTGTCACGGAAGGAAGACGGATGAAGACGGGCCGTGGACAGCCGCCGTATGCATGTAGTATGTCTGACCCAGTTACAGAGAAAACAAAAAGTGGTATTACCGGACTGTCTACACATGCTACAGAACTCAACGCGACGACATTCGAAACTCTCAAAGAATAAATCCAGGAATATACATTTAGGATTTGCTAGTGACAAAATCGTTAGACCTCGATCAACTTTCAAGTAAATAATCCTTGCTTACACCGGTTTAACCTTCTGGGGAGGGCCAGGTTCTGCAGTGAGAGTCGGGAAAGGTCTGTCATAACACTGTGACACATTTCATTCGTCAAGAGTTTACCACCTCACGAATTGGACTTGAGCACGTACGGATGCCTCAATATCGTCAGGCGAAGTACCAGCTGGTAGATGAGCCTTGCCTTTGCGCGGCTTGGGCACAGGGATAACCTCAGAACAGTCGATCAGGTCTGCGGTATCCTGCCCGAGGACTGCGAGCTTCGCCATCTGTATCTTGAAAGAGGACACCATGTAATCTTCATCCTCGATGTTCCTTTGCCAATAGCAAGCGGTGCGTGGGTCTACCAAATGGCGGTCGTGAATATTATCAATCATGATAGACTAAGATAAAACAGACGCACCTCTGGCAATCTTGTGGTCGGATTGGAGGCGCATTTCACCCCTGAGGGCCTTAGACGGGGGTACTTCGCCCTTGTGACTCCCAGTGCTACATAGACAAGAGTGAGAAGAAGGTGATAGCATGCGCCCGTGGCACACATACCCAGGATACGATGTTCCTCCCTTCAGTAGCGTCTCGACATGGAATTGGCTGTCGAAGACACCCGGCGTAGAATCCAAGGGTGACCCACGGGCGGTGGGGTCGACTTGGTCGGCGGCAGCGATCGAGTGCCTTAGGTAGTGGGAGGTGTGAGTATCCCGTATGTTTATGCGGTGCGAGAGTTGCTTACGATGCGAGCAATGAAACAACCGCTTCAGGTCCAAAGCCAGCGTCCATGAAGCGCTCGAGTATAGTTTCGACCTCATCTGCGAGTTATGAAGGAGTCTGTTAGTTACCCTGCAATCCAACAGACTAAACCAGCCTACCGAATGGTTCAGGGACTGTCGACTTCTCTGCCTCGCGGACGGCGGGGGGGCGGCCAAGCTGGAACTCGAGCTTTGGCGCACCAGGGCAGTTGCTCACACCGACGGCAGCGGCGAACTGAATGCTAGGAAGGTCCACGGTAAAGGCTCAGCTTCTCTAAGACTATTATAAGACTCACAAGTCACCCGCCGTGAGCGTGCGCGCGTATCTCTCAATGAATGGCTTCTGGCGTGCGATGATCTCATCAATGCCATCGTTCGCATGATAAGTCAGCTCTTTCTCGGCAAAAGTGTAAATGGAGCCATCGGCTCCGCCGCCCCTGGTTTGAAGACAGCGTCATTCTCAGGACTAACGGGAGATGATGAGAAACATACGCTTCCTTTCTCGTCGTGGAATACCCAATGGCGTCGTGAAAGGCGATACGCAGCGCCGAGTGCGCATCTTCGCCGCATTCGCCATGATCGAACAGATTCGCCTGGATGTCCTCGAGAACGGGGAACAGATCGCAGCACTTCTCGTTGGAGACGCCCTTGCCATTCGGACAGGTAACACGGCGGACAAGCGCAGCTGCCATGACAATCAGTGACTTCGTTGCCGCCTACGCAAGGGGGACGCACGTACCGCTCGCTAGAGAGACGAGGGAGAGGAAGACGTTGATGGACTTGAGATGCATGTCGTAGATTGTGTCTTGAACTTCTTGACAGTTGAAGGCTTCTAGTCGTGGGGTATACACTCTACCTGCGGGGGCTTTTATGTCACAGGAGCGAGGGCAACCGGGCTAGATGAAAACCGAACGGTCGGGCTGCGAGAAATCCAGATCGGTGGGGGGCCTTCCCTTAGGACAAATCAAAACGTAACTTCCGAGTCGGTAGCGTTGCAATACACAGGAAACATGAGGACACGCAGATGTATCTATCGTTCAGTTCGCGGTGGATGCGCCGTCAGTTGACGTGTTCTTATCATGCAAAAGCGGAAGCCGTGTATGGAGTACACAAACCGGTGATAGTCCTTGGGATTATTTCTAAAAAAACCAGGCACCGGGAAACGTCAGATTAGCGAGGGACTGGGGAAATAAGCCTCGAAGATCTGGTGGGGGCCGTACAGTTGTGGATCTAACCGGTAATCATGCACACGTCAGCCACTGGACGCGGTCAGCTGTTCTTTAGCGAGCGTCCACGGCTTAGCGGTCATGGTTCCTTGCACGCCTAGGTGCTCAATAAGTAGCCTCGATATCTAGAAATCTGCACTATGAATAAACGTTCTACCGTACACCGTACGACACCTTACCTCCGGCCCGGGAAATCCGTAGCTCACCACGACATCGTCTCCCTGCACATGAGTGGGTAGGGCCCGCGGGCTCGATTGACATCAAGCCCCTCCAATCATTACGATGGTACTACTGTAAGACATGTCACAAACAAAAATAGAATCTACGTAAAAACTGCTTTAGTTAACAATCGATCGGATAATCTGAACACATATATAGTCACCTTTTCAGCCCACCTAGCACCCAAATACAAGTGATGGGATATTTCCATCATAGTACCTTTAGGATCCTTAGTCGTGCGGTGATGCTATTTCAGGGATCATATAGGTACTCCGGGCGGCGCGACGCCAATTTGAGATTGATATACTGCGTTAGTGACACGCGGTGTCTCAGGATCCCTGGGAGATATCGCCGGAGAATAGCAAACGCAACTCGGATGCGGACGCGCCTAGAGAGATATGTCATTTGATGGGGCGTAGGGGTCAGATTGGTGTTCCAAACAAGATTTGGCGCGAAAAATAAGGCACTGCATCACTGAGGTTCAGTAACCTGGGGGCACAATGAATGTTGGCAAAGGGGAGCGCATGCGTCTCAGAGCTAAAACGAACGCAAGGCATGTGCAGCATAAGATCCTAAAAATCCTCTTTGACGAACTGGAAGGCTAAATGGCTCGCCAGGGTGACGCAAGAAGGGACGCGATAGTTTCTATCAGGTCGTCAATAACAAAGTGAGCTCGGAATGGGTCCTGCGTGACAATTCGGATGTGAAATTAGAGAGCGTGTCCGATCTACGTTGTCTCTCTATATGCATGAACGGGCCTTGACGGGGCAGGGGCATCAAAAATCTTTTCAACAGATCGGTCTTCGGTCCAGAGTTCCATCCTAAAAAACGGAGCTCTGTACCTGAAATTCTCATGGAGAACTTAATCTAGCAACAGTCATTCTCGGAAGCTGCCCCTCTGGTGTAAGTAGTCTTCCGCGGTACGCGCCTGGAAAGGCACAGCTTGTTCGTACAATGCCACCTAGGGTGCATCGAGCATTATGATGTATCAGTGGTCCGCAACCAACGTCAGACTTCGATTCCCTCTAGATTAGTACCCTGGAACTTTGTCGACAAAACATGCAGGTGACATGAATGGTTCGGCTCACCAGCTTCGGCAGACGCAGGTACACGTCAGTGCCTTGATGAACAATGGGGTCAGCGTGCCTATATGAAGATGTCTCCAGGCTGATTGATCTTACCCCATCCGTCCAAGGATACGAGTTCCAAGGAACCACCGAAGTACCTGAGGTGGTCAAAATTTCAGTTAATATCAAGTCCACAGTCTAGCATACCTCGCAAATATGTTGCTCATTGCGAGGCCAATACCAAGTCTGGGATGGCGGCCCACACCAGACTTAAGCTCAGGATCATTCTTCAGGAGTGTCCCGTCCTCGCGTTGCCTCCACTCATCCTTCCATCGACTGGCCAGTTCGTCCACGGTTGCACGCATTCCCGTTGGGCTTGCACTTGCGGATCGAAGGGGCCCAAGATTATCCTGTTCTAGTCGCGATGCATTGCGGACGTGCGAGAAGGAGAATAAGTCGGATGGAGAGCGGATTTGCGGATTCACGAGACCGCCACCTAGCTCGGTACATGAGTCGACGTTGGGACAAAAGTGCAGTAAAAACTGTACCCTGGTCCGAGATACGCATCCCTATATTGTCTGGCGCTGTAACTAGGGTAACTAAGATGCCAGGAGGGTCCGACTTTTGACCATGTTTGGCAATTGTAGCTTGCATGGCCTATGTGAATGTAAGGTCTATCAACCGCGGCGACTGTACAGAGAACGACGAGCGCACATTCTTCAATAGCTCGAAGATAATGTATCTGTACAAACAATCAGGGAGAGAAAAGGACTGGGAAAGGCAACGCTGACTCTAAATGTTCCCGGATATAAGCAAATTGTGTGCCAGTGTGACCTTCAATAACCACCTCTGGCCATCGAATGTCGCGGCTATTAAGACACTCTGGGTCGTCCGAGTCATGGGCTAACTGATGTAGCAAAGCGATGCATCTCCGCACGCTCTTCTCTACGTTTAACCCAGTGTAGATGATGCCAACATGACGTTCCTCTTCACTTGATCCATGACCTCTGCCAGCAACAGAGTCTGACAGGGCAATGTGGTGCTCCGCAAGGACGCGCCGTGAAATCCGGGATACTAGCATACGCCTCATAACTGCATCAAGCTGGTCCGGGGGTAAATGCGGAGAAGCTAACGAGAGACCAAGAGATAGATTTGGGATAACAACGGCACTGCAAAGACGTGGGTAATGATCGAGGGATGCGAGATATACGCACTGTTCGTCTAGGAGGGCCCTTAAGAAAGAGCAAAACCGTTCATTGTCTTCCAATGTTTTGATTTCCGGAAACCTACAAAACCTAAAGCATGATGTTGCCAATGTAAAGCTTCTCCGTAGATTGATGCTGAGCATACTTCTCAAACGCCGACCAGTACAACTGCCAATAAGCGGTGTAATGTTGTGGAATCGGTCCCGAGACGGTACATCTCACCTTATACACTTTTGAAATACCATCTTGCATAACCGCAACGTATGGAAGAGCCTGCAAGTCCCGTATCCTATGAGATATGCGCACGGGAAGCTCCGTGCGGACATAATTTGCGCTCTGAAGGAATGTTTGTTGGGGAAGAGTCAGATCAAAAAAGACAGACCTTTATAAGACGTTCTTCGTCCATAAACCTTCCGTAGAAGACCTAGAGTGGCATAACTGCTCACAAGTTGCTCAATTTCTAGCACGAATCATGTACCAGCTGTCGCAAACTCAGTCTCTGGGCCTCCTTCGCGGCATACAGCTCTAGTTGTCGGTTCTGGTAAAAATGGAAATTCGTAGATTGAAATCTTGCTTGACGAAAAGCTGGACATTTCAACACGGAGCGCCTGGAGTTGGGGACCATGCCAAGGTGATGGAGACGGAGACAAAAGGGAGTCGGCGCGATCAAAACGGCTTACATAAGATACATATCCTTCTGGTGAAGTTCTGGTGAATGGATTCTAACCATACTGTATATCTGCTCGACTGCGTGCATTGTATTGTCGCTTGATGTGAGATACCGAAGCATACGTTGACATTCCCCCCATCCCAAAGCGTTTCGCATGTGTAGTGGGGCCTGAGCCCCACAAACACATCAAATGCCTCCGGAAGGGCGGCCCGGGATATGTACGACTTTTGCAGAACCCTCGCCCAGGGTAAATGGTTCGCTCTCCGATTGCACGCTCCCTCACACGCGCTACCCCTAGACACACACCATATATCCGAACATTTAAGAGCGGTACGTCTACCCTGTTAAAGCTATCTACCGCAGCAATTGAAATGGCATGTTAAGGCTCTTCAAGCTGAGGATGGATCCTGGCCCTTCCAATTACGACTACACAGAGGGAGCTTCTGCAATTGATATTTCAGAGGCTGTGTCCAACTCCCGCCGCTCCCGCCGCGACTCCCAATACAGTTTGCCGTATGATGGCCAACAAGGGGCAATGTTCGACGGACCAGGGCACAGTGTGGTTCCGAGCAGCGTTTCGAGGATGAGCCTCGACCGCCCGCGCAGCCGGCGGCGGAGCGAAGATAGCGAAGCGGCGCGGCCGATTGCCGCACATAGGAGGAGCAGTGACATGATCTCAACCTGGTCTCAGGCACTTGATGACTCGGCACCGGATGAAGAAGATATTGGCGAGAGAGTACCTTTACGCCGAGGAAGAAGATCTCCGTCTCCACGCAGGTCGGGCATGTTCAGCGGCATTGCCCAGCTCTTCGGACGTGATGCAGGCGGGGATGCCTCATCGATACATCGGCCGCCATCCATCTCTCAGCAGTCGCGTACGTCTTCGTCTCGGCTATGGGGGCGGCGCTCCGATGCAGGATCAGAGATAGGGAGCGAGGTATCAGGTGAGGGTGATGACCGTTGGGGATACTCCTCTGGCGAAGAGGATGAGCCGTCGGACGTAGAGGACATTGTGCGCGACAAGTCCTCCCTGGCTAGCGAAAGGACATTCAGTTCGTACCCTCCGTCTCCTACTCCCTCGGCATCTCTGCCATTGCTATCTGGTGATCAATTTTTCGGCAACGAGACGCGTATAGAAATTGACTTTGAGCCCCTGGACCCTCCACCACCTGGCGCACCGAGCAGGCAAACGATTTATCTCGCGGATGAAGATGTCACCCTGCGGTTTGTCGGTTACGAGGTCCTCAGATGGCATAGCTGGGCCTGGCGGTTGGCCTGTGTCCTCAGTTTAGGCACGCTGGGGCTCCTCGGGCACTGGTTTCCTAGACTTTGGCTGCACTACGTGACAAGAGAGAAGGCTTTTAAAGAGTTATCCGATGGCTTTGTTGTTATAGAGGTGCGTTACACTCTCACTTCGAGGTACAGACAACACTTTAACGTGGAGTAAGACTACTTTCAGGGATATCTTATTTGTCCCCGTACGGAGAATCCCATATCCATATCGTGCATCTACCGTATTTCCTAGCTATTCAACACCGACGAAGGCGAACGGTAACGGTTCTTCGTCCATCAATTCGGAAGACATCGTGCTTGAGAATCTACTCCTGATTGACTATCGCTATGCCAAGTTTGCTCTTGATCCGACCAGTGGGTCATTCACTGCGGTTAAGTGCGCCAGGCGATCACTGAGTTGGCTAAACTTGTTACTAATCTACGGGAATAGGGACTGGCGAGACCATGGCTGGACAGGCATAGGGTCTGTGAAGAATGGACTGGAGGGGCTTCTGCGGCAGCAAAGGCTCACTTTATTCGGGCCCAACGTTATCGATATTGAAGGCAAATCGATCATTTCCCTCCTAGTAGATGAGGTTAGATTCGTTCTATATGTCACCTTGGAACTCAGCACGGACCTTGAGATAGGTCATCCACCCTTTTTACGTCTTCCAGATCGCCAGCATCATACTGTGGTCATTGGACGACTATTACTATTATGCGTTTTGCATCGCGTTGATCTCATCCGTGAGCATCATCACAACCCTTATTGACACGAAGAAGGCAAGACAGCTTCAACGACAGTGATGATTTGTAATCTTACTCATTTCCTATATACAGACCGTCGCTCGAGTGCGCGAACTGTCCCGTTTTACATGTCCTGTGAGCATCTTCATTGACGGCGATTGTAAGTCATTGTCCCGTTGTTGGGAGCATGTGCCTAACACAGGTTAGGGCTCGAGTGCAACTCCTCCGAACTTGTTGTGGGTGATATCGTCAACCTGACAGAGCCTCCACTATCCACCTTTCCTGCCGATTTAATTATGCTCTCTGGCGATGCTATCGTGAATGAGTCGATGCTTACAGGTGAATCCGTTCCCGTCAGCAAGATTCCTGTCAAAGATGAAGACCTCGCTCGCTGGCGCGAGACCTCAGACGTCCAGGGTGACATGGCCAGGAGCTTCCTATTTTCAGGAACAAAAGTCGTTCGCATCCGAAAGTCGGTCGGGCAGGCAGAGAGCCCCTACGATAGGCCTGCATTAGGGCTTGTCGCCCGTACTGGTCCGTGAGATCGACTTATGGCCAGGGCTAATAAAGGACTCAAAGCATTTGTCAGGGTTCACGACGACGAAAGGCGCGCTCGTGCGTTCCATGCTCTTCCCAAAGCCAATCGGTTTCAAGTTCTACCGCGACTCGATTCGATTTATTATCGTGCTTTCCGGAATCGCTGGGGTTGGTTTCTGTGCTAGTGCTGTTCAATTTGTCAAGCTTGGAGTGAGTCCCTTTGTTGATTATCTGTGTCCATAGCGTTGAACCACAATGTTCCAGGTTCCATGGCACACCATCCTTATCCGTGCGCTCGACCTAATCACAGTGGTCGTCCCGCCGGCACTTCCCGCAACGCTCTCCATCGGCACGAGCTTTGCACTGAGCCGTCTCCGGCGCTCCGGCATCTTTTGCATTTCGCCAAACAGGATTAACGTTGCGGGCAAGATCAACGTTTGCTGTTTTGACAAAACAGGTACGTTGACCGAGGACGGGCTCGACATTCTCGGCGTCCGCGCTCTCGACCGTCGCAGTGGCACACGCTTTGGCGAGCTCCTTGACAACGTTTATGACCTGCCTGGGCCCGTGGGCCGTGAGAAGGCCGTCTTTTTATACGCGCTTGCGACTTGCCACCAACTCAAGATCGTTGATGGGGAGGTCATCGGGGATCCACTCGATGTCAAAATGTTCCAGTTTACCAAGTGGCTTATTGAAGAGGGTCAAGTTGCTGGTACAGGGATGATTCGTGGCCGACGACCCGGCGACGCTGAGGCACGGCCTGCAGCACTCGTTCAGACGATCGTCCGGCCGCCGGGAAGTGCGCAGTTCAAGATCGAGGATGCATTGAAGGGTGGCACAAAGGTCGGCCTTCTATCCCTTACCCTGTATTTCCTCTCAAATCGGAAGGCTGAATGAGTCTTGTTACAGCATGCTCATTTCCTTGAGTTCGGTGTCGTTCGCACGTTCGAGTTCGTTTCGCAGCTTCGCCGGATGAGCGTCATCGTCAAGCGTCTCCGCAGCACGAGCATGGAGATTTACGTAAAAGGTGCCCCCGAAGTTATGGCAGATATATGCGATAGGGATTCATGTACGTGTTCTCTCGTTCCGCAGAGGAAGCGAGGCTGAGTTAGCTGCGGTGACTAGTCCCAGATGATTACGACGACCTGCTTTCTTATTACACCAAGCGCGGGTACCGTGTGATCGCAATTGCGGGCAAAAGCATCGACGGATTGTCATGGCTGAAAGCGCAGAGGATGAAACGGTTAGTTTCTTGGTCTTTTGCGCGAGGCAAATATGGTATTAACGATGATGGCACAGTGAACAGGCGGAGATTGGCCTCAAGTTCCTAGGCTTGATCATTTTCGAGAACAAACTGAAGCCAGGAACAGCCCCGGCGATTCAGGCCTTGCGATCTGCGCATCTCGCATGTAGGATGATCACAGGAGATAACCCTCTAACCGCCGTCAGCGTAGCGCAGGAGTGTAACCTCATCAGCCAAGCTGCGCACGTATTCGCGCCGACATTTATCCAAGGTGGGCGAAAAGGGACGATAGTCGTCCCATTATCTTGCTGACGTTCCAGCGGAGCAGGAAACGCTTTGACACCGCTCGCAAGGCTCTCGTGGTATTGCATGGATGACCCAGCGTGGAAATTAGACAATTACAACTTGAAGCCTCTGACGCCGCCGTCTCACCACTCGGTTGATGCCGACATGGTAGATTACCAGGACTACGCTCTTGTTGTCACGGGCGACGTCTTCCGCTGGATGGTCAGCAATGCACCGCTGGAGACCCTGCAGCGCGTATGGACACTCTGTATATCCCCGCTTGGGTCTCATTGCTAACGCAGCGCGTACAGATGCTCGCACGGTGCCAGATCTTTGCGCGTATGTCACCAGATGAAAAGAATGAGGTCGTTGAGCGATTGCAGTTGATTGGATATACCGTGCTCATGTGCGGTGATGGTGCCAACGACTGCGCCGCATTGAAGGCTGCGGACGTGGGATTGTCATTGTCCGAGGCAGAGGCATCTGTCGCGGCGCCGTTCACGAGTAAAACTCCTGACATAGGATGTGTGCTCGAAGTAATCAAGGAAGGCCGCGCCGCACTTGTGACGAGCTTCAGTTGCTTCAAGTACATGTGAGCTTATTCACCAACCGAGGTTGTTTCAGTTTAATAGTCACGCACATGTATAGGGCTCTCTATTCCCTTATCCAGTTCACGACCATCACGCTTCTGTATTCGTTCGCTTCGTCCCTGGGAGACTTCCAGGTAAGCATATTCGTGACTATCACCAAGGCCAAAGGGGTACTAACCGCATTGAAAGTTCCTATACATCGATTTATTTGTCATAATTCCTGTTGCCGTTAGCAGTGAGTCACTTGAAACTATACAATACTATGGTACTGACAGATAGCTAATCAGTGGGTTGGACACTCCCTTATCCCATGATACACCCCAAGAGACCGACGGCGAGCCTTGTGTCAAGGAATGTCCTTACTAGTATCATCGGGCAGATCATCATTACAAGCGCAGCCCAGTTCTGGGCATTTTTCTGGGTGCGAGGCCAGCCTTGGTAAGTGCCGTCACGTTTACGTGGTGAGAAGAGTGAAGAGGGTGACCATTGATTCCCAAGGTACTCTCCGGCCAAACCCGATGTTGGCAGGGTCGACAACCACAACCGGCTACAGGCAGCTAATTATGAAAACACGGTGTTATTTTCGCTGTCCTGCTTCCAATATATCCTGGTAGCCGGGGTGTTTAGCATCGGTCCGCCTTACCGCAAACCAATGTGGACGAACGGTGTGTGCCAGTGTATTGATGTGGCGTCGGGGTCATTTTCTGATGCCCAAACAAGGGTTGCTCATGTTGTCCCTGGTTGCTCTCTCATTATTCAACGTGTCCGTCTTGCTGGCACCGATAAAGTTCGTTTCTGGATTGTTGGAACTCGTGCCGATACCGATATCAGCGAGATTGACACTTCTGTGGGCGGCCATCATCAATGTGGCTGCATCTGTTGGGTACGAACGGTGGATCGCCCAAGCTGTTGCAGATGCTGTGGGGTTGCTTGCGTCGTTGCTTGCGTCGCAACGGGATAGTCGACGACGGATCAAGGATAATAGGGTTTATAGGGCAGTAGATAGGGACTAGAACACCCGACCTTCTCGGTGGAATGCATAATTATTGACGACCGGCTCGACCGGCTCGCGACTGCCGGTTGGTGGCAACGCAATTGTGGCTGTGCACCTGTCATTTGTGGATGACGGAGTGCCGGGACCGTAGCGCCGTCCGTGTGACTTCGCCTTGGTCGTGCCGTTCAGGGAAATTGTTTTCCTCGATTCAACTTGTTTCTATTTCCCTTGTCCTCTCTTGCCGCTAAGCCCTGCGGGCATTTCTTTTTTTCTCTTTTTATTCTTTTTATTCACTTCTCTTCCATCGACGCAAACAATCGAAAGGCCGTCGTCTCATCTGCTTTGGAGCAGGCCCTCCATTTCCCTCCTTTACTTCCCCTCTTCTCCTCGCTGCACTCGTCACTCCTTTTGCCCGACTGACCTAACCATGCGCCATCGAATACCTCACCTCTGGCTCTTCCTCGCCTTCGTTTGGACTTGGACCCTTCTCGGTCTGGCCTCCGCAGCACCCGCACCCCTCGGCTCCTCGACGGAGACACTACTTTACCGTCGCCAGGTGAACGGAAATTCGCTCACTCAGCCAGTGGTCAATCAGACGGTGAATACCATTAACACGTTCGTTTCTTTTCCAGTTCTCCTCCTTGTGTGCTGGCTGATTCATTGTCTGGTATTGTTGTTGTTGTTGCTGCTGCTGTTGTAGTCCTTCCGGGCCTGCTACTGTGACATGTAATGTCACGTTGAGCCCTGTCACCGGGAGCAATGGCGAACCTCTGGTGCAAGTGGTACGGCAGTGTACAGTAGTTCCTGGTGTGCAATCTTCTGGCGCACAAACAGTGCCTCCTTCCGCTAATACCGTTACTTCAACAGTAAGTCCCACATGCCCATTCCCTATTGTTAACTCTAACAGCTGTGCAAAAGTCTTCTAATGCTCTTTCCTCTTCAACCTCCTCGCCTCCACCCGCGTCCACGAGTTCAGTAGATCCTGGGGTATCTGTCATTGTGAGTTAATCCCACCCTGACGTGGTTGTGTGTCTGGTGTCCTAATGTTTTCTTAGGGAGTTTCCTCGGTCCCTAATCCCGGCGCGACTAACACCCCATCACCGATGAATCCGCCGCCTACGACTGCTCCTTCCACCAAGTCTTCGGCCAGTAACAGCCTGTCACCCGCAGCGGACAATACCTCTACAGCCGCATCTTCCAGTGGTAGTGGGGCGTCAGCTTTCCAGATTCCGGGAAAGAAGATCTCAGTACTCCCGATTGGTCTCGGTATTTTTGCGGGCATATCAGTGATAGCGTTAATCGTGGTTGGCTTGGTCACATACGAACGTACAAAGTACCGCAAGGTACGCTGCACACACGGCCTTCCACTTGTCTGTATCACACACTCACATGATCCCTGTCACAGATATTCAGGCAGCGCAAATTGGCAGAGCAAGGCTCAGTGATGGGTTATAGCTAATTAGCTTGCGGGGTCTGCTAGCTGGTTTGGCGGTCAAACTTCTGTTCCCTCTCTGTTGTGATGACTTTACAGTGTGCATTTATCCTTGTCGACGTTTACTTTCGCCCCTGTGATACCCCGTACTACCTCCCGACCGGCACAACGGCGTATTACTATGGTCACAGTTTGGAGTCGTGGCAGCAATTGAGTTTTGTTTGCTCGTGTGTCCCGTTCATTTCTGAAAGCTAGGCACTCACTCTTCTGTAATATTATTCTCGTAATGTGTTGGGGCAAAATGGGATTATTGATTGGATACCATGCCCGATGTTGCTTCCTCAAGTAAAGTAACTTGAGAGCGCAGATATCATTGATGTATGATGTGGTCAGTCGGATCAAGTAAAAGGGGGATAGCGATGTGCCAGTGATGGATCGATGAACACGGGCAGAGGACAAATACGCCTTGATCATCTGTTCTCATTTCTCCGTTCAAATGAGCACTACAATGTCCACTTTCACTCTCGCACAGCCGACCACGTCGCGCGCCGAGGCCATGCGCCCAATCCTTTATGGCAGCAGTTCCCTTTAAGATGCCATCGAACCCGCAAAACGCACCAAGCCACGCGGTTGCCTTGCTGCGGCCGAGTGGGAAAACGCTACACATACATACCACCCACATACTGTACACGTCCCCGGCCGCCCACCCACGTGGTACACACGCACCCACGCCCCAGCTCCACTCACTCTCGTCACTGCACCGTCTTCCTCCCTTCCCTTCCAAAACAGCTGCCGTAACGCAAAAGATAAATACCCAATACCTTAGTCCCCGTCTTCTTCCCTCCCATCCATGAGGCCGTCGCCGTCGCGTTCATCCTAGACACATTCCATTCCGTCCGTCGCTACATTATTCCCCTCCGAGTCCCCCCGCCGCCATCAACATCATCATGTCTTACCGCCGTAATAATACTTCTGCTGCTACTCACGCTACGCGCCGCCCGGCGCCCGCTGGACAGCGCTCGTACATCGTGAGCATTGACACTGGTTCATTCGCCAATGTCGAGATTGTCGTTGGGGATTACCGCCGTCGCGATGGGGTGTGGACGACACCCTCCCGTGCTGCTGACACCGTAAAAGTAGTAACAAGCAAAAGCCACGTATATACCTATGGTATGCCCCACCGATATATACTTATCCCCGTCCTGCAACCGCTGACTCCCTTCGCTCCTCGTTCCTCCCGCTCTTTCCCCCGCACACACACACATATCGTGTCCACGTCACCGCATCACTCGACATAAACGAAACCGATAACAAATTTTAGTCCATACTACACCACCATCGACACCAACGACAAAACGCACACCTTTCACACCGCTACAACAACCGTCCACGGCGCGCTCCCACTCGTCTTCTTCCACATCCGTGTCCGATGCATGGAACAAACGTAGTACCTACGAAAGGGGGGACAGAGCAAGGGATTACATCGCAGCACGCCAACACCGTCTAGCCGATGAACGCGCAAGAGCGCATCTCCAGTGCCAACGTGAACGCGAGGAGGAAGCACGACGGATTGCCGAAGCTGAAGCACGTCGTGCGGCCGCTGTTGCCAAAGAGGCCCGACGGCGACAACGTCTCGCCGAACAGCAGAGACATGAAGAACACAAAAGACACCAGGAGCAGCGGGCGCTGCGCGAGGATCGAAGACGATTAGAACGTACGCGACGTGCGCGCGAGATCGCGAATGCGTGGGACTCCTACGAGCAGCGTTGGGGCCTGCTAAACCAGAGCCAGAACCAACGGCAGCTCGGCGGCGCGTCGCTCACGTTTGAGCGGATACCCTGGCCCGTTGCAGACTCGGAAGTCATCACACCGCCGCTGGACGGACGAAGAACGAGAAGAACAAGAGCTGCTCTGGATGAGCTGTTGAGGCCCGAAGCCATCCGCGAATTTTTATTATCGCCTGCTCATTCGCCTGAGGTGTCGTCGAAGGACAGGATCCGGACGGCACTTCGGCGGTGGCATCCTGATAAGTTTGCGCGCTTGCTTGGCCTGGTCGTGGAGAGCGATAAAGATGCTGTAGCGGATGGCGTGGGGATAGTCGTGCGGTGTTTGAATGAGATGCTAGAGAGGGAAAATCACGCGTAGACGCCGCCGCAAGCGAGGCGGGTGCGAGCTGTGCTGCGATGCTGAGCATTGCCACGGTCGTGGGACGCTGTTGTGATTCTTCTTATTTCGTTTTCTTTTGGGTTTTGGGGGGCTTTTTTTTGAGCGGGTTCTGATCAGATCATTCTCACTTACTACAGTACTTCTTCATTATTTATTTGATATATGATCGTGCAATGCAACGTCTATTAGCCTTTCGCAAAATGAAATATTTGATTGGGCCAAAAATGAATTGAGAGAAACGTTTCCAGAGGCACGCGAACATGGGATGGGAAAGGTTTCTAATTGATTGTCACGGTCCCCCCAGAGTATGTTAGATATACTTTGATATGAAGTGTGACACAGCTATGAGGTGTGGGTGCTGTACTCTAATTTTTGCGAGATGAAGTGAGTGAGTGGTGAGTAATAAAGATAACCATCAACGCGTCCAAAAGTGAACAGGCTAGGCGGGTTATGAAGAGACCTGCTTTGAAGGTGCTTCTGCAAGCGGTGCGGCAGAAGCAGCAGGAGCAGCATCCTCCGAACTGCGTGGTGGTGGTGGTGGAACAGGCGACTCCCCATCCTCGTCGTCGTCGTCATTCAAGATCTCTGTTTGTCGAACGAAAAAAAAAGAAAAAAGAAGATTGTATTGTTAGCTGAGGCAAGCAAGCAAGCCAGCACGCGCGGTGCGTACCTTCTCCGTACACGTCCGGGTTCTCCCTAAAGCAATCCTGCATCGCCTTGAACTTGTCAACGCAGTCGATCCCCTTGGGCTCCTGCTCCGAAAACACGAAACAGGAAAACGCCTCGCGGAATTGCATGCCGCAGGGTCCATGCGCCATCCCACCTAGGCACGGACAATCCCAGTTGATCTTCCCGGTGACCGGGTCGAACGCGCCCTCCGCTGAGGAGGGCTCTTCTCCTTCTCCTTCTCCCTCTCCCTCTCCTTCTCCCTTTTCCAAAGGTGGCCCATTGTCGGCCTTTTCGTCTACGCGGCGACCCGCTGCTTGGGACTGGGATTGGGATTCTGAAGCGTCTGAGGGTGGCGGTGGTGGTGGTGCCGAAAGTGTCTCCTCCGAGGACTGTGCCGGTGATGTTCGCGTCATCGTCGTCGGTTTTGGCTTTGGTCTAGCTACTAAAGGACGCTTCAAATCAATACCAAAAATTTAGGACAAAAAAATCAAATTCATACGCGTACTATCCGAGTCGAGGGCTATACCTCTGCTCTCTAGACCTATTCGCCAACCTAGGTACGAGGCAGCAATGACAGAAGCACCCGCCGCCATGGCAAACCTATATCGCGAGAGACCTACTGCAGAGCTGACCGGTCTAGAGGTATGTATCCCGCGACGCTGGGATAATCTCGCGACACCTCTTAGCATCTTTGAGATTCGTGGGCGAGTGAAAGTGAAAGTAAACACGAAACACGGCAAGCCAACTCCGGCCGGGACAGGTAAGTGTATTACATAAGCGTCATTTCATATAGCTTAAGTCATCCAATAAAGTCATCTTTAGCTGTCTGTAGTGTATCATGACCGCACTCGCACCCTTGCTCGCACCTGTGCAAACCGTTACGGTCGAATACTGTTAAAGCAGTGGGTTTCTCCCCTGAATGGCGAAAAGTCAGCTCGGCCTTCATACATCAAAAGGTAAAAAAAGGCCTCACTCTAGGGAAGCCTTCCACGTTAGTTCTTCTCCTGAGCCAGCAGGTCGTTAAGGCACCTCGCCACGATCCCAACCCCTCTCTCGACGGCCTCTTTGTCCTTCGCATCCACTCTTCCGAGCACCCTCCCAAACCTGTCCGGATGCCAACGCCTCAAGGCGCACTTGATCCTCTCCTTCCGCCCCATCCCTTCCGAATGCACAGGAGAAAATATGAACTTTGCGACGGCGACCGGTGTGATATCCGCCACGCTCCTAGGCGGTGCGGTCGTCGGCCAGGGTATAGACTTGAATCTCAGCGGACTACCGCCGCCATGATCGCCCGCGATGGCGATGGCAGTCCATCGGCGTTCATACGCCTTCCACGCCTCTTCTTGGCTTCGTCTCTCCATCTGCTTCTGCTCCTCGGCCCACTGCTGCGCCTGCCGGCGGCGCCTCTCCTCCCGACCATTCCTCTCCTGCCACCTCGCTTCCATCATGTCAAACTCCTCCTGCAACTGAATTTGCTCCGCGTACAGTTCTTCCGCAGTACGACGGCGTCCTCCTCTTGACCTCGCCGTCTCTCCGTCGAAATTCCGGCCCGCTGATCCAAGCCCGACGTCTCGCGGCCGCTTGTCTGCAGTGTGTGTGCGCCGCCCAGCGTGTTTAGGCAACAAGCCAAAGTAGGCTTGCTGCTCGTGCGCCCATTGCCTTGTCTCCGATATCTCCTTTGCGAGCGTCGCGAGCTCCTGTTCCACGAACCACGTGTACGTCTTCACCGCGGGCCCCTTTCGAGCCTCGCCCCTGTACGATGGAGCTGGGGTCCCTGCAGCCCGATGATAACGACTTCGATTGTGCGGATTGTCATTGAAATGCGATGAAACAGCGAAGATGGTACTGCTTCTCTCCATCGTTATCCGAAGTAAACCAGGTTAAAGGGGGATGTGGGCTATCAGTGGTGGAGAGTGTCCGACAGGAGGAGCAGTGGTTCTAATGTAGCCGTGAGGATGCAGCGTGTCCTCCTGAATCTGGGACAATTCGCCGAAAGCCGTCGACGCTGTTGAGTTGGCGCTGACGGGTGGACTCACATACCTGGGTTCGTCCTTCTCCGCAGTGACACTGGCAGGCAGGCAGCAACCGGGCCAATGGAGCTGCCTGCCGGTGCTTGGCTGGCTGACTGCGCCCATGCCAGATTGAAGAAGAATACCGTAGAAGTCTATTTCCTGTCTTGACCACTGGTGACAAATTGATCGGGTACCGCAAAAGTAAGGGCAGAACGTGCTTGCGGCATTGCACGCTATCTGCACGTCTATAGAGTGATCAGTAGCCCAACTTGGCTTGAGTTGCCTAATCAAGTTAACTGGAAGCTCGTCTCCGACGTTAGGATCGATTGGACAGTATTGACCCTGCAGAAATCAATCAATTGTCAAGTCACCCTCACGCCTCATGAGTGAGTACTCGTGATTCCTCGTGATCGCTTATTACGATCAATTTGAGATCATCACATTCGGCTGCACTGGCAACGGCTGCATGTCATTGCGCTAGGGCAGAGGTCTTTCATTCGCTCGCCGGATACACCGAGAGGGGCGGTATCACTGGTGGATGGGTCAAGCATACTCCGGACAAGCTCCTTGCAGCGCTACTCGTCTCGGATGCGTGTTTTCTTGGACGATAAAAATTGAAGGGGAGGTCGGTGTGTGTGTGGATGTACGAGGTCAGGGCGGAATGAATGCATGGGTGCATGCCATACACGAGGCGCGAGGCCACGAGGTTCCAGGTTCCAAGAGCGTAGAAAGATCTCGGACGTACCGGTTGCAGTTGCACGCTTTCGACTTGCTCTGAACCATGCGAGCCGGCCGGTGCCGTGACGCAAGGAGACTTGGTCGCGACGCGCTAACTTGAAAGAGCGCCCACGGGTGGGTCATGGTCATTGATGGAATTATGGAGAAAGTCTACAGATGGTCAATGTGTTGCTTGACCTCACTACAGTATACGTATGAACATGTGTCCCATGGCGCCCTTCGTTTTGAGGTTAGGGTCAACGCCTCGGATGATATCACAAGTCATCTTCTGCTTTGCTTTTTACTGCCGTCTGCCCGTGTGTTGGCCTCGTCGCATGTGATTAACTTTCGCGTTCGTTGGGGAGAACCCCCGCCTTGCTCCTTTAGACAAACACGGTGACCCCAAACTATTGATATAAGTCAATAGCTGAGGGTACATAGTGACCTCAGCTCTCTTTCCCGGAAATGAGGTTAGTAGCAGTTTTCTTTCTCCATCATCCGCGCGCTTACTCAGCTTTGAAGGATATGCGGGCCAGGACAAGCAACAGGAGGTTGTCGAAGAGTGTGTAAGCGAAAGCGCGGCTTGGAAGAGTCTGGAGACGGTTGGGGCCAGTCTTCCTATGCGTGCGTGGCTACACTGGCACTCGACTGTCCTCCGTCGGTCAGATCCTGATCTTCTTCTACTACACCTCCATTTCTTTTCTCCATCCGAATTGTCGTGGGTTGACAGCTAACGGCAAAACAATATACTGTACTGTAAACCGTGTGTAGACCGTGCCAAAATAATAGAGACATGGCGGAATCTGAATCTGAGTTCCAAATGCGAGTCCGTTGAATCGCGTGAAACTAACCAACTGTCAGAACTTGCCAGTGTTGTCTCTATCTTTCTCCTGCACTTATGGTCGTTTTCCTGGTGTGTCCCATAGGTCGGAACTGTCTTCCCGGGTTGTATACCATGCGGGGTATTTTATGGTGGATAGCATGGCTGCGCTCGCACACTGGCAGACCATGCTGTATACCGCTTTCAGTCTACTTCTTTCTTGCTGATTCCTTCTATATTGTGCATTCCGATACAGCCCTCCCACTTCTGTTATTGATATGCCACTCACTTCAGCTTCGATTGTCATGTGCGTGTGCAACTTAGGTAGCTCAGTACACATTTTGGGTACTTGCCAAGTGTCTCCTGTGTTTCCAGGGTCAGCATGTTTTGAAAACGCCTAGCAGATTGCATCAAGACCCTGCGAGACTTCAGACTTCTGCGATGGTCTCGAATACTAGATCCAATTCGAGGGCCAGCGGATGCTCGCAACTGTGGAGCGGTAAGGCGCGTGCCAACAACATGGGAGCCTGAGAGGTCCTCACAACAACGAACGTGATGATCTCACTCTTCGGACAATTGTATGGGACCCGTACAACCATTTTCTGCCGTATCACCTCCCATACCGTACCATATAGAGGTCTTCAGTTTAACCTTACGGTATGGGTACGGTCAGCGCGCGCACACAGAAACATACGCATCAAAAAAGTACCTTGAGTCAAGATTTTGGTTGACGAGCCTGGTCAAATGTCAGTAAGAGTTAATGGGAAGGAACTCATACGCACAAGTTAGTGCCAGAGGAACACTTCGTGGTCGAAGATCCACCGCATTTGCCTTCCAGTAATTGCTTCTGCTTCTTGGCCCATAGTCCGAACTCGGAGTCGTTGCTCTGTGGTACGGCACGGCGGAGGGGGGATGTGCAGTGAACGACTCGGAGGACAGCGATCCAGGCGACGAAGGGAGAGCCTGTGCGAAATCGCCGAGAAGTACTAGTACTGTAGATGTAAAGTGGAGACAGTTACTGTGGGACATCAAAGCGCGGAGAGTGAGGTAGCAACACCCTTGGGGGAAGGCTGTTCGGAGAACGGAGGCCAGCTGACGCGCGGAATCGATACAATGACAAATATTCCCTATTGGGTAACGTTGATGCTGTTTATAAATAATCTCACACGACGTATGCAAAGGTGTTTCCTTGTGAACAAAACAAAGCATTTGTCGACTTTCCACTTATAGGGTACTCTTCAATACGCACTGTGGCTAAAAAGAGGGCCAGAGCAGCGGGGACAGCACAATAACTTACCATCAAACGTTGTGACCAGGCAAACCGGTCAACGACGAGCTACAGCGACTACACCCACTGTTAGCGGGAATGAAGACAGCTCTCCATCCTTGCCGATTAGTCCTAGTTTGGGCGAGCAGGATAAGCAGCCTAATAGCAGTCCTGTAGAGTCGACCGAAATCATCCCGATTATATGGTGTTTCACCGTTCTCTGCACTGGCAGTATCCGTGCTCAAAACATCAATTGTTTCTTAGCCTCCCGACGGCTTTCTTCAGTCCGTATTTGTAACACTATTGCTGAGCAATTTCTTGGATATACCAAAAACTCGGTTCTTCATCCCGCGCTTGGCCCAACTAACCCATACGGCCTCATTCTCACTGCGGCAAGTCGTCCGAGTCCCTTTCTCGCATTTGGTAGTTCTTGCTCATGAGTATTTATGTAGGCGGAGCGAACTTTCATTGCACATCTTCAAGGCACCTACATTCAGTCCTCGAGATTTACGCATGAAACGTGTTGGCGACCACTCCGAATAACATGCGGCATGGATTAAGTGAGAGGCTGGAAAATTGTCCTCGAGAGCCAAGTGCAACGGTGACGACAACAACAATGAAGATCTCCACGTAGACGAATCCATGGTATCTGTGTACCCGCGCCGACCTCTACTGTATGATTCCGTGACTTGGTGGTACCGCATACTCTTACCTCGACTTCTCTTTCATCTCCCCAAGCATTCCACCTGAATCCTTCGAGCTACTCAGGTGGACATCGTGGACGATGACCTCATAAAGCCCGTCAACAAACTCTCAGGACACTGGCAGATATAGCAACCTTGGTGTCTGTCCACGTCTCCTTCATCGCGTCGGTGTCTACCCTTGCTCAACGTTGACTCCGTCCCACACGATGGGTGGCCTTTGCAGGTGGGGAGCTGGACATGCCCCAGTTGGCTGTGGTATGCAGGCTTCGTGCCCGGTGATTATGTCTTTCTACCTTATTTATTTCCATTTGTAGGTTGGCAGCCAATCTGCAGGCAAATCCGGTGTATTCGAAAAGTAAGTGAACCACCATCCCTCCGTTGGCATCGTCTAACATTAAAAAATAATAATTCAATTCCAGCGCTATCAGCATCGTCGGTCGCGATTTCCTCCCGCGCAGCTAAGGTATCGTGACGCGCACGCCGACCGCTCGTTCTCCAACTGGTCCATGCCCGCCAGTGACGGCGGAGAATGGGGCCAGTTCCTCCACCTCGACAAGTGCCTCGTCGATTTCGACGAGATCAGGCGCGAGATCGAGGAGGAGAAGTACCGCGCTGCTGGCCAGAACAAAGGCGTCTCTAAGCCGCCGATACATCTGAAGATATGCAGGCCCAATGTGCTGGGCCTCACCTTGGTCGATTTGCCAGGGCTCACAAAGGTGTGTTCATCTTGCTGTACTTGTTGTCGTCGTCTTCCTCATTGGTGCGAGCTCAGCTCCGTATTTATTGTAAAGATTCCAGTCGGCGACCAGCCGAGTGATATCGAAAGCCAAATCCGTAGTCTCATCGTCGAGAACATCTCAAAACCCAGCTGGTGCGCAGCTTCTCTATTCCTTTATCTATAGCCCGCACACCCTAAAGGCCTCACCCCCCACGTGCATACACACACACATGTATACATACACGCATGTGCATTCACACTCGCGCTCGCACAATAGCGTCATTCTCGCGATCCGCCGCAAACGTAGACCTTGCCAACTCCGACTCGCTCAAGCTCGCGTGACCCGTCGATCCACAGGGCCGGCGGATAATCAGCATCCTCACCAATGATGGATGCTGGCACGCGCCCACTTGACCTGCTCACGGGACATGTGTACCCACGCAAATCGGGCTTCATCGGCATCGTGAACGCTTGCAGCAGGACATCGATGCTGACAAGAGCATGTCTGACGTTCTCGAAAGTGCAGCTTATTATAACACGCTCATGGGTCAAGCGCAGCAAGAGCTCAACTCATTCGGTGATGAGGCCATTTACAGCGACACGAACCAGGCTCATCCTTCCTACCCAACCTCTTCTTTCTTTCTCTCTAACCGTATACCTGTGTCCCTCAGCAAGGCGCACTTATCCTCTGGCTCATGACCCAGGTGAGAAATCAGATTCGAGTCTCCCGGGTCAGCCTGAGTTCATGAACACGTTTAGTGTAATACTCTCCTTCCAGAATCTCTGGTGTTGGAGGCACAGGCACATCCTGCAACACAAAGGAGGCAGTATTGAGGCCCAATTACTAGTAGGCCAGAAACGCATTCTCGTGCCACAAAAGCTTGTGATTCCGTTTTTTTCTTTCTTTCTGGACAGATCTGGACAGATACTCTTGACTTATATATGTACTTGGATTTACTGTCTCACACGAACATGTTTTCAATATTACACATGCCTTAGGGGGTGAGCGGTGAGCACCCCTATATGGTAGTCCATATACGATGTCATTTACGGGAATACGGTACAATGGTGCAGCGCGGCCTTCTCTGATTGCCAGTGCACGATTTGCAACTGTGGTGCTTGAAGCTTGAATATTAATAGCTTGAATCCCCGTGGTGTCTGATGCAAATCACTTCGACAGAACTGCATCGTTGTACGATTGAACTGTGGCATCGGTGGCTACCTACAGTACATCGTATCTATGTACCTCTACCAACAAACCTAATACAAAATACCACAAATTGTCACTCCACGTTGAAATCCGGGATATTGGGGGCTTCAGACACTCCATTCGAGCACCTCGAGCATCCCAGGCAAGATTACAGCAGCAAGTGCACGAATGCCAGCATATACGACTACCTTTGTCAGCACTTATACGAAAAAAAGAGAAGTCATATTAGCGCATATGTCCAGCACTGGGCAACACAACAAGCACACACATACCATCAGCATCATAGCGCTTCACTTTATCATCGTCCTCAAGTGTACCACCTTCACGGACCTCTCCTGCGCATCTTCTGAGGTAACCCACGACGCTTGAACATGCCCGCACCTACTCCCACCCCAATCGACCATTTCTGCTACGGACCTACGGCCAAATCGAAATCGATCATACTCAGCATCGCACGGAGAGTGTGTGGCGGGCCGCCCGAGGCGCACGGGACTCGCGCGGGCAAGCCAGCGGAAGGGTGGTGGCAGGAGGGTCTGCCGTATGGTCCCTATGAGATGCTATGAGATGATCTATGATAAAAACTGTAGATTATTGTAATACTAGTATCTGAGTATTAATACAATTAACCCAACTGTGTCCATGCACGAAATTAGAAAGATCAAGACTGGTTCCACGTTTCCCGGAAACCCAAATAGTACTTGGACGGTGAAGACATTCCCTATGTACTGATGGGATCCACATTAATAGTTCACCTTTACTACCACATATCCATCCCTCGTCATTGATCATGGAGTGATCGGTAAAGTCAACATCATTTGTAGATTCTGTTGTCTCTGTTGTAACATTTGACACTCGAATTGTCTGCTCGTCTGAACCTGAGACGATGTACTGGCCATCTGGCGAGAATGCCACAGACCTGACCCAATCTGTGTGTCCAGTGAAAGGGCCTGCCGCTGTCTCTCCCGTCATGGCATTCCACACACGGATTGTTCGATCAAAAGAACCTGAGACGATGTGCTGGCCATCTGGCGAGAATGCCACAGACGTGACCCGATGTGTGTGTCCAGTGAAAGGGCCTGCCGCTGTCTCTCCCGTCATGGCATTCCACACACGGATTGTTCGATCGTCTGAACCTGAGACGATGTGCTGGCCATCTGGCGAGAATGCCACAGACGTGACCGAATCTGTGTGTCCAGTGAAAGGGCCTGCCGCTGTCTCTCCCGTCATGGCATTCCACACACGGATTGTTCGATCGTCTGAACCTGAGACGATGTGCTGGCCATCTGGCGAGAATGCCACAGACCTGACCCAATCTGTGTGTCCAGTGAAAGGGCCTGCCGCTGTCTCTCCCGTCATGGCATTCCACACACGGATTGTTCGATCGTCTGAACCTGAGACGATGTGCTGGCCATCTGGCGAGAATGCCACAGACGTGACCGAATCTGTGTGTCCAGTGAAAGGGCCTGCCGCTGTCTCTCCCGTCATGGCATTCCACACACGGATTGTTCGATCGTTTGAACCTGAGACGATGTGCTGGCCATCTGGCGAGAATGCCACAGACGTGACCCAATATGTGTGTCCAGTGAAAGGGCCTGCCGCTGTCTCTCCCGTCATGGCATTCCACACACGGATTGTTCGATCGTCTGAACCTGAGACGATGTGCTGGCCATCTGGCGAGAATGCCACAGACGTGACCGAATCTGTGTGTCCAGTGAAAGGGCCTGCCGCTGTCTCTCCCGTCATGGCATTCCACACACGGATTGTTCGATCGTTTGAACCTGAGACGATGTGCTGGCCATCTGGCGAGAATGCCACAGACGTGACCCAATGTGTGTGTCCAGTGAAAGGGCCTGCCGCTGTCTCTCCCGTCATGGCATTCCACACACGGATTGTTCGATCAAAAGAACCTGAGACGATGTGCTGGCCATCTGGCGAGAATGCCACAGACGTGACCGAATCTGTGTGTCCAGTGAAAGGGCCTGCCGCTGTCTCTCCCGTCATGGCATTCCACACACGGATTGTTCGATCGTTTGAACCTGAGACGATGTGCTGGCCATCTGGCGAGAATGCAATGGATTCGACAGCTGCCCCGAAATTTGAAATCACCATCTCTAATGATGGCCAAAGAGACAATTGTCCACGTTCCACGTGTAGGACTCGAGAAAATGAGGGGGAATAATTCGTGGAGGTAAGTGAACAAGTCGGTGCAAATGGTAGAGCCGAAAGATAGATATGTGGGGCACTTTTTGCCATCGCCAGCCCGAAATGCCGTACAAATATAGCCGCGTCATTGACGAATGACCTCAATTCCTCAAGCTCTCCCCGGGAGTCCTATTGTGAGCATTCTAATTAGTTATTGGTAATTCTCATCGGACCAGTAGTTATACTCACACCCTGACTAGATCCCAACCACATATTCAGAGTTGCGAACGCTGATTGGGCAAGACGGATGATACTGGTCAAGCTAAGGGCCTCCAACCAAAATAGAAATTTCTCTTTGAAGAATGTTTCGACTTTTCCAAACAGATCCATCTCGAAGTCAGTGTGTTTCAAATGATTGTCCCAGAAACGACAGGCATATAACAGAGCAGGTGGAATGTACTGATCAACGTGGGTGTTAAGGTCTTCAACGTCATCGTTGGCGAGATACGATGTTTCGAGTTTGCACATGTTGAATTTGAGGCCATCGACGGGATCGAGTAGTAGATTGAGACAGGAATGTGCTAATTGATGGTGAGCATCACGAACACCGACATAAAAGTCGCCGCTCTTGTCTCGATTTGTGAGGAAGTCGCGGAATGATGTATGGAGAGGGATGATGGGAAGGTTTTTGTCGGATGAATTGACATGACTTAACAATGAGCCGAGGCGACTGAGTAATCCAGTAACGGCGGCATCACTGCGCTTGTCGTAAGAGGCGTGTTGTCGTAGAGGAATGAGTGAGCGGATAGTGAGAGGTTCGATTGAAGCAATCAGTTGGCCAACAACAGAGCGGAAGAGATCGCGTGCTTCTTGGTCTTTGAAGTACCCTTCAAGAACTTCTTGGTATAACTCGTCCAACAGGTCTTGTCCATCGCGATTTGTACTGGGCTTCAGAAGATGGTTGATACACGTTTCCTCACTATAATCAAAGCGCGCGGGAGGATCTAGGATAAGTTGACTGGCGACTGCTGCCCACTGAAACAGTCCCTCTGCCCTTACTGCCAGCGGTTCGACGTAATGTCTGAACTCATTCGAAGGGAGTCTCTGCTGAAAAAAGACGAGAATGTCCCCACGCGTGTCAGCAGCCAGCTCAGCATCATCCATGTATTTGATCTTGACTGATTGCGCTTCAACGAGCGCAGACACAATGGCGTGCTCCGGTCTCGAGGTGATCACCACGCGGAAGTTCGATGGGAGTCTGATGATATTTTTGGCGAGAAATGCGTGTAACCCAATTCTACTGCTCGTGTCCCCACTCTCGTCGAGGGCATCGATTACGACAAGAATGGGACCGACGATGTGCAGGTCCTTAAGTGGTTCCAGGATGAGCGATTCGAACAGGGTATCATAGTCACGAGTGCCGACTCGAAGAGCGGTGTTGTCCTTTACGACCTTTCCGAGCGCGATTTTAAACGAAGGATACCGGTCAGCGAGATCGCGAGCAAGAGTCGTAAAGAGGTGATAAGCCTCCCGAACGGATTGTTCCCTCCGAAGAAAGATAAACGAGGATGTAAGGCGGTGCATTTTGTCGAACAGTCGTGCGATCTCATGGGCGATCGACGACTTTCCCGTGCCTGCTTGTCCGAAAAGAACGAGACCACGTTCTGAGGCGGGGTTGTTCACCCAATCGATAATGAAGTCGAGGAACGCCACGCGTGTTCCCATAAGACAGCCCTTGTCAAGACTAAATCGCGATTTGAATCCGTATGGGATTTCTCTGATCTTTGCATCAAGTTCTACGGCAACTATCAGATCAGTAGCCTAGAATCCATCAAAGACTACCTACCGGCGTCTGAAACTTGGCTTGTCAGGTACTTAAGTTGAGTTGATATATTTGCCACGTCGTCCAGAATTTGGAACGCAGTAATCTCCGTAGAGATGGTAGCCTGGTCCAAGAAGGCCCTTCGGCGTTTGACAAGCATATCGGACAACTCTTTGATTTTTTCCTCCCGTCCGCCGTCTATATTCTTTACTGTACGCTTCCCTGAAAATACCATGTTTACAAAATCCAATGAAGCATATGAAGACGACATACAGAATTGTGAGTCCTTTGCATACAATTGAATAAAGTCGCAGCAACTACAAACATCCTGCAGCATGAGAGTTAGGATCCGTGCCTGTTCGGATTGCGGCTCGATGGATTTCAAAGTGTCCTCATGGTGTGCAAAATCAAACGCGTCATGCATGGCTTGGAGCAGGGTTTGGACGTTGTCGTCACGCTGATACTGTTCCTGGAGCGTCTACCATCCAGACGAACATAGCATGAGCATCTCGTTCTGAAAATGACCCAAAGGACGTGCCTTGGGGATTGCTACAAGTAAACCGTGCGCCATCTTCGCGAATGGCGAAAGCTGAGCGCAGAAGTTAGCCAAGGACATCAAAAGAACATTACGCGCACTTCCGCAATCGGGCCCAACGTATCCATCACCCACTTGATCCTCCTGACGGCGCTTTCCCACGTATTCGATCGGTCAATTGGGACAATCCGTTGCATGGATTTATCGGCACGATGGAGAGCAAAGCGAGGATCCTTGGTATAAGTAAGCGACGTCTCTTCCCGACTTGGACTCTGTGGCATAGTATTGCCTTCGACGGGTTGGTGATGCGACAGGGGTAAAAGATGATCCGGGGCAGGGAATTGAGTGCGTCCCGGTAGAGTAGCTTCTTCAGCGGGAGATTCGTCATCTTTCGTTGGTAAACTTGGGATGCTTTTGTACAGGTTCGGAGATGTAATGTTGACGGTTATGTACAGTGTGACTGGCTGCGTCGACCGCGCAGCTTCCCCACCAGCGTTCTCGAGGACACAAGGAATATCTGGATGCGAGATGTTCGATTGATTGAACGAAAGGGAATTCTTAACAAAACGAACCACTTTGAGAAGCTAAGGGTATCCGCATCTCATGGGTCCCTATTAGGATGTCGGGATGTGCAGACCGCTTCGCATAAAGACAAAGTGTGAGCTGTGAAGACGGTTGTACAAGACTAAATGGAGCTTTAGCCATAAAAGTGGAGGGAAGGAGGGAAGGAAGACGTACAAGGCATCCAGTTTCTGGTTCCACTTCGCCATCCGTCCCTTCGAGTCAACCCGAACGTCTGCGGTCTTCGCCGTTGTCTCAGTGTTGGATACAGTGACGAAGAGCGTCCTCTTGCGGAAACAATGTTTCTTTATACTTGGGACATGAACAGCTCGAAGGACTGAGCAAAAGATTAAAAATTATCGAGGCATCAGGATTTATTGATAAGCACGAACCTGTCACCTCAACGCGTTGCTGGGATAGTCCAAGAGATGGTCTTCCGTGTGATTCGGCGATTTGAGTGCTATTCCAGGATGGTTCTTGACCAATACCACTACACAAAAGAAGGGATCGACGCACCCTCGTCCTGCGCTTTGCGACACCGACTCGGAGGGACCTGGGCTGGAGTGATGAGTCACTATTAGAACAGTCATTAGTCACAAGGCCATCTAGTAGTACGCACGCATTCAGGTTATACTCGATATCTCGTTCAGTGGCCATTCTACTAGCTATAGAAGAGAGTTTTGTATGTACTGGAGGAGATAGTGTGGAGGAGATAAGAGAGACAGCTCGAGCGTCTGCAACTGAAGTGGCGGCATCAGCAAATCGGTCAAAAACTTTTCGGTGTTTTCCGGGCCGGCCGGAACGTATACGGCTTTCTGCGTGTCATGAGCCCTTATGAGGTACCCCCGGAAACGGGGGGCCGCATATAAAGCCTTATGAGGCAGCCCCAGAAACGGGGGCCCGAGTATAAAGCATTATAAGCATGGTGTCGGGCCGCATCTATCTACTATAATATAAAGCTGTTAATTGGAAATGTGCAGGCACCGCTGACACATAAATCGGTTACCTGACCTTATTGTTTTGTAAAATGAAATTTATTATCTCAATTATCTTGACTGGGGACACTAAACCGAAGTTAACGTTCTCTTCTCTCGCTCTCCATGTTGCTGCCGGGTTTGGATAGGTCTCTCAATGTCGCAAACTTTGTCTCCATTCCTTTATTACTTGATCTGGTCATCCGAAATGTTCTTAATTCATTGCCATCTTCAGTTCGCGTTTGGCAACCCCACCCGAGGCCCACTATTTTTTTGCTTTCATATCGTCCTCCACATCATGGATGACAAGACAGTGCCAACACAGGGTGAGTTATGGGTGAGTTATCTGATTCGTGTAAATGGTTTACTGACCGCATCATCAGTCAACCAGGAACCTTCGACTCCTGGTCCATCGTCATCTCCTTTTTCATGTAACCCTGTGTCGCCACCTTTACAATTATTCACACTGTCTCCTACCGTTTCACCCAATGCAAAATGCTCCTCCTGTCCTGTGGCAATGTCTGATGTGATTGCGACTCCTTCGACACATCGCGTTTTCTCTAGCCCATACAACACATGTTCAAAACTTTCTAGAGGTATGCGATTGAAACATCCGGTGTTCTGTCTTAAGCCTGGTTCTCCAACTTCTCCTTTTGATACTCCAGCCCTTATGACGAGTCCAGGCGAGCCTTCTAGGCACGGGCTCAGTCCTGAAACAAGTTCTCCTTTCCAGCCCGGTTCTCCAACTTCTCCTTTCGATACTCCAGCCCTTACGACGAGTCCAGGCAAGCCTTCTAGGCTCGGGCTCAGTCCTGAAACAAGTTCTCCTTTCCATACTCCAGCCTCTATGATGAGTGCACACGAGCTTCCCAAACGCATTAAGAGGAAAACAAGGCCTATTTCTGAAATTGATCCTTCTTTCCTAGAAGAAGGTCCTACTTCCAAATGTGTTAAACGAGTGTGTAAACCAAGCGGAAAAAAAAAGAAAAAAGGCGATGACGGCAAGTGTGCTAAGAATGAAGAAGAGGCGAAATACTGGGAGCAAATCGGCGCGGACGACTGAGACTGGGATGACTTGGCATTACATTTACCTTAATAATGTACTTCAATGCTCTTGGACTCTATCTCTCTCAGAACAGAAAATAAAGTCTATTTTATTGTCGTGATTGTAGTGAACTGTACAACCGGCGTGATGACATTTGAACATTGTTCTACTAACTTAAGTACTTGACTGTTTTGCCTGTGCACCGCTCATGTTGTTTATGTCATCAATATGCGGTGTTTGAATTTTTTTATTGTCTCAATCTCTTTGCTTGAGTAGACACACTAATCCACTGTCATCCTCCTCTCCTCTCGCCCTCCATCGTGCTCAATCCCCTCTGCATCCCTTTTGACCTTACTCCCAACATCCCCGACAGTTTTATTGTCTAGCTATGCGAAGGTGGAACTCAATCTGTGCGTACTTTATCTTCCCTCGACTCGGCACGCTAATCCACTGTTGTCCTTTTCTCCTCTCGTGTCACGGCTCCAACAGGCCGTCTAGTCCGAGTATGCCCAAAGGGCCGAGTGATCAGTTGCCTGTTATCGCACAAGCACCAAGTGTGGCTTTGCACTCCTTGTTTAAGGGAGGCGTGAGAAATGGAAGAGGTAAAAGGGGACTGATCAGATGTGGTTCAAGAAGGTGGATTGCTAGACCAAGTCAAGCTTAGGGCTTGGACTGGTTTACTGCGCAGTATATATAGTACAGGTAATGAGTTGGCATATGAGTCAGTACAGGTAGTGAGTCAACACATTGGTAAGAGTCATGGGTCAGCATATGAGTCAGTACAGATAATGAGTCAACATGTTGGTAAGCAGTCATTAGTTAATGGACGAATCAGTATGAGTCAGTACAAATGGTGAGTCAACATGTTGGTAAGCAGTCTGATCAACAAGTCATTGCAATGAGTCAGGAAATTGGTAGGGTCGTAACATTACCCCCTCTCTTAGGGAAGTACTCCCATGTACTTCTGACAGCTCACTCTGGGTTGTTGTCCTCGTATAGCGTCTCCCCTTGGTCCCTTGCATTGGCGTCCTCGTTGTAGTGGGTCCACCCCAACTCCTGTTGCCATCCGTGGTAGGGGCAGGTTTGCGGAAGGTTATTTTGGTAGTAAGGGTGAGTGGGATGCACCATACAATGTCCAGTGTGCTTATAAGTGCATAGGTAGTGGGGCGTCTCACAGTTCTCAGGGTGGTGGTCCCAGAAACCGCAGTACCTGCATTTGCTTGGTCATCTCGAGGGTCTGGCTGCTGCTGTGAGTGTAGGTACAACTTCTCCTGGTGCAGGCCACCGGATTGGGAGGCGTTCAGCCTCGAGGGGCTGGATGACGTGGTTCAGGCGCGTGGCCAGTTTTGCCCTTTTGAGGCATTCCATTATGTCCATGCGTGCCCTAGCGAGCTTTTGCTTCTCGTCGTAGTACTTGTGTCGTTCGCCTTCAACATACTTCTCGAGCTTCTTGATATGTCCATGCCATTTAACTAACGCTCGATCACGTTCGTCGGCTTGGCGGAGTCAGTGGACGTCGGTGAGGATCCTATGGTCCCGAAGGTCTAGGATCGCCTGGTTGATAGGGATGTCCATGGCGGTTTGTTCTCCGAGGGGGTACCCTCCGACTGGCTCCTCTTGTGGCTCTAGGCCGGGGCGTGCAAATAAGTCCATCGCGTAGACCGGTTCTCCCTTGCCTCTGGTCCCATAGAGGGTAGGTTCTCTGGTTGTAGGGGCGACTCCCGTTCTTAGATATGGTGCAGGGGTTTGTTCTTCCCAGGAGTGCTGTATCATTACTGCTGCGTCAATATGTCAGGCTCAGCTCCATGGGTATCCTGGGTGATCAGGTTCTTGCCTCGCAGGAGGTAGGGGTGGCGGTATGGGGAGTGGTGACTCAGAGATGTCGCTTTCTGTGGGGGTTTGTGGAACATAGGGGGTAGGGCTCCTATCCCTGATGCGTTCCGCAGGTGTGATTTGTGGGGCGTGGGTGGTAGGGCTCCTTCCCCGAGTGGGCCCTTCGGCTATCATCTCCACGCTAGGGGCCGGGGATGGTGATGTGGATTTGGACGAGACCAAGATGTGGTCGGTCATTACAATGGTCTGTAGGTCGAGGATGGTGTCTTTTCGCATCTGTATGGCGTGTTCATTGGTAGAGGAGTCGTGAGATACCATGGTGGAGTTGATAGCGATGAGGTCAAGTGATGATGGTAGGGGTTGGTCGCTCATGGTTGTCCTTTTATCCTTTTGTTGGCGTCTTTTAAAGGCATCTACCATTCCTGGTGCATGCATGTTCTCTGCTGGTTCCCAGGAGTCATGCGCCTCAGAATACCCTTTCCATTGGACACGGTACTGCAGTTCTTTTTTTCTTCCGAACTTTCTTGTCCCCATGATCTGCTCCACTTCCCATTCTGGTTCCCCATCGATAGTATCAGGGGGTGGACTCATGTAGTTTGGTCCGTGGATCGCCATTTCATGATAGGGCGATAGCATGGATGCATGGAAAACGTTGTGTATCTTCCAATGGGGTGGCAGTTCCAATCGGTAGACTATCTGGGAAATCACTTCCGTTATCCTAAATGGGCTGTATTGTCGTGGGGCCAACTTGCTTGTAGGGTGTGTGGTTTTTAGGTTTGTCGCTTCTAACCAGACTTTGTCTTCGATTTGATATGGTTTGAAGTTCTTCCCTTTTTGTTCAGCCATGAGTCTTTGTGCATGTCTGATTGCTTGTTGTGCTTCCCATTGTAGTTTATTGATGTACGCGCTCCGTTGTGACAGGCTTAGGATATCATGTGTTCGCAACGCCTGATGGGCTTTCGGGATGAAACCCATGATCAGTTCAAATGGGGCCTTTTTTGTGGTGCTGCTGGGCCAGGTGTTGTGAGTATATTGTGCTATTGGTAGCCAATCACTCCAATCGTCTTGAAACCGTCGCTGAATCCGTCACCCCCTTGGCACAACTCTGCATACTGGCAACATACGTGGAAGGCTGCCCATAGCCTAGAACCTTGCTTCTTCTATGGTCGAGACCGCTTTTGTCACCCACATTAAACTCCGTTGTCCTTATCGTCCTCGTTGCAGCCTGATTCCACATGATTGTCTGTCGCCCAAGTCAGGTCCCCATGTCTGCCTTGTTGTGGTAGGTCACGCATACCGTTTGTCTCCCCCTTATCTACCTCGTGCCTCCTACATCCGCTCCCTTTGTTGCCCTATCCTTGTCTAAATCCTGTGCGCCTCATGGTGGCCTCATGTCCCAGGGCACCACATGTCCAGTTTCCCCTGTGCCTTGTTGTTATCTGCCTCATGTTCGCCTCCCTTCCACCCTGTTCCTGTTCGCCTCATGTATGCCTCCTGTTGGCCTTATGCCCTAGGAACCCTCTGCCCTGAACCTTATTCCTACTTTCCCACCCCTGCCTGTAGTAGCATATAAGGAGGACTCATTGTGCCCAGAGAGAGCCAAGTTGAGTCTCCTGTCTACCTACCTACTGTAGCTCTTGACAGCCCCAGGGGCTCAATATCAGTTTCCCCTTTCTTCTCGTCCATTTGCGCTACAACAGGGTCTCCTAACAGTACTTGGAGGCTGTAACCTGTTCTTCTGTCCCACTGTATACGCGATGTATACGAGTTGTCCTCTAAGTTCCATGTCGTTAGACGTGGCTGTGACACATCTTGTGTGGCATTAGTGTAAATTCGTAAGAATTGTTCCAGCCACTGATTGTTCCATTCCGACTGTCTATCCATTTGTGGGTGATAGGTGCTACTGATGTTCTGCTGTACTTGGAGTATCTTGCATAGTTCTTTTGTGAACCTAGCTGTGAATCATGGGTCTCTGTCTGAGATCACTTTGTGGGGAATCCCGAAATGTGGGAAGACTCGTTGTGCGTATATGGCCGCTACTCCTTCTGCGTCGATTTTCTCAGTGCATGGTAGGAATAGTGCTGCTTTGGAGCATCCTTGATCCGTGATTGTAAGGATTGAATCGTGTCCTTCACTATTTGGCAGCTTGGTAATGAAGTCCATCGCTATTACTTCAAATGGGAGTCTCTCCTTCTCACTGGATATGGGGTACAGGGGTGGTTTTGGCTGAGTTGTTCGTGGTTTCGTAGTCTGGCATATGGCGCATCCTTTTACAAAGCTTGCTACATCTTGTCACATAGATGGCCACCAGTAATCCCGGTTTAGTAATTGGAGGGTTTTGTACCCTCCTGCATGTCCAGCGGTGGGAAAATTATGGTAAAGGGTGATTATCCCCTTCCTAACATCGTTGTTTCCCACAACAACGAGGCGATTGTGGAGGTACCAGTGGTTACGAGTTTGTTGGAGGGGGTACTTCCGTTGTAGGGTTTGTATCATATTGGGGTTGTTCTGCTGCGCAGTGATAATGCTGGTATCCAGATCCGTGGCAGAGATGGTGTGTGCGAAAACATGAGGTGGAAGTCCGATCTCTTCTTGTATGTCGGTATGGGGATGGTAGTCTGGGCGTCTAGATAGGGCATCGGCATGATTAAGGATTTCTGGTTTGTGTTTGATGACAAAGGAGTATTGCATAATACGGTTGAGTGCTCGCTTTGCCAATCACTTAATTTGTGTGGATGGCGATAGTATGTGAGATTGGCATGGTCCGAGTGAATGATAATTTCATTGCTGAGTAAAAGATGGCGCCAGTTACTCAGGCCTCGATCCACAGCCGTGAGTTCCTTGTCATAAATGTCGTATCTCCTTTCTGCATCATTAAAGGTCTGTGATTGGTACCCTATAGGTCACGGTTTTCCTTTTTGGTCCCATTGAAAGAGGATAGCTCCGGTGGCATAATTGGATGCGTCTACCTCCAGTTCAAACACTTTTCCGGGGTCTGGATGTACCAACACCGGTTGCATGGTGACTCGCTGTATGAGTTCTTTTACTGCTTGGGTGCAGGTCTCCATCCAGAAGAAGGGTTTGTCCTTTTTTAGCAGTTCGGTGAGTGGTTTGGCAATTTTTGCAAAACCAGGTATGAAAGCGCATTGGTAACCTAGTACCCCCAATGTGCTTCGAACTTCCTTGACCGTTTTCAGGGATGTTGGCCAGCTTTTTAGCCCTTCAACTTTTGATGGATCTGGTCGGACGGTTCCCCCTTCCAAGAGTACCCCAAGGTACTTGACTTTTCACTTTTCAAACTCGCATTTTTCCAGTTTGAGAAAGAATGACTCCTTTTTCATTGCTTGTAAGACCGCTTTGACCACTTCCTGATGGTATTTGATGTCGTCTTTTGTGGCGATTAGTACATCATCCATGTATCCTTGGACATCTTCTCCATAGCGTGCCTTGATAGGTCACAATAGTTTATTCATTACTCTCTGAAAGGTAGCGGGGGCATTCCTGAGTCTGAAGTTCATGACCATGGGTTCATATTGTCCTAATGGGGTTTTAAAAGCCCCTTTTGGTTGGTCCCCTTCTTTGATGCGGATGTTGTGATAACCCCATCGTATATCGAATTTGGTAAAAAGGGTTCTCCCATAAAGTTTTTCGATGAGTGGTCCAATCAGCGGGAGAGGGGACGTGTCAGGGATTGTCCATTCATTTAGTTGTCTGTAATCCTGGATGACTCGGTAGTCGCCATTTTTCTTTTTTATGAAGAATGTCGGCGATGTGTAGGGTGATTTGGACTCCTGAATGAACCTTTTTTATAGGTTCTCATCAGTCCAGGTGTGCAGGAACTCTGTTTCTGGGGTGGATATTGGATAGATCTTGCAGGAGAATGTGTCTGGGGCGCCATTTTTAAGTTCGATGGTGTGGTCATCTTCTCGCTCAGGTGGGAATCGTTTGGCTGCTTCTTCTGAGAACACACTAGTGAATTCACTGTATTGTGATGGGATGGAAGCTTCGGTCACCACCTCTTTCTGTTTTTGGGCTGCCTCGGCCCATTGTTGGGCCACATTGGTTTTGTTAATTACCATGTGTACCTCGTCCCCCATTTCCAGATGCATTCTTCATGCTAAGCAATGGCCTTTTAATACCAGTCCCGATATTCGGGCCCATTCTGGTGGTTCTTGTGCTGTTGGCTTTAAACGAACGTGCATTCCTTCGCATTGTCCCTTTTTCCAATCGATGGCAGGGTTGAATTCTTCTAGCCATGGGTAACTAAAAATTGCTCGATCCGTTCCCAGGTTGGTGATATAGAAGCGTTGAGTCTGTGTGTGTTGGTTGACTTCTACCTCTAAGTCTGTATATCGGGTGAGGGTACCATCTTGATTTCCCGTCCCATTTACATTCTTTATTGTTCGTGGTGCTGTGAGCGCTTTTGTACCCAGTTGGAGTCTTTTTACCATCCATTTATCCATGAAGTTGTGTGTAGCTCCACTGTCCAGAAGTGCCATTCCTTCGGCCATGTGATCTCGTGTGGGAAATTCAAAAGGAATATGGATTGCATTTTCTTTTGTAATATACACGGTTTCGATCGCTAGCGCTCTTACCCAGGCCGCCGGGTTCGAGCGTTCTAAAAATCCTCTCCCTTCATCAGGACCTTGTCAAAGAAGTCGTCCTTCTGTTATTTTGAGAAATTTCCCAAGGCTCTGATTAGCATATCTGGCCCCATTTGTGCCCGATTGCTTGTCGTTGTTTGTACAGAGAAGGCCGTGGTGTCTGATCCTGCTTCTGATATGTTATCTCGGTCATCCACGACTCGGATGTTTGCCTTCGGGGTTCCTGTTGGTGGGGCGGATCCTGTGCAACCCTTTGCCATATGTCCTGGTTGACGGCAGCGAAAACATTTCCTTTCATTCATGACTTTTCCTGTTTTTATCCTGCCTCCACCGATTTTGTCTTTGGTTGTTCTGTTGACCCCCAACTAGGTTACTGGCTTTGATAAGGGCCCACCGCTCGTGTTCCCTTTGTGCAGCGAGTCTCCACTCTGCCATTGTTCGTGGTAATGTTTCCTGTCTGAGAACAGCGAGATGTAGTGGTCTTTTCAACCCAGCGCGGAAGGCTTCTATGGCAGCATCTCCGTCTTCTGCCCATCCTGCTCGGATTACCAGGCTATTGTGGGTAGCGATGTATGTATCCAGGTCATCATTAGTCATTTTCAGGTCCCTGAGCTGAGTGTAGGCGTCCTGTGCTCGAGTACTATTGGTAAAGGCTGTAGAGAAGGCTTTATCAAAGTCCTTCCAGAGCCTTTCATCGTCAAAGGACAGCATTCCTTCTGGTAGTGTTTTCTCATCGAGTTCTTTTACTTAGGCTCGGACCCAGTCTCGTACTTTACAGTGAGCTCAAAAACTGTTGCAATGTTTGGGGGTTTTGGGTTATTTGTGATGTAGCACTTGACAGCGTGGGAATCTCGCTTAGAATTGGTGGAGTTAGGTAAAGTACTCCTTCTTGGCTTTCTGATGGTGTCCTGATCACATGACCTGGATCAATGGTTGTGGAGATATACCCTTTTTAATATAGGGTTATCATGGCAACAGTTTTTGAGCCGTTGATGATAAGCAGATATTTGAAGTATATCAGTACTTTGCAGAACCTCCCTTTGCCTTGGGCATTGCCTGAACCCTCCTAGGCATGCTTCTTATCAACTTTTAACATCCTAATGCCAATATCTCTCCTCAAACCATCTGAATCCTTTTCTGTAACTCATGAATCCTTAGAAGGGTGTTTATGCTTTGCAAGCCTTTTTAAACCCTAACCCCAAAGATGTTCAATGAGATTAAAGTCAGGTGACTATGTAGGCCACATTATACACCTAAATTTCTACTTCTCTAATCACTCTTTAACCTTTTTACAAGTGTGCCTATGGTCATTTTCTGCTGTTAAGGGGATTATAACCATGATACTGCAGGGTATCCAGTAGTTTATCCTTCAATATTTGAAGGTACAGGTCACTATTCATCCTACCATCAATTTTAGCAGCATAGCCAACTCTCCGCTAAGTCATACACTCTTGTATTATAATAGTAGCTTCTTCAAACTTAACAGTTTCTTTATAAATTAAACTATAGATGACTAAAAAAGGATAATATGGTTTAAAAAGGCTAAGATCAATTGTTTAGGGTCAGATGGACATAAATGAGTGTGGAAAGGTTAGGTAAGGAGCCTGAGTAATAGGTTAATAAAAGCAACTGTTAAGTTTAAAGAAAGTACTATTATAATATAAGAGTGTATAACTTGGCAGAGAGTTGGCTATGCTGCTAAAATTGATGGTAGAATAAATAGTGACCTGTACCCTCAAATATTGAAGGATAAACTACTGGATACCCTGCAGTATCATGGTTATAATCCCCTTAACATTGAAAAATGACCTTAGGCACACATGTAAAAAGGTTAAAGAGTGATTAGAGAAGTAGAAATTTAGGTGTATAATGTGGCCTACATAGTCACCTGACTTGAATCTCATTGAACATCTTTGGGGTTAGGGTTTAAAAAGGCTTGCAAAGCATAAACACCCTTCTAGGGATTCATGAGTTACAGAAAAGGATTCAGATGGTTTGGGGAGAGATATTGGCATTAGGATGTTAAAAGTTAATAAGAAGCATGCCTAGGAGGGTTCAGGCAATGCTCAAGGCAAAGGGGGGTTCTGCAAAGTACTAATATACTTCAAATATCTGCTTATTATCAATGGCTCAAAAACTGTTGCCATGATAATCCTATATTAAAAAGGGTATATCTTCACAACCATTGATTCAGGTCATGTGATCAGGACACCATTAGAAAGCCAAGAAGGAGTACTTTACCTAATTCCACCAACTCTAAGCGAGATTCCCATGCTGTCAAGCACTACATCACAAATAATCCAAAACCTTCAAACATTGCAACAGTTTTTGAGCTCACTGTAGGTCCTTTAATAAATGATAGGGCCATCAGGACATGGGAGTAGGGTTCCTTCATAACCTGATTGGTCCAATTGATTTTCCAGTATATGGTGAAATCGTCAGTGAAGGTTTCTGATTTGGATCGGGTCCCATCAAATTCTGCAGGGGTGCTTCCTTTAAGTGACCCTTGTCCCTTTTTTGACATATCATTGGTAGTTGTATCCACCTGAGTGGCTCCTATGTTAACTTGCACCGCTCTGGCTGGTGGAGTATCGAGGGGAATATTTCCTCCATGTTCAATGGTATCCCTGATGGTGTCCATGATAGTAGGCATTGTCTCAGTGTTTAGTGGGTTGGTGCCTAAGAGCGTAGTTGTGTGGTGTAATCCTGTGGTGATGATTTCTGTTTCGGTGTGTCCCTGAGTGGTGCTCAATGGTTCTGCATCTTCCTGGGTACTTTGAAGGATAGAGGGGTACCCTAGTCCGTATTGATTACTTCTAGGGATTCTTAGGCCTCTCCTGGTTCGCCAACCGCCTGCTGCTTGTTCGAGTTGATACCAGTTATCGTTAATAAATTCAACTGTGATTTGTCTGGCACTAGTGGTACCGTCTACGACATATCCGTTTTCTTCATGTGTTCGTGATCTGATCCAACGTGCTGCTCCTTTGATTTCAGCAGGTAGATCGTCTGTGGTTCTCTGTGTAACGCCTACCCACTCGCCACCTTGTGGGATCTGGGTTCCGAGGTTTGCCAGTGTGTACTGTGGGGAAAGCTTGACTTATGTCACGGCTCCAACAGGCCATCTAGTCCGAGTATGCCCAAAGGGCCGAGTGATCAGTTGCCTGTTATCGCACAAGCACCAAGCGTGGCTTTGCACTCCTTGTTTAAGGGAGGCATGAGAAATGGAAGAGGTAAAAGGGGACTGATCAGATGTGGTTCAAGAAGGTGGATTGCTAGACCAAGTCAAGCTTAGGGCTTGGACTGGTTTACTGCGCAGTATATATAGTACAGGTAATGAGTTGGCATATGAGTCAGTACAGGTAGTGAGTCAACACATTGGTAAGAGTCATGGGTCAGCATATGAGTCAGTACAGATAATGAGTCAACATGTTGGTAAGCAGTCATTAGTCAATGGACAAATCAGTATGAGTCAGTACAAATGGTGAGTCAACATGTTGGTAAGCAGTCTGATCAACAAGTCATTGCAATGAGTCAGGAAATTGGTAGGGTCGTAACATCTCGCCCTCCATCGTGCTCGATCCCCTCCACGTCCCTTTCGACCTTACTCCCGACATCCCCGACAGTTTTATTGTCTAGCTATGCAAAGGTGGAACTCAATCTGTGCATACTTTATCTTCCTTTGACTCGGCACACTAATCCACTGTCGTCCTTTTCTCCTCTCGCCCTCCATTGTGCTCGAGCTCCTTCGCATGTATTTCGACCTTACTCTCGACATCCCTGACAGTTTTATTGTCTAGCTATGCAAAGGTGGAACTCAATCTGTGCGTACTTTACCTTCCCTCGACTTGGTATGCTAATCCACTGTCGTCCTTTTCTCCTCTCACCCTCCATTGTGCTCGAGCTCCTCCGCATGCATTTTGACCTTACTCCCAACATCCTCGACAGTTTTATTGTCTAGCTATGTGAAGGTGGAACTCAATCTGTGCGTACTTTATCTTCCCTCGACTCAACACGCTAATCCACAGCCATCCTTCTCTCCTCTCGCTCTCCATCTTTCTCGATCACCCATACATCTATTTCAAGGTTACGCCCAACATCCCCGACATCTTTTCTCTTTTGGATATTTCTAGGCTGCTTTTAGATGGAACTGTTAACGGTGCCCACCAGCTTCAGAATATTTTTGAAAAGTCGCTCCCCACGTCTTCATTCCATCGTTACTTGATTTAGTATGCTTCTCTCTTCCGTCTGGTGCTAAATCTTTTAATTTCTCGCTGTATTTAGTTCGCCTTTCACTACACTCTTGCCGTTCTTTCCCTGTGATCTTGCACTGCGCGTCATGAATGACGCTACTCCACGTCCCCCTTCCTGTGTTCCTACAAGAGCCCTTGCACAGCGCAAATGTCAAGAGAGGGAACACGCTCTTCAATGTAATAGTGTACAAGTCCGTCGCACTCCAAATCCTCCTTCGACTTCCCAACATCCTCCGCCATCTTCGTCAACTTCCAGCACGGTGTCAAATTTGCCATCCACTTTGGACCGTGCTTCACAGTCCCTGTCCCCTGTTTCGAGAAGAATGCTTGCACAGCACAGGTGTCGAGAGAGGGAATCCGCCCTTCGTTCTCGGACTGTACAAGTCAATCTCCCTGTTCTATTGCCATCATGGTCTATTCTTCCTACAAGAGTTGTTGTTAATCGTAGACGTCGTCACAGAGAATGTATCACAGAGCTTGCTCATGAACAGGTAAGTCTACATCTATTCGTATTGTTCAATCTCGGCTCATTGTTATGACCCCTACATGATCATAGTTGATGCTCCCTCTCCTCATCCCTGTCGCTCGACATGATTATGTAGAGCCGATTGACCCTGTCTCTTTCGGACAAATGAATATCATTTGTTCTCACTGTGCCGCTCATCATTGGCTCAATGAACGCATCAAAGACAGTCCAATTTCATCTCCCCGCTTTTCTCACTGCTGTCATCACGGGAAAGTTCTTCTGCAGCGGCTCCCTGACCCTCCGGAAGAACTTCAGTCACTATTCACAGCACAGTCCAGACAGGTGAAAGAGTTCAGAAAAGGTATTTGACAATACAACTCCGCACTCGCTTTCACTTCGTTCACAGCAAAGGAGAAAGATGACAACGGCGGCTCCGGTGGTCCATGGGTATGGAAATCGGGATATACGATATATCATAGGCTTGGGTCCCTCCTCCCAGATGCACAAAACGATCCGAAGTATGCACAACTGTACTTTTATGACCCAGTTGAAGCGCTGCAATATCGTATGAACTGTAATGATAACCTCAAGCGTGACACAATGGAGAATCTGCAAAACATGCTTACACAGACAAATCGATATAAATGATTATTTCTCCATGCCTTCGAGATCTTGGATGCCACCCCTTCAAGGGATCTTGGCTTTCGAATCCTCGCGGACCCATCCACCGACCTTCGGCGATACAATATTCCCACTGTGGATGAAATCGCCATCATCCTTCCCGGTGATCAGACACGGGCTGCTAACCCTCGAGACATCATTCTACATCCCCGTCAAGGCGATCTCCAATTCATCCACAATCACCACCATGCATACGCTCCATTACACTACATCCTACTCTTTCCTTATGGCACCGCTGGCTGGACGTATGGCATGCCCCTCAAAGCCAATGCAGACAATGCTTCTCAGAACGACGTGACAAATAACGCTCAAAACGAGAAGTACATTACACAGGTCCAATTTTACTCTTATCGCCTACACACACGACAAGACGAGTTTCCTATTCTACAGTCTGGAGGCCACCTGTTCCAACAATACATATGCGATATGTGGGTTTCAACTGATCAGAATCGTCTCCGATGGGTCGAAACTCATCAGCCTCAATTACGTGCGGCTCTGTACAGTGGCCTCAAAGACGCCGTTGGACATGGAGAAAGAGATGTTGATCTTCATGATGTCGGTCATCGCATTGTCCTCGCATCATCTTACGTTGGTGGCCCTAGATACATGAATCAACGTTTTCAAGATGCCATTGCTCTCGCTTGCTACAATCATGGATTCAATCTTTTCATTACTTTCACCACCAATGCTCTATGGCCGGAAATAAAAAACGAATTACTTCCCAACCAAAGTGCTGCAGATCGTCCTGAGCTTATGGCCCATGTCTTCAACATGTACAAGACCTCATTGATTGATGCACTTACGAAGCATGACATTTTTGGCAGCATTTTAGGCTATGTTCATACCATTGAGTTCCAGAAATGCGCGCTTCCTCACATGCACCTCCTTCTATTGCTCACACCCCGCTTCCGTCCCACTACTCCAGAACAGGTTGACACCATCGTCAGAGCGACATGGCCAGACAGCGAATGAGAACCATGCCTGTTCAACATTGTCAAGCGTTGTATGGTGCACGGCCCCTGTGGATGATGGAAACCGAATGCGCCCTGCATGAAAGACGGAATATGTAGTAAAGGATTTCCAAAACCGTTTCAGGCAGAAACAGTCATGAGTCGTGATGGCTACCCAGTATATGCTAGACCAAATGATGGTCGAGCGTATGAGGTTCGAAGTTTCATCGCAGACAATCGGTGGATTGTGCCGTACAATCCATTGATTCTTTCTCGGTATGGATCACACTATTTCATCCCACACCGACATCAATTAACACAGAATTTAAAGATACGATGCACACATCAATGTTGAATGCATCATGTCACTAGCAGCCGCGAAATACATTACCAAATACACACATAAGGGTCCCGACTGAGCCACCATCGAAATACAACAACGTAATGAGGTCTCGGAATTCAGAGACAGTCGGTACATCACAGCCTTCAAATCATCTTGGCGTCTCTTTGAATTCCCTATCCATCACCAAGAACCTGCTGTTATGAGCCTCCAAGTTCACCTTCCCGGCCAACATATGGTTGTCTTTAGACCAAATGAACCCATTGAGACCGTAAGAGCCCGCGCAGAGCAAGAAAGAACAATGTTAACTGCGTTCTTCGAGCTCAACAGGGATAACCCCGTCGCTCGCCAGTATACCTACCAAGAAGTGCCACTGCACTTTGTTTGGGATCGGGGAATGAAACGATGGAAGGATCGTCAATGCGGTTCGGCAGTGGGATGCATCTACTTTGTTTCCCCGACGGCTGGCGAATGCTTCTACCTTTGTATGCTTCTCATTACAGTTAAAGGTCCCACCAGTTGGGAAGACCTTCGAACATTCGACGGTGTTCTACATCAAACCTTTCACGCTGCCTGTCTAGCCCGCGGTCTCCTTCAAAATGATAACGAGTGGCGCGAGTGCCTTAGCGATGCCTCTTTAACACACATCGGGGAAAGCCTTCGACGTTTATTCTCCCTAATTCTCAGACATTGTCAGCCATCACAACCCGACATCCTTTGGCACAAGTTTCATGAAAATCTATGTGACAACTTAGGCCGGCGATTACAACATGCAAGACAGACACTGGCCGACATCCCACTCGATGACATATTTGACTATGGTCTCTTCCTCATCGACCAAGACCTCCACGAGCATGGAATGTCACTCTCCTCCTTCCCGTCCATGCTGTCGATTCAAAAAAATTGGCAAGACAATCAAGGGAACCCATACATCACAGAACAACTTGCTTATGACCGCGACGGTGAACGACATCTTGCCGAGCACAACATCCCAATACTAAACAATGACCAATGGCATGCATTCAATAAGATCTTGGTGTCCACGTGTACTCAAGATGGGAAGCTGTTCTTCCTTCATGGACCTGGCAGCACGGGCAAAACATTCCTCTACAAAACCCTTTGTCATCGAGTTTGTGCCAATGGTTGGATTGTGCTCTGTGTCGCGTCATCAGGAATAGCTGCGCTCCTCCTTTCTGGTGGGCACACTGCACATTCGACATTTTCCATACCAGTAGAAAATCTATGCGAGGACTCCAGTTGCCAAATTGAAAAAAATTCAAAGCATGCTGACATGTTGCGTGAGGTACAACTCATTATTTGGGATGAAGCTGTCACCCAACACAGGTATTACTTTCTTATCTATCGTCTTTACCATCTTATGTATTTCATTCATAAAGACACGCAATTGAAGCTGTCGACTGCATGTTTCAGGACATTTCTTTGACAAACAAACTGTTTGGTGGAATCACAGTTGTCTTCAGAGGCGATTTCCAACAGACGCTGCCTGTCGTCGTCCATGGAACACGAGAAGACTCTGTGCAGGCTACAATACAACACTCTCTGCTGTGGAACAACATCGATATTATACATCTCCGTCAAAACATGCGAGTTGAGACAAACGCCGACTACCAGCAATTTGTTCAGTGGCTCCTCGATATTGGACATGGGCGATCAACTCCTCCGGAAAATAGATCGACCTCTATTACCATCCCAGACCTCATGCTTCATGACACCGAAAGTAATCTCATAGCAAGCATGTACGGATCAATGAGTGATCAACCTCAACCACCGCCTCCTGATTTCTTCCAAGAGAGAGTCATTCTCGCTGCATGAAATGATGATGTCCAAGGGCTCAACTCGAAAATACTCGCCTACCTTCCAGGTGATGAGTAAACATATTTCAGTGCCAATACTTATTCTATTGAAGGTCCCACAGCGTATGAAAATGATAACATTCCAGTCAAGTTTCTACATACTCTCAATGCATCGGGCCTGCCAATTGCCCAACTCCGTCTTAAAGTAGGATGCCCCATTATCCTTCTATGAAACATTGATTCTAAATGAGGCCTCTGTAATGGCACACGTGCCACAATTGTACACATGACAAATCATCTCCTTGACATTCGACTCCTAACTGGAGATCACATGGGGCAAAGGGCACTTATTCCGCGAATCACCCTCTCACCAATGCCAACAGGGCTTGACTTTACCATCAAGCTGAACAGGTGACAATTTCCGATCCAATTGGCCTTTGCATTAACTATCAACAAATCTCAAGGCCAAAGCATGAAACACATTGGGATTGACCTTCGAAAACCTGTCTTTGCTCACGGCCAACTTTATGTTGCTTTCTCATGGGCAACGTCTTCCCAACATATCAATGTTCTTCTCCCCAATGATTCGCAGGCAAAGAAAACCAAAAATGTCATATATAATGAAATTCTACTTGACTAAAACAATTACATATTTACGATTACTTGAATATACTTCATTCGGAACTTGCGTGCATGATAACTAGCTGTGCCCGTGCGCAGCACGGGCCACTGCTAGTAACTTATAATATGTCAAAATCTCATGTACAATTGTGTGAATTGTGGGGCTTACAGGACCTTCTGATGGTTATGATGCATTATAACTATTTACAAGACAATATACTAAATATAGGGAAACTTGTTAGTGGGCGCAAAACTGGGTATTGACGTCAAAAAAGGTGACTACCACCATGGAGACACTTTCCCACTACGAAACCACTGAGACCCTACCTACATTGTGTCTATGCCCACGCCGTCTGACTCGTAGTAGCGCTTAGTGTTGCCTCAACCAGCTTTTGGGGTTTTAGCATTTTTGAAATAACATGATGCCATGTACTCTGATTGCTTAGTCATCATAAGTGACCCATCGACTTTTGAGGTTGCGGATCCACATAAATATTTTTGGAATTTTACAAAATTTATTGGGCCTGATATGGCTGTCAACTCATTTTTGATCAGTTGGTTGGTAAAAATGAGTTGACAGCCATATCAGGCCCAATAAATTTTTTAAAATTCCGAAAATATTTATATGGATCTGCAACCTCAAAAGTCGATGGGTCACTTATGATGACTAAGCAATCAGAGTACATGGCATCATGTTATTTCAAAAATGCTAAAACCCCAAAAGCTGGTTGAGGCAACACTAGTAGCACGTAGCGCTACTTGCCAGTCACCACTGAACCCCTGGAATCACCCTCATACACTTGGTAGGGTCCTCTCTTTCTCTCTCCCATGCACGCTCTCATTTTGTCCCCTTGCTCAGTCTCAACGCTCATGTTCAAGGAACAACTACCCAGTTTGCCCACAATACCTGTTAACATCGACTCATTCTCCCTTGCTCAACTCTCGCATTCGGAGAACCACCATGACTCTCCACACTGGCAACACCCTCCGCATTTCTTGCTCCAAATGCGACACTTGAAAGCTTGAACACGCATGCACAATTGTCATCATCCCCACCCTCGCACAGGTGTTGATGCTGGTGTTGCCACAGTGGCAGTCACAACTGTTCTCAGTTTGGGTTGGTGCGCACACCTTGCTTTGGCCTTCGGGCCTAGCGCGTTAACGCCATGGGCAAATCTTTGTGATGTTGGTGCCATTCGTACTTTCGACACTGCCATCCTCGTTGTCACCATCACCTTTGTTGGCGGGTGGACACGCACATGTGTTCTCTTTGAGCCATGCAACTGCTTTGGTGTAGTAGCATCACCCACGCTGTGAATACCAAATAAATAAATGAAAGAAAGAGAGAAAGAAAGCACATGTGCGTGCATGCGCGGGCCCAATGCCAGTTGTTCAGCATCACACCAGATAAGATACGACTGTTCTCGATCACACCACTGAGAACCTTCAACCTTTTCAGGCATACAGCTTGATGTCAACAGTGCGTATGTCCACGTCATCGATTGAGACAGTATGGATGGCATCGAGCGTGAGACACTCAGATAGCACATGAGGTCCGCCCAATGGAGACAAGTTGGTCCCAATCGAGCCTTGATGAGTGCAAGCATCTACTGTATCTGCGTATTGTCGCTTGTGTCCACCGGGATGGAGTTTGGGAGAGTGCGATCTGGAGTGCTTTGTTGTAGGTGGAGTTGAGCATTGTGCTGAAAGTGGTGGTGGTGGGTGGCCGTGTTGGTGGTAAGGTGCGCTGAGAGTGCACAGAGCCACAGACAACTTAGTGAAAATTCTCGCTGCCACGCATCACATGTCACGCTAGTGACACTATGACAATTCATCTCTATAGCGCATACTGTATATCCACTCTTTTCATCTCATTGCCCTGCTGCTAGACCGCCTCCAGCTTCGTGACTTGGTAGCTCCCAAATCTGTAGTCTCATCCTCGAGTACACCTTAAAATCCATCAGGTGTGCAACTTTTTTATTCCTTTATCTATAGCCCACACACCCTGAAAGCCTCACACCCACACCCATACATGCATGCATGCATGCACACTCGCACTCGCACTTGTGCAATAGCGTCATTCTTGCGATCTCCACCGCAAATGTAGACCTCACCAACTCCGACACCCTCAAGCTTGTGTGATCTGTTGACCCAGGGCCGGTGCCACTCGGTGGACAATCGGCATCCTCACCAAACTGGACTTGATGGATGCTGGCATGCATGCACCTGATGTGCTGACAGGACGCGTGTACCCACTCAAATTGGGCTTCATCAGCGTCATGAACCATTCACAGTGGGACATCGACATCGACAAGAGCATGTCCAACACCCTCGAAAGGGAAGCCAAGTCTTTCAGAACTCATCCGCAGTATCTGAACTTCGTGCTCAAGAATGGCACAAAACACCTTGCCAAGATGCTCGACCAGGTTTAGTGTTGCGATGGCTCTGGCTCCATTCCCGCTTTAGCCAAGAGCCGACCTCGGCTAACAGCTAGCCAAGCTAAGCCACATTTGGCTCTGACCTTTATTTAGCCGGCTCTTCCCACGGGCAGCTTGGCCACAGTAGCCAGCTCGCCAGCCGCCTATTCCCACCCTTCCTACCATCAAACAACCCTCCCTCACACCCTCACACATCTCGACACCTACGAACAACATTCATTATAAATGAGTTCCGCTTCAAAGCCCCAAATATCACCCGCCAGTGACTCACTCACCTGCAATCACCCCATTGGTCACTTGCCCGCTGGCGACCCCAATGTTGGTGCTGGCTCATTGATGGCCCTATCCGCTGACACTTCATCCACTCCAATCCATTCCCACTATCATACAACTGAATGATATGGAATCAATGACTTCAACATAAATCGTATTCGCGCAGTGCTAGCAGTCAATATTGCACCTTATATTCTTGGCCCTATGCCTCCTGATGCTTTCCTGGATCGATTTCTCCCCTCACACTCTGTATCTATACCTGAAGGCACGCCATGCTTCCAGGCGGGAATGTTCACAAGTTTGATACCACCTACCAATGCCACAGGTGATGCCGCAGATGCGACAGGTGCCGCTGGTGCAACTAAACCTAATAAACCTACTCCGTATGACGCAATAGTATGTCCATCATGGTCTGAATAATGTTTTGGTTATTATCTTAACCTTTTTATTTAGAAAAACAGTCTTCAAATCTACCTGCCAGCCCTTGACATCTGTATCACTGCCTGGTCGGATGAGGAAGCAAAAAATTCCCATTTTCCCTTCAAAATACGCCCTGATTGTTCAGTATACGCCAAGGGAATCGCACCCAAATCCACCAATTCTTCCCTCATCGAGTTTTTTATTGAGCACAAAGCTCACTCTTATATGGACCCTTTCATTGTTCCAAAGAAATCACACACACCCACACTATGCAGCAAGAAGTTCATGAAAGATTCAAAGGAAGGAATCTCGACTCTTGGCCAGATAACGTCTTATGTTGCCTCACACCTGGGCTCACAGTTTCAGACCCATGCGTTCTTCGTTCTCATCGTCCACAATTACACGAGAATTATCCGATGGGACTGTGGCGGTGCTGTTGTTACTGCACCAATATATTTTGATGAGGAACACCTTTTCAACTTCTTTATTTGTTATAATTACGCAAATTCCGACATATGAGGTTCGGACTTGAGTGTCCGAGTACCCGATAACAAAGAGCTTCATGCTGCCACCCACTGTATCCATGAATTTTGTGACTCCGGTTCAAAGAGTGGACAGGCAAAGAACCTTTTAGTCGTCTCTGTTCTGAGGCATGAACATGTCAATGAATCCGACCACTACGTCATTGATGCCCCCTTTGCAACAATTTCCCCCCCAACTGGCACATCAGAAAAAAGGGAAAAATGCTTAAACCGGCTTTAACTGGCTTGACATGGCTTAACAGAGGTTTTTAAGCCAAACAAAGCCAGGCTTAGAATAAGCCATACTACACTTAGACTAAGCCAGACTAGGCTTAGCCAAGCCCAAAATAACTATGGCTTATTGGCTTATTGTTGGCTTAGTGAGCTTAGGAATTCTACTAGTATGCCGGAGCAAATGCACATCAAAAAACTTTATTTTGCGCTATTTTATACTTGCCGGAGCTACTCATTGCGTCCCATATTTGCTGCATTACCAAGATGGCCTGTATAGGTGGCACGTCCCAAGGGTTGATGGTTTGACCAACAAAGGCCATATATGTTGTGATGAAAGTGCGCCGGAACCACAGCCCATCAATCCCATTTGGAAGGTCATCGGTTTGAGGTCTCTTAGATGTGGGTTTCGAGGCTTTTTGGACTACGAGTTGCTGATTGTGACAGTTAGATCATTGTATTAAATAGAGGTATTTGTGTACCTTGCTCGTAACGCACTTCTTGCCCTTGAAAGGGCTGGCAAACGCGGCCTCCCGTTCCTCTCCCCTGATCTCATCATTGTCGGAGAGACCACCGTTCTCATTAAAACCGGTTGTGGATGCCGGTTCGCTATTAACCTTAGCCAACCCAGAGGGCTGGCGCTCAGTGATTATCATGACATTCCTGGTGAGAACAGATGGTGCAGACGAGCGACCAGCACCACTCATAACAGAGGGTGTCAGGGTCTAGCATGCCTAGTAAGAGAATTAGCCGCTTGGGAGGTAGGTTTACTCTTTGGGACTGCCAAACGCCACTTTTTGATTCCATCAGAAGGATCCCTGTTGTCACCAATATAAAAATTGCTGAGGGTTCGATAGAAAAGTGTGGATTGATCAAGTGTCAGCAATGACACGCACATGAGGTACAAGGGAGAAAATTAGGGGAAGACTCGCCTTATTGGATTGTTGTCATCAGGTTGCGTACGTTTGGTCGAGTCATTTGATGACTGATCTGATTGTTGATAATAATTTTAATAACGAAGACAGGCTGTACAACTCTCACAAAAAAGAGGTGGAATGCTGCCCTTTATGCCAAAGAGATGGTGCTAGCCTCAAATGGAATGGGCTCGGATGAAGAACTGCCTCAGAAGCCGAAGAAAGCGAAGTTCAAGTTGCGAGACGAGATTGACACGGAAATGAAGAAAATTGAAGAGGAGAGGATGCGGAAGAAGGGTGGTGACGTGGCAAAGCCAATGTCTGGTCAGGAAGCAGAGGAGGAAAGGAGTGCGACGCCACTCCTTGAACCCCCATCACAGGTCCAGTGGGGGAGGGTGTTGAAGAGAATGGGGGCAGTTGCCGATCTTAAGAATCAAAAGAATTAAAAACAACAAAAAAAACAACAAAAAAACAACCTTTGCCTTCCCAGTTGTCTGGGCCTTCAGTTTTTTGGGAGGAGGCTGTGGGTCACTCTCGTCAGAGGATTCTTCTTCGCTGGTGAGTGGCTCTTCAGAGTTGAGTCGCTGGAAGGATGACAAGTTGCCGTTGTCGGAGTCATTGCTGACCTCAGCAACAGGGCCGAGGCTGGCATTTTTGCGATTCCTGGCAGGTGGCCGCGGTTTTGGAGTAAAGCGTGGACGGGGGTAGCGTCAACAATGTCCTCATTAACCATGTCAGCATCCTTGAATTCAGCTGCACGTCATATACCCTGTCGCTTTTTTTCCTCCCTCGCTGCCTTTGCCTGAGCTTTCGCTGCATGCTCATTTTCCACCTCAACCGAGGTCCGACGTGGCGGGGCCCGGTCAGGGATTCCCGGGTGAGTTTCTTTGTTCTTCGCGCGGGCTTTGATTTGAGATGGAGCAACCGTGGATTTGGGAGGCATTGTAAAAAGGTTTAGAAGTTGTTCAGGGCTAGGGAGGAGGAGGGAGGATGGGTGCAAAAAGGTGCGTGACAGGTTTTTTGCTGAGTTGAACAAAGCTGACAAACGAACGGTGACCTTTGACTTAGCGAATTTTTGAGCTGTCACCTGCCTGCACGCATCCTCGTTGCACACATCAACCTCATGACGCGCAAGCTCTTGGCTCTCTATCAGCAACCATTGCCATTGTCCGTACTGTTCCCGGCAATTTTTGTGCAAATCTGGACACACCAAACACATATGAGCAAAGCACCAGGCTGAATCCAGACTCCATGAGCCCAATCCTTCTGCGCCACCGTCGCCCATTCCCATTCCATACTCGTCATCTCATCCTCCAAGTCCAATTCCTTCCAACTACACGCATCCTCCTTCTCACTACACATCGCCGCCTCCTTCCAATCACATGCCGCCACCTCCTTTCGACGAGCTACCGCCTGCCAACTGTGTTCCATCACCTGCTTCTGACTATTTGCCACTGCCTTCGCATGGAGGCGTCGAGATTGCTGCCCTAAATTCGGATGCCGAAGACGATCTGGATATTGCTCTAGGTGTGAACCACCCTCAAGTTCCTGACGCTTCATCCATTATACGTGTTTATCATTTGAAGTTGGATGGTAAAGTCGATTTTTTTTCTGGGTATGTACCGATACTAAGATTACATGTAGGGCAGATCTGTAACGAAAGTGGCAGCAACATTTCATCTGACACACTACCACCTCGACGTGACTCGGATAAAGGATCGGACGATTGGACGCCATATAATAATCGCCTCCAGTTTGAGGTCGCCGACTTTCTATTCCGCCGAAATCAGATGTCGGCTGGAGATATCAACTTCCTCCTCAGCCTCTGGGCTGTGTCTCTGGCCAGCCATGATAAAGAACCGCCGTTCTCGAAGGCTAAACACCTCTATGGCACTATTGACTTGACACCTCTTGGCGACGTGACATGGGAATCGTTTGCCTTACTGTATAATGGACACCGACCTGTAGAAAACTTGCCACCATGGATGGAAGTGGAGTACGACGTTTGGTTTTGGGATCCTCACACCTTGGTCCACAACCTCCTGTCCAATCCTGATTTCAAGTCTGGTTTCGATTACACGCCGTATCAAGAGCACATGACCATGACCAATCAGGTTCAGGTGGTCCATCGCTTCCAAGACTTCAAGGCCGATGGGGCTCATGCGGTTGCGGTTGTGAGGACTTGCGCTCGCGATGGATCAAGCCACCGAGGCTCTGCTCGATCACAAGCTGGACACGCATTTTTGAGCCCAAGAAGTGGAAAATAAGGATAACGGTGATCAAGTACATCGATTGTCAATTGTTCATATGCTAACACATTTGCGCTTGCTCAGCATAGCCACCTCATGCATTGGTTCATCATTTCTTCCCGAGGCAACATCGTTTCTAATTCCTTGTAAAGATTGGATCACATCTCTTGCTCTCAGTTTGTTGCACTCCCGCTCAGCTCTCTCATCCATCTCATCCCGAACGAGCCTTGCAAGTGCGTTGTCATGAAGCGATGGCTACTTCTTACATGGAGGAGGAACATATGTTCCCGCCTGATGTCGAGTCCAGCTTTGTGTTTGCTGTAGATCGCGTGCACGACAATTTAAGTACGTTTGCCATGTTCCACGATGGTCGCATGCATGGTTCATCCTTTGTTCGTAAGAGCTGTTCAGCTGGCTTTGCCCCATCAAGATCATCTGCCGCTCATTTTCCAGGAGTGAAAAGTCAGTGTATCTCTTATTTTCCTTTTGGACCTTCAGAGATATCTCACACAGGATCATCACGGTTTTCAGCGTTCATACAAGTTTCAGGAGTACACGGTATTTTTATCGACAAGTGTTAAGTATTCCCTTTAACGGCGACATCCCACGACCTCCCCCTGTCAAACCACTTGCTGGCATTATTTGCAACAGTTCCAGATGCCATGACGAAGGCTGGAACGACCATCACCACTGCAAGGTACTGATCCGCTCCGTGCTTGCGGCAATGAGCATCAAGATGGAGAATGAGAAAGAGGAAGAGCCATGGGAAAATGAGTTTGAAGTACATCTGGACACGCCTCACTGTATTCAGAATACTCGGCAGTGTTGAGGCTGTTCACTCTGTGTTGACATTCTCTGAGGGCCATCAGGATTACCAAAAAAAGCCACTATGTTATGCTACTTACGTGTCTTAGACCTGTTTGCCCTACTTGTACCACTTAGTCTACTTGTGACGTGCTTAGGGATTTTCACTTTGGCTTATTGAATAATTTTCTAAGTAAAAAATAAGCCACTTGAATGGCTTACATGGCTTATTCTAAAAATAAGCCATATAAGCCACGTAAGTATTTTTCCCGTTTTCCTGATGTGGACGTGCGACTCGAACATTCATCGCCTATGACATAAGCAGGGATAGGCGCATTTCCTCAAGGATTCTTGGAGGATTGATATAGCTGGAATACCAAAGGAGGGCGATACTTACGAAATACTCCAAAAGCATGGAGTACCTCATATTGCATTTTGCTCAAATTCGGGGGATATTGGCGACAATACATATCATAGCATGCAAACCCACCTCTTTATCGAGGAGGATTGGGCACACCCCCCAGCTGAAGAATTCACACCTCACAGGCACTACCGTATTGTACTGGACACTATAGGCACTCCCCTCGAACGCTTTGAGTGCAGTCAAGATATGGTGCACGCCATTCGTGACAGTTTAAATGGTGAGTTCTTTGGAAGTTGGAATGTATGCTTTACCCTTATGGATGGTGTCACTACTATAGCTCACAGCATTGCGTACCGGCAATGCAATATCCTCCATCGTGATATCAGTCCTTCGAATATTCTAATTTTAAAAGGAAATCCAGGTGGTGGTCTCCTCATTGATTGGGATTTATGTAAGCACATCAATTCAACTGAGCGCAAAGCACGTCACGCTGCACGTACGGTGAGAATTGAATGCCTCTTTATATGTACCGGCAGTACTGCAGTATTAATGAACTGGAATCAGGGTACTTGGCAGTTCATGGCTGCTGATCTCATCGCAAACCCCTTCACATCTCAAACCTATGTTCATGACCTGGAATCTGCGTTCTATGTCATGTTCTGGCTCAGCTTGAAGTACCTACCTAACTCTTATACTCCTTCAAAGCGTGGTATGGTACTCAGTAGTGTGTTCAATCCGAAACACACCGATTTGCCTTTCAGTCGGCTCCGCTCCTCCATCAGTCTCAGTTCACTTCAAAGTGACAGTGACAAGAACAAAGTCGACTGGATGGCAAACTCTAATGATGTAACTCTGTTCAAAGTCAAAGGAAATAAACCTCTGTCCGATTTGGTTTTGACGCTCAAGACCTTGCTCGGGGCTCGACATATGAATGTCGAAATGATAACTAATTTTCTCAATTCTCAGTCCAATATTAATACCGATCAGGCCCAGTTCAAGAAGCTTACTGTGGAGCATTCTGACATTCTCACGGTGTTGGACAATGTGCTTCAGGAGCAGTGGCCTATTGGTGATTCTGCTCGGCTGCAACAGATACGACTTCCTGCAAGTTCACAATTAGGTGCATTATCCAGGTCCAAGAGAACGAGGGATGCGTTTCATTCATCACACAATTCACAGCCGGTCCATTCAGAGCCCGTCGGTTCATCGAAGTCGAAGCGACAGAAGTGGCGACAGAAGAATTAGTGGGGTGTTTGTAATAGTGTGCGCTAGTTTGTAGTAGTTATTTTTTTTATAAACCACGATCAACGATCAATCACACTGTTACCCCCCATATTACTGAAAATGCTCCGACGCTCTGCCGACAAAGGGAAGACTGCAGCTGTTTCAGAGGCAATGCCTCAACAAGTCCCCAAAAATATACGAAAAGAGAAGAAACACAGTGCTCCTGAGAAGGGGCAAGTGGCGACTTCTCGGACCACCGCACGCCATAAACGTGTTGTCCAATTGGTGATTACTTTCATCAATAATATCACTTCCTCAATTGACAGGTTACTCCTCATTTCAGTCTAGTCAAACTGATGGCAGCAGCGAAGAGTTTGACATCCTTGGCAAAAACTACAAGGATGATGACAGTCACGATACCCCATCCCAAGTTGATGAAGCAGCTGATCCTCTGTTCAAACACGCCCTCTCCCTGCCTACTCGGGACACAGTAGGTTCCCAGACTTCAGGTTCTCGGGCTCCAGATATCAAGCACTTTTTTGTCATGTGTGGAAAGAATCAGTCTGAAGAGAAGAGGGTCTGTAAAATATGCGGGTAAGTCTTGGCACAATATGCCAACGATTGCTTTGATATTGTTATATTAGCACAAAATATGGCTTCTCGAAAGTTCCAAAAGGCATGGATAACTATGTCTACTGTACAGGTACCGGATATTTGAATCTTCAAAAGCACCTCGCCTCGAAGCACGCCGATGAATACAACAAGGCCATTGTGGAGAACAACTGGAGTTGTCGCTTCTCAAGCGATGTAAAGTCCAATAAATACAACACTGTAAACCGCAATCATTCTCTTCCCTCATTCACACAAACATCATTCATTGAGTACATCATTTGCTATATCGTTGCTGACAACCAAGTGAGTAATGCGTTCTCTGTCGCTAACTTATGTCCTCACCTCTACCTAGTCAATTCGTGTTGTCGAGTGTCCTGAATTTTGTGACCTCTGCATGCTCCTCTGCCCAAGCCTACAAGACAAAGAGATCCCCCATCGAGACAGAATCCGGGAGGGTATCATAGAGCGATGGCACCAATGGTTCAATGGCTTGAAGTGGGAGCTCACTGTGTGTGCTATTTCTGCTCTCTATTTTGTGTAACTCATTCGAAATAGGACTCGCCAGGTCATATTAGCCTTACAGCTGACGTATGGTCATCTGGGGATCTTACGTCATATCTTGCCCTCACCTGCCACTGGGTCTCTGATAAGGGGCCCAGCGGCTCCCTTTTACTGAAGTCGGCGTTGATTGGATTCCACCATCTCAAGGATAAGCATACCGGAAAGAACATCACTAGGAATATTTTTCATCTTCTCAAATAGTGATTTAAAGTCCGGTCCGGTCTGGTCTTTTGCCCTTTTGAACAAGGACCAGGACCAGGACTGGTTGATAGTTTTCAAAAATCCATAAAGACCGGACCAAGACCACTATCAACTGGTCCATGTCAGTCTTATTACACTAAAAGACCAGTTGACAACTGGTCTTATTATGAACCAGTTGACAACTAGTCTCAACCAGTTTATTTCCAGTTGCAACTGACACTTAAGATCACTTTTAAAACTTAAACTCAGATAGTGTTGCTACAGCTTAAGCCGATGTTTTTTGAAATTTGATTATATCTTAAAAAATAAAATTGCTAAAAATATGAAAATATTTGTGGATATAGATAAGATCAGAAGCTGATGGGTCCTCTGCCAATGCTAAGCGATCTGACCAACCATTTCTGAGTTATTTGATCAGCTATAAAATTAATTTAAAATGCTAATTTTGTAGCTAATCAAATAACATAGGAATGGCTAATCAGACCACTTAAAGTTGGCAGAGGACCCATTAACTTCTGATCTTATCTATGTTGATAAATATTTTTGTATTTTTAGCTATTTTATTTCTTAAGATATAATCAAATTTCAAAAAACATTAAGCTATTGCTGCCACCACAGTCAGATATGTGGCAACTGTATTAAGAATTGTATCTTGGCATATGGCATGGAACTTGAACTTTACTAAACAGTTAAGGTCTCCTGGTTGCTAAAAGACCAGTTGAAACCAGTCTTTTCCTGGTTGCAGAAGAAAGTCAAATGCATGCAACTGCAACTGGTCCTGCTCCCAAACTGAGGCAACTGCAACCAGTGGTCCGGTCTTTTTTTGGTCCGGTCCAGTCCGGTCCTAGTCTTTTTTCAGTCCATAGGACTGGACCTTAAAACACTATTCTCAAATGCGCCAGTATCACATCAAAGGTAAGAACTTGTTATGACAGTTGTTTTAGTGTATCTTATCACCATTAGGTTGGGTATTTCACTCTCAACAATGCAGAGAACAATGCCACGGCGATGTGGGAGCTAGAGTCCCTACTAAAGCAACATGATAATAACATCGAGTTTAATCATCTCAACAACCGAATTCATTGTTATCCGCATATCATCAATATCTGCTCATCTCATATTATTGCATCATCTACTCGTATCTCTAAACAATTTCTCAAAACCCTCAAATCCAAATCTGGCGGCGATGTGGTCTGTTCCAACATTGAAGGTGACGACTGCAACAACTGCAACGACGACTGCAACGACGACAACTACAATGACGACGACGGCAACAACAACCACCATTTGTTTGCTCGGGAAACTGATATTCCTGAGCTTACACTCGACGAAAAACAGCTCGACATATTGGATGACAAAACATGGGCCTGGTACACAGGGTTGAAGCGCGATCCTATCAAACGTGCCCGCAGAATTGTCCACATCATGTGTTTGTCAGATCAAAGGAAACAAGCTTTCAAGAATGTAATCAACACCGGAAACCGTAGTGGCTGGTTCAGGTCTCATGATAATGAAGTCATCGAGCTTCCCGACTTGGAATTGTTGTGCAATGTCAAAACTCAATGGGACTTGGTATATGGTATGATCAAGCGCCTGTTGGTGCTTCGACCGGTGAGTGTTCATATGTGCAAACATATTGTTAAATTTGACACATGTACAGGCCATCGACCTCTTCTTCAGTATGAAGGTGCACGGGCTTACAGAATATAAGCTCACCGATGTGGACTGGGAACTCCTCGATGCTTTATATGCAGTATTGGCCGTCAGTTTTTACCCAGATTCAGATTCATCCGCTGATCGTTCAACTCGTTGCACAGGTTCCTCATATGGTTCAACAAATTATGTCAGCCAAATCGATGCCAGTACTCTCAGGAGCTGTTCCATCCTTCAAAATTTTCATGACCCGATGGGAAAAACTCCGTACCAGGTTCCCAGAGTTGAAACCCTGGGTCGACGTTGGCTTAGAGTGGGCTACAAAGTACTACACGCACATGGACGACACCGATGCGTATGTGGTTGCGATGTGTGAGTTGCTTCTGAGTTCTTTATCCAATCTTAACATGAACTGACAGTTCCCAGTCCTCAATCCTTGCATCCGTTTCATGTGGATCACTCGCAATTGGGGAGGAAGTTATATTAAGCGCGCCAAAGCACTCATCATCAGTCTTGTGAGTACTTAGTCGTAAATAGCCAAATCAAAGTCTAAATTGTCAGCAAGATGTCGAAATATCGCAGCCGACTGTCCTCGGGCACCCTCTCTGCTGCCCCTCAAGCCCTTGCAAGGCATGCACCTGCTACGCCGCTCAAAGCATCTAAGTTCAGAAAATCGTCACGCTCTAAAGCTGTGTCGCGTTTCCAACTTGATAATCATTTTGTAGACAAGTTACTCAACAATGATGAGTCTCCGCACCAGGGAACTGTTCAGGAGGAGTTCGACAAATATACGGCTGCGAAGGTTTCCAAGCCTGAGATGGATATTCTTCATTTTTGGGAGGTGAGCTATACTCACATTAATGAGGATAAACGATGCTGATTGGAACAACACAGATCAACAAGGCGGAGTTTCCAACGTTGTTCGGAATTGCCCTGGATTATCTACCAATTCAGGCATCTTCTGTTCCATGTGAACATGTTTTTTCGTCTGCAAAGGAAACTGATACTCTGAAACGCAACCGCATCCACCCAGTGTTGATGGAGGCCTTGCAAACTCTCAAGTTTTTGTTCAAGAAAGAGCGGTTCGACTTTACTGGTGGTTGGCAGACGTCGCTAAGCAAGATGAAGATGACGAGGAATGCAGGCACTACCAACGATCTACTTGCATGTTTGCTCATTGGGGATCACGAGACCACCAATGCTTTACTGCATGCACTATCAGATAGCGATGATGAAGATGACAATGACGGCGACAATGACAATGACGAGCTCAAGGATGAGTTACATGCTGACGATGTGGAATACGATGACGCTGATGAAGAATAAGCTTGTCATGTTCATCAGATTGTTGCTACTCATGTTGTTTGTCGTCATTCATGTACCTTGATTCATTCATGCTGCGCTTGTGCAGCACTTCCGTAAAGACCCGAATTGTTATAAATTCAGAAATATGAAGTGCGGTTAGATTCAAAGTGCAAATGTCCCAGGGTAATTATCTCTCTTTGTGAGTGTGTGCAGAGCTTGACTTCGATGATCCTGATTCCTGACTCCTGAGTATGGACGATCTGATCTTATTAATAAAGGTGGCGACATGGTTAACAGTGGTACTATCTCAAGTTACAGTACTGTATGTCAGTATGTGCATGCAGTGCGCGCAGTGTGTCTGTTCAGTAGGCAGTATGATTGGTGACTATGATCCGATCCGATCCGAGTATGAGTCATGAATTGCATGATTCAATTGAACGTACACGACTCAATTGAACGTAATTAAATGTATGTGACATTAATGTCGCGACGACGTTCAATGTTGAAAACGTGTAAAGTTGACCTTGTGGCATGTGCACGTGCCACCACGTGCGGCGTGCCACTCCCTTTATGGTAGGACAGTTACTTCCCACTTCTGGTCCTCACTTCGATATCCCCCCCTCTCAATTTCCCATTTCTCTTAAATACTCGGGGGATTTGTTCTCATAACCCCCTGTTCTCTTTGTGATCTCTTCATACCATGGCTCAGCCCCTAGCAATGGGTGATCCCTCGCCCATCAAAGTGCAACTTCAAGCCCCCGATATCATGCACTTCTTCAATGGCATCGAAGGACGTAAAGTCTGCAAGCTGTGTTCATATGTATGGGCTTTTGATTTATCTATCCTGCTCTCTGATATATCTGTTCCTCTTACGACAAACAGCAAGGATTTTTCATCACATACATCAAGTGTGATTCTCTGAGAGCATATCTACTCCAGACACCATGAGGAGTACGATAAAGCACTTCTGCAGCATAGATGGAACTACAAGTCATCGGACGAATGGCTTCTGGAGCGAAAAGCTCACTTTGCAGTCGCAGATGAGGTGAGTCCCGACACAGTCAACAAGATGGCGTTTACAACGAGTCGCACTCCAGTGACAAGGCCGGCAATCTGATTAAGTCGTCGCGCCTGAGCTCTGTGGTGGAAGACTTCAATATGGAGTCAGCGAGCAAGCGGCACGGTTAGTGGTACCTGTTTAGTAATTCCATTTCTCGATCCTTTGTTTCTCTTTGTGCTATGGCTCTGCGCAAGACAAAACAAACAGTCCCTTAAATCGGTAACTGCACCTATGGCTGTGGGACGAGTCAAGAGTGCACCTCCCCGCCTACTAGTGTTGCGACGGCTATGAAGCCGGAGCTAGCTGAGAGCCGAGCTGGTTACCAGCCGATTTTTTGAGCCTGAATAGAGCCGAGCTCTGGCTAATTTGTAAAAAGCCTAGCCGAGCCAGTTTATGGCTACTTGTATGGCTCCACTGGCTCCGGGCACTGAGCACTGAGCTGCAAGCGGCCGTCTCACTAGCTGGCTGTGAATCTCTATGATCGCGCATGGGGAAATTGGCTGGTATGAGACAACAGTCACGGAACGGTAACATAGAGTCATAGAGCTCAGTCGTGGTGCCTGAGCATGCCTGCTCTGTTCATGAGGGGTATTCCCCACTTCGGTGGCACTGCCTCGGGTGGTAGAAGTTCAGATATGATGTTTTCTATTACAATACAGGCTGCATTTGTCTCTCACACATACTGCATGCTACAATGGGGCTACAGGTTAGGCTCGCAGTCGCAGACTGCAGCACCTTTCTACAAATCACAATCCTATCGGCCAGTGACGAGTAAGGGCTTGGTCCGCGTTGTCGGTGGCATCCGATTGAGCGGCATTATGCACTGCGCGAGGAGGGAGTGGAGATACAGATAGTCTGGTTTGTCTTCAAAGCCAAGGGACCATATGTGCTAAATAAACTCGATAAACGGCTGTGGCAGACCCTTACAAAGGGTCTTGGCCGTTGTCACTTGCTTTAACTTCAAAACTTCATCATGATGGAATTGACTGGGATGGATAGCGATGTCTTGCCAGGGTAGCCGCCCCTTCACTAGATAAACGATAACGTATGCCAATGACTCCAGATCGTCGCGTCACGATTGTGTTAGTCTGAGGTGACTGTTGATCGACGAATAACGGACAGTGCCAGTGATGTCAAGTCCCTTGACTTGCGTGACGTGTTTATGAGTGACTGGGTTGCAGAAGAGCTGAGTGAGTCCGAAGTCGATAAGAAAGACTTGGCTTGACCTGTCATCGGTACCTATCATCATATTGTCTGGTTTAACATCGAGGTGAATGTAATGGTGATCATGCAGTGACTTGAGAACCGAAAGCTTAGAATGAGATGTAAATAAAAGCATACTTCAAGCATAAGGAGAAAATACCATCTGTTTTGCGTAAGTGAATATGGTGCTGGCATCGAGCACACCCAGTTGTGCCATTTCCTCGATTGTGCACCCAAGGCGGCTGAGCACCATGACATTATATCGCCCTTCCATCCTGTACCAAAGCATCTTGGGAATTCCACAGATTCCTGAAGTTGCCCGATAAACGTTGTATTCGTGCTCGAGCTTTGAGCCACATTCCAGGGCAACCTCAAGTTTCACAGCTACATCTCCTTCTTGATGTCTCTTCCCAGGTAAACCGTTCCTAAACAGAGTGAGGTAGGTATAATGGCCCAGATGGCATTCAGATTGATGTACCGAAAGTCCCAGCACCAAGTAGCTTTCCCACTCGATACCTACCACCTACTCGTATAATATCCGGGGTTATGGTTTGGGCACCAAATGCTACATGTTGTCTAGGCATTAGGCCAAAGGGAGAATACAAATTTGGTAGGGTATCTTGGGGGGGCCGTAAGGGCTCAGAGGGGAATCAACAAGAAACACGAATGGGTTCAAACTCAGACTCAAACTCAGATTCCTGCCACAATAATTCCATAATCCTTTCGGGTCTTTATGGAAGCGCTGCACAAGTGCAGCATGAATGAATCAAGATACATGAATAACGACAAACAACATGAGTAGCAACAATCTGATGAACACGACAAGCTTATTCTTCATCAGCATCATCGAATTCCACATCATCAGCATGTAACTCATCCTCGAGCTCATCATCATCATTACCATCGTCGCCGTCATTGTCATCATCGCTATCTTATAGCGCATGCAGTAAAGCATCGGTGGTCTCATGATCCCCAATGAGCAAACGTGTGAGTAGATCGTTGGTAGTGCCTGCATTCCCCGTCATCTTCATCTTGCTTAGCGACGTCTGCCAACCACCAGTAAAGTCGAACCACTCTTTCTTGAACAAAAACTTGAGAGTTTGCAAGGCCTCCATCAACACTGGGTGGATGCGGTTGCGTTTCAGAGTATCAGTTTCCTTTGCAGACGAAAAAACACATTCACATGGAACAGAAGATGCCTGAATTGGTAGATAATCCAGGGCAATTCCGAACAATGTTGGAAACTCCACCTTGTTGATCTGTGTTGTTCCAATCAGCATCGTTTATCCTCATTAATGTGAGTATAGCTCACCTCCCAAAAATGAAGAATATCCGTCTTAGGCTCAGAAACCTTTGCAGCCATATATTTGTTGAACTCCTCCTGAACAGTTCCCTGGTGCAGAGATGCATCATTGTCAAGTAACTTGTCTACAAAATGATTATCAAGTTGGAAACGCGACACAGCTTTAGAGTGTGATGATTTTTTGAACTTGGATGCTTTGAGCGGTGTAGCAGGTGCATGCTTTGCGAGGGCTTGAGGGGCAGCAGAGAGGGTGCCCGAGGACAGTCAGCTGCGATATTTCGACATCTTGCTGACAATTTAGACTTTGATTTGGCTATTTACGACTAAGTACTCACAAGACTGATGATGAGTGCTTTGGCATGCTTAATATAACTTCCTCCCCAATTGCGAGTGATCCACATGAAACGGATGCAAGGATTGAGGACTGGGAACTGTCAGTTCATGTTAAGATTGGATAAAGAACTCGGAAGCAACTCACACATCGCAACCACATATGCATCGGTGTCGTCCATGTGCATGTAGTACTTTGTAGCCCACTCTAAGCCAACGTCGACCCAGGGTTTCAACTCTGGGAACCTGGTACGGAGTTTTTCCCATCGGGTCATGAAAATTTTGAAGGATGGAACAGCTCCTGAGAGTACTGGCATCGATTTGGCCGACATAATTTGTTGAACCATATGAGGAACCTGTGCAGCGAGTTGAACGATCAGCGGATGAATCTGAATCTGGGTAAAAACTGATGGCCAATACTGCATATAAAGCATCGAGGAGTTCCCAGTCCACATCGGTGAGCTTATATTCTGTAAGCCCGTGCACCTTCATACTGAAGAAGAGGTCGATGGCCTGTACATGTGTCAAATTTAACAATATGTTTGCACATATGAACACTCACCGGTCGAAGCACCAACAGGCGCTCGATCATACGATATACTGAGTCCCATCGAGTTTTGACATTGTGCAACAATTCCACATCGGGAAGCTCGATGACTTTATTATCGTGAGACCTGAACCAGCCACTACAGTTTCCGGTGTTGATTACATTCTTGAAAGCTTGTTTCCTTTGATCTGACAAACACACGATGCAGACAATTCTGCGGGCATGTTTGATAGGATCGCGCTTCAACCCTGTGTACCAGGCCCGTGTTTCATCGTCCAATATGTCGAGCTGTTTTTTGTCAAGTGTAAGCTCGGCAATATCAGTTTCCCAAGCAAACAAACGGCGGTTGTTGTTGCCGTCATCATCGTTGTTGTTGTTGTTGTCGTCATCACCTTTGATGTTGGAACAGACCAAGTCGCCGCCAGATTCGGATTTGAGGGATTTGAGAAATTGTTTAGAGATACGAGTAGATGATGCAATAATATGAGATGAGCAGATATTGATGATATGCGGATAACAATGAATTCGGTTGTTGAGATGATTAAACTCGATGTTATTATCATGTTGCTTTAGTAGGGCCTCTAGCTCCTGCATCGCCGTGGCATTGTTCTCCGCATTGTCGAGAGTGAAATACCCAACCTAATGGTGATGAGATACATTAAAACAACTCTCATAACAAGTTCTTACCTTCGATGTGATACTGGCGCATTTGAGAAGATGAAAAATATTCCTAGCGATGTTCTTTCCGGTATGCCTATGCTTGAGACGGTGGAATCCAATCAACACCGACTTCAGTAGAAGGGAGCCGCTGGGCCCCTTATCAGAGACCCAGTGGCAGGTGAGGGCAAGATATGACATAAGATCCCCAGATGACCATACGTCAGCTGTAAGGCTAATATGACCTGGCGAGTCCTATTTCGAATGAGTTATGCAAAACAGAGAGCAGAAATAGTACACACAGTGAGCTCCCACTTCAAGCCATTGAACCATTTGTGCCATCGCTCTATGATGCCCTCTCGGATTCTGTCTCGATGGGGGATCTCTTTGTCTTGTAGGCTTGGGCAGAGGAGCATGCAGAGGTCACGAAATTCAGGACACTCGACAACATGAATTGACTAGGTAGAGATGAGGACATAAGTTAGTGACAGAGAACGCGTTACTCACTTGGTCATCAGCAACGATATAGCGAATGATGTACTCAATGAATGATGTTTGTGTGAACAAGGGAAGAGAATGATTGCGGTTTACAGTGTTGTATTTATTGGACTTTACATTGCATGAGAAGCGATAATTCCAGTTGTTCTCCACAATGGCCTTGTCGTATTCGTTGCTGTGCTTCGAGGCGAGGTGCTTTTGAAGATTCAAATATCCGGTACCTGTACAGTAGACGTAGTTATCCACACCTTTTAGAACTTTCGAGAAGCCATATTTTGTGCTAATATAACACTATCAAAGCAACCATTGGCGTATTGAGCCAAGACTTACCCGCATATTTTACAAACCCTCTTCTCTTCGGACTCATCCTTTCCATACATGACAAAAAACTGCTTGATATCTGGAGCCCCTGAAGTCTGGGAACCTACTGTGTCCCGAGTAGGCAGGGAGAGGGCGGGTTTGAACAGAGGGTCAGCCGCTTCATCAACTTGGGATGGGGTATCGTGACTGTCATCATCCTCGCAGTTTTCATCAAGGAAGTCAAACTCTTCGCTGCTGCCACCAATTTGACTAGACTGAAATGAGGAGTAACCTGTCAATTGAGGAAGTGATATTATTAATGAAAGTAATCACCAATTGGACAACACGTTTATAGCGTGCAAGCCTGGGTCCAGTGGTCCAAGAAGTCGCCACTTGCCCCTTCTCAGAAGCACTGTGTTTCTTCTCTTTTCATATATTTTTGGGGACTTGTTGAGGCATTGCCTCTGAAACAGCTGCGGTCTTCTCTTTGTCGGCAGAGCGTCGGGGCATTTCAGTAATATGGGGGGTAACAGTGTGATTGATCATTGATCGTGGTTTATAGAAAAGAGAACTACTACAAACTAGCGCAAACTATTACAAACACCCCACTAATTCTTCTGTCACTTCGAATTCAATGAACCGATGGGCTCCGAATGGACCAGCTGTGAATTGTGTGACGAAAGAAATGCATCCCTCGTTCTCTTGGACCTGGATAATGCACCTAATTGTGAACTTATAGAAAGTTCTATCTTTTGCAGCTGAGCAGGATCATCAATAGGCCACTGCTCCTCAAGCGCCTTTTCCAACGCCATGAGAACATGAGAATACTCCACATTAGGGTTCTTGAATGGCACCCGGACCTGATCAGGATTGGACTGAAAGTAAGAAAGATATGTATTCATCATTTTGGCATTGACATGTCGACCCCCGAGCAAGATCTTGAGCATCGAAAGCAAATCGGACAGAGGTTTATTTCCTGTGACTTTGAACTCAGTTACATCATCAGAGTTTGCCATCCAGTTGACTTTGCTCTCGTCACCATCACCGTGATTTTGAAGTGAACTGAGACTGATGGAGGAGCGGACCTGACCGGTGGGTTTCAGATTGAACACAGTACTGAGTACCATACCACGCTTTGAAGGACCATAAGAGCTGGGTAGGTACTTCAAGCTGAGCCAGAACATGACGTAGAACGCAGATTCCAGGTCATGAACAAAGGTTTGAGATGTGAAGGGGTTTGCGATGAGATCAGCAGCCATGAACTGCCAAGTACCCTGATTCCAGTTCATTAATACTGCGGTACTGCTGGTACATATAAAGAGGCATTCAATTCTCACCGGATGTGCAGTGCGACGTGCTTTGCACTCAGTTGAATCAACGTGCTTACATAAATCCCAATCAATGAGGAGACCACTGCCTTCATTTTCTTTTGAAATTAGAATATTTGAAGGACTGATATCACGATGGAGGATACCGCAGCACTCGTACACAACTTTGTGAGCTATAGTAGTGACACCATCCATAAGGGTAAAGCATACATTCCAACTTCCAAAGAACTCACCATTTAAACTGGCAAGAATGGCACGCACCATATCTTGACTGCACTCGAAGCGTTCGAGGGGAGTGCCTATAGTGTCCAGTACAATACGATAGTGCCTGTGAGGCGTGAATTCTTCAGCTGCGGGGTGTGCCCAATCCTCCTTGATAAAGAAGTGGGTTTGCATGCTATGATATGTATTGTCGCCAATATCCCCCGAATTTGAGCAAAACGCGATATGAGGTACTTCATGCTCTTGGAGTATTTTGTAAGTATCGCCCTCCTTTGGTACTCTAGTTATATCAATCCTTCAAGAATCCTTGAGGAAAACGCGCCTATCCCTGCTTATGTTATAGGCAATGAATGTTCGAGTCGCATGTCCAGTTGGGGGGGAAATTGTTGCAAAGGGGGCATTGATGACGTAGTGGTCGGATTCATTGACATGTTCATGCCTCGGGACAGAGACGACTAAAAGGTTCTTTGCCTGTCCACTCTTTGAACCGGAGTCGCAAAATTCATGGATACAGTGGGTGGCAGCGTGAAGCTCTTCATTATCGGGTACTCGGACACTTGAGTCCGAACCTTGTATGTCGGAATTTGCATAATTATAACAAATAAAGAAGTTGAAAAGGTGTTCCTCATCAAAATATATTGGTGCAGTAACGACAGCACCGCCACAGTCCCATCGGATAATTCTCGCGTAATTGTGGACAATGAGAACAAAGAATGCATGGGTCCGAAACTGTGAGCCCAGGTGCAAGGCAACATAAGACGTTATCTGGCCAAGAGTCGAGATTCCTTCCTTTGAATCTTTCACAAACTTCTTGCTGCATAGTGTGGGTGTGTGTGATTTCTTTGGAACAATGAAAGGGTCCATATGAGGCTGAGCTTTATGCTTGATAAAAAAACTCGACAAGGGAAGAATTGGTGGATTTGGGTGCGATTCCCTTGGCGTATACTGAACAATCAGGGTGTATTTTGAAGGGAAAACGGGAATTTTCTGCTTCCTCGTCCGACGAGGCAGTGATATAGATATCAAGGGCTGGCAGGTAGGTTCGAAGACTGTCTTTCTAAATAAAAAGGTTAAGATAATAACCAAAACATTATTCAGACCATGATGGACATACTATTGCGTCATACGGAGTAGGTTTATTAGGTTTAGTTGCACCAGCGGCACCTGTCACATCTGCGGCATCACCTGTGGCATTGGTAGGTGGTACCAAACTTGTGAACATTCCCACCTGGAAGCGTGGCGTGCCTTTAGGTATAGATATAGAGTGCGAGGGGAGAAATCGATCCAGAAAAGCATCAGGAGGCATAGGGCCAAGAATATAAGGTGCAATATTGACTGCTAGCACTGCACGAATACGATTTATGTTGAAGTCATTGATTCCATATCGTTCAGTTGTATAATAGTGGGAATGGATTGGAGTGAATGAAGGGGCATCATCAGTGGATAGGGCTGATGGGCAGCCAGCGAGTGGGCCACTAACATAGGGGTCGCCAGCGGGCGGGTGACCAATGGGGTGATCGCAGGTGAGTGAGTCACTGGCAGGTGATATTTGGGGCTTTGAAGCGGAACTCATTTATAATGAATGTTGTTCATAGGTGTCGAGATGTGTGAGGGTGTGAGGGAGGGTTGTTTGATGGTAGGAAGGGTGGGAATAGGTGGCTGGCGAGCTGGCTAAGTGGCCGAGCTGCCCGTGGGAAGAGCCAGCTAAATATAGGTCAGAGCCAAATGTGGCTTAGCTTGGCTAGCTGTTAGCTGAGGTCAGCTCTCGGCTAAAGTGGGAATGGAGCCAGAGCCATCGCAACACTACCACCTACTTTAACGACTTGCAACTGTAATATCAGGCCACAAAGGATGCCGGTACAATTTTTGGTCTCAACGTCCTTCGTATCATCAACGAGCCTATTGCCACCGCTATCACGTACAGTCTTGATAGGAATGTTTCCAGCAAAAGGGAAGTTCTCATTTTCGACTTGGGGTGGAAGAACTTTCCATATATCTCTCCTGACTTTCGAGGAGGGTATCTTTGAGATTAAGGCCACGCCTGTGACACCCATCTTAATGGAGAAAACTGTCTAGTTAACCATTTGTCAAGCACAAGCACAAGAAGGACTTGTCATCCAATCCTCATGCCCTTTGTCATCCCCACAATACATGTGAGCGTGCTAAGCATACACTTTCTCTGCTACCAACACCCCTGTCAGTGGGACAATCCCAGGAGCAGCCTCAGTACGTCGTATCCTCTCGCTCACAATTGTTCACCTCATTTTCTCTATAGATATCATCTCCTGCAGACCCTACTCGGCTGTACTTCAAATAACCCCCAGCATTGCCTTTCCCACAACACGCTCTCATACTTCATCCACATCCTCATTGTCTATGATATCCCCTAAGACCCGACAGCACATAATGCATCATTGTGACATGTTCGCATTGTCTTGTAGCAAGCGCGAGGATGTTCTGGAAGTGCGATGCTCTTCTTCGACCCCACTACTCCCTCCTGTACAGGAGTCTCAGCAACACCAGTGCGACCTTGGATGGCCACAGTAATAGCAGTCAAATTGCTCATGAATGCGAGTAGTACGCCTGCACATCTGAGATCGCAGCCAGTCTTTGGACATCTGCCCCGGCCCAGCATAACTTTGTCGAGAAATGGCTGGAGACAGGGCTCAGATGCCTCAGGGCCTCAGGGTTGGAGGAAGAATGTCGCTACACAGATGTGCTGTGGTGAACACCAGGCATGTAGACAGGGGTGCAGATGGCAGTGGCGGGAAGGGCTATGAGCTCTGGTAGATGACAACAAGTGTGATGGTGCCACTCGCAGGAACAACACGTCGTCATCGTCACTGTCCATGACCAGCTTTCGCTCCTTGCCTTTATTTTAGACTGTAGTTAAGGAATATGGAATTGGAATCTGAGTTTGAGTCTGAGTTCAAACCCATTCGTGTTTCTTGTTGATTCCCCTCCGAGCCCTCACAGCCCCCAAGATACCCCACCAAATTTGTATTCTCCCTTTGGCCTAATGCCTAGACAACACATAGCATTTGGTGCCCAAACCGTAACCCCGGATATCGTACAAGTAGGCGGTAGGTATCAAGTGGGAAAGCTACTTGGTGCTGGGACTTCCGGTACATCAATCTGAATGCCATCTGGGCCATTATACCTACCTCACTCTGTTTAGGAATGGTTTACCTGGGAAGAGACATCAAGAAGGGGCAAGATGTAGCTGTGAAACTTGAGGTTGCCCTGGAATGTGGCTCAAAGCTCGAGCACGAATACAACATTTATCGGGAAACTTTAGGAATCTGTGGAATTCCCAAGATGCTTTGGTACGGGATGGAAGGGCGATATAATGTCATGGTTCTCAGCCGCCTTGGGTGCACAATCGAGGAAATGGCACAACTGGGTGTGCTCGATGCCAGCACTGTATTCACTTACGCAAAACAGATGGTATTTTCTCCTTATGCTTGAAGTATGCTTTTATTTACATCTCATTCTAAGCTTTCGGTTCTCAAGTCACTGCATGATCACCATTACATTCACCTCGATGTTAAACCAGACAATATGATGATAGGTGCCGGTGACAGGTTGAGCCAAGTCTTTCTTATCGACTTCGGACTAGTGTTGCAGCAGCTACTGTAGCCGAGCCGAGCCGTTAGCCGAGCCGTAATTAGCCGAGCAGTTGATTAGCTGAGCTGACCCAAGCCATTAAATTGCGTGGCTCGGCTCAGCTCAGCTCTCAAATCGCCTCGAGCCGGCCTTGAGGTCAATTGTAATCATATAATGAAAATTTTATTTCCTACACATTAAACTACAGCTCTACAACATTAAAATACTGCTAATTAAATGTGCTATGTGCTAAGCGGCCTTTGCACAAAATGAACAAGTCGAAGTGGCTGGGAAGCGGTGGCATGGGAATGGGGTCAAGAGATGCGTCAGAGGTCAACGAGGCCTTTGCACAACACAATGGACGACGGCACGGACATGAACGAATCAATATGGGCTCAGGCACATGAGTGGGACGAGAAGGCAACAACAAGATCAATTATTCTGGTGCACAACACACCAGTTAAGTACTAAAAGTACAGGCATATACCCTCTACTCTTCCGAAATGCAAGGGAGGCACTCGAGAACTTCGAATGACCACCTCTTCACTTTTTCTGTATTATACATCAGCCCCTTGCACATTATCCCCTTTGGTCCTTCACTGATGGTATGCCCTTGAATGAGGTAGTTGGTCGCTCACTAGGTCATGTCATTTACATTTACATCTGATGGACGCTCCCTAGTTTACCAACGAGTTGGTGATATATTGCAGGAAAAGAAACCAGTTTATACAGTGTAGACCTCATGTATTATACGATCTGTTCCAACTCGCGTGCATATGCGAGATTGTTGGCAATCAGCTTCTCTTTTGGTATCTCCAACTTCTCCTCTCCCTTTTAGGTGAATGTAATCAGCCCTAGGGTCAAGTCAACTAGCCAACCCTGCTGAAAGATGTCAAGAAGCAGTTAGCGCATGAACACACATACCAAGATCTTGTGTGCCCACCTGCTTAGCAAAATCCAATACTTCTGATTGTGACCTAAAGAAAAGCTGCATCGCCGCGTCCTTAAGTGGAAGGCTCTCATACGCTGCCTCTTCACAGCTTGCAATTTCATTCCTGTCACATTGAATTTTAGTGAAGAGGGAAGTGGGGAGTTGAGTAAAAAAAACGAACCGGATTGTACCCATCAAGCTGTCCACAAAGAATTTGTACTCCTCCGCTGGAGCTTCCTCCCATGCATTCCAGACTTTGCTGTAGCTGCCTTCCATGAGCCACCGCTCGAGATTGACGGGATGCCAGATGAACGGGTTCGCGATGAGTTCGTCTGCGGGGAGTGGGAGTGACTCTAGCGTTGTATGGAAATTGGCAATGTGGTTTTGGATGAGTAGGCGGATGAGATTGAGGCCGCAGATGGGGAATTCACGCTCGGAGTGTGGGAGGATGGAACTGCAAGTCTTCATGTATAAGCAACAGACAGAACAGGAATGGGAGAGGGTGTGTCAGAAGGACAACTCGCCTGAAATCATTGTAGAATGTCTGCAGTTGCGAAAAGTAACGGTCGAAGAAGGTCACCCCCTTCGTTTGTATGCTCCAGTATGCTCCAGTCTCAAGGATTTCCCCTGTTGTAGTTTATCAGGCACCTCTGCCTATGCATAGATCGGTCTATGAAGCACTTATGGGCAATCACCAGATCCTGGGTGCTATAATCCATCTGAGGGAAGATGAGTCCTGTTTCTATTAAAACAACCTAATAGAAGGACGTGTCAGTGAGTCCGAGGGTATAGCAGACGGAACATACCTTGAGCTTGGCCAGCAGTCTACCAGATGTTTTCAGGTCTGACGGTTGTGAGGTGAAAGACTTCAAGTCAAAGTTGGACGCGACGCGCGTTCATCCCAACCAGGGATGGGGAGGGTGAGCAGCTGTAGTGCGGGGGGATGAAGAGCGGCTGGGGGCTATTGGCATGGACCATCGTCAAAGTTGACAATTCTGAGGACTTGGAGGGCTCGGTGCCGACGAGGGGACTGAGACTCAGTACTGAGTCTGGCTCCTCTGCGAACTGGCAGATTCCCAATGGACACTAAGAGATGATGATCGTGATGTGAGTCGGGACTGGATGCCACAGTTGGCATCAAGTTTTGTTGCGAGATGGGAATCATTGGACGTGGTGGCTTCAGTATCGAGTATCAGCATTGCAGCGGTGGAAGCGGGCACAATGGTGGCTCACATCGGCTAGCTGGCACTAGCTGGCAACGAGCCGGCTCCATCCGAGTTGACTAAAAATGGCAGCTCGGTGTCATCTGGCGCGGCTCAGCTACCATTTTAGCCGACCCTGGCGCTGACTTTAGCCATGCTTTAGCTGGAGCTGCTGCAACACTACTTCGGACTCACTCGGCTCTTCTGCAACCCAGTCACTCATAAACACGTCACACAAGTCAAGGGACTTGACATCACTGGCACTGTCCGTTATTCATCGATCAACAGTCATCTCGGACTAACACAATCGCGATGCGATGATCTGGAGTCATTGGCATATGTTATCGTTTATCTAGTGAAGGGATGGCTACCCTGGCAAGGCATCACTATCCATCCCGGTCAATTCCATCATGATGAAGTTTTGAAGTTAAAGCAAGTGACAACAGCCAAGACCCTTTGTAAGGGCCTGCCACAGCCGTTTATCGAGTTTATTCAGCACATACGGTCCCTCGGCTTTGAAGACAAACCAGACTATCTGTATCTCCACTCCCTCCTCGCGCAGTGCATAATGCCACTCAATCGGATGCCACTGACAATGCGGACCAAGCCCCTACTCGTCACTGGCTGATAGGGTTGTCATTTGTAGAAAGGTGTTGCAGTCTGCGACTGCAAGCCTAACCTGTAGCCCCATTGTAGCATGCAGTATGTGTGAGAGACAAATACAGCCTGTATTGTAACTGTTTACTGTGTTCCATGAGAAATTCACGATACTCTCCCTCTGCGATGCATTCAGTGAAGCAATGCCACAGAAAGAAAACATTATATCTGAATAGTGAGACGGCCGCTCGCAGCTCAGCACTCAGCGCCCGGAGCCGGTGGAGTGTTAAGCCCGCAGCGGGACTTATGAGATGATAGTATTGAGGGACTTGCACCCGTCAATAAGATGTAGCGCAGGGCTGGGATCCTGCCACTAATAACTTCTACTGAGCTATTGCTCAGTCTAGGATGTATATCCTCTGCACTAGTACACACTAGTGGTGACCGGTTGCTTGCTTGCGCCCAAGCAGTAGGCGTGGTGTCACAGCCGCGTCTAACGACATGGAACTTAGAGGACAACTGGTATACATCGTGTATACAGTAGGACAGAAGAGCAGGTTACAGCCTCCAAGTACTGTTAGGAGACCCTGCTATAGCACGAATGTACGAGAAGAAGGGGGAAACTGATATTGAGCCCCTGGGGCTGTCAAGAGCTACAGTAGGTAGGTAGACAGGAGACTCAACTTGCCTCTCTCTAGGCGCAATGAGTCCTCCTTATATGCTACTACAGGCAGGGGTGGGAAAGTAGGAATAAGGTTCAGGGCAGGGGGTTCCTAGGGCATAAGGCCAACAGGAGGTATGCATGAGGCAAACAGGAACAGGGTGGAAGTGAGGCAGACATGAGGCAGATAACAAGAACCGCAGGGGACACTGGACAGGTGATGCTTTGAGACGCGAGGCCGCCATGAGGTGCACAGGGGCCGGATAGGAACAGGGCAACGATAGGAATAGAGGGTGAGACACGGGATAGATAAGAGGTACCGATGACAAGGCGAACGCGGGGACCTGACTCGGATAACGGACATTCATGTGGGGCCATGGTGCAACGAGGACGATAAGGGAGGTGGAGTTCGATGTGGATCACTGGAAAGGGTCTCGACCGCACAGAAAACAAGGTTCTAGGCTATGGGCAGCCTTCCACGCGTGCTGCCAGTATGCAGGGTTGTGCCAAGGGGGCGGTGGATCGAACGACGGTTTCACCACACTCGGCCCAGATTGAAAGCTGTCCCCAGCTTTCTTGGCGTCGCCTTCGTCTGACGAGGAGGTAGCGGGCTCGGGGTCAGAATACGCCTCAGGAGAAGGTGTGCGTGCGGGGCCTCGGGTAAAGGAGGTGGGGATGGGGAACGTGCGGGGTGGTCGTCCCCGGTCAGGAAAGTAGTGGCCCATATGATACGACAACTCATGTCGTCGCCTGTCATGGGCGCGTGTGAAGCCCCTCCCACAGGTTTCGCAGGGGAACGGCTTAGGGGCCTTTTTGTCATGCGTTCGGAGGTGAGTCTTGAGATTGTGACGGCGGGCGGATGCGAAGGGACACAGGGGGCACGAGAATAGCTTGGACGCGTCAGGGCGGACGCTAGGCGGGAGCTCCAACTGGGCAGGATCGATGCTGGAGTTCTGGTTACTGGGGGATGGGGCGGCCATTTTGCACTAGGAGTGGGATGGGCGGTAGTTATGCTTGGTGGGGCGACTGGCAAGCTTTGGTGGGGACCTGGTTGTTGTTCTTCTGGTTGCATTACCCGGGCTTTTATGCTCCCGAGTGGGTACCGCCGATGATAAGCCTTTAACAGATCTGGGGCATGTATCTGTTTGGCTGGCTCCCATGTGTTGTCGCTTTCAGGGTACCCTTTCCACTTAATGAGGTATTGGAGCGTTCTGGCTCGTCCATGATGTCTGTGGTTCAACACGCGCTCCACCTCATATTCTTCTTCTCCGCCGATAAGGTCAGGTGGGGGCCGGGAGAAGTTAGGACCGTGCGCGCTCGTCTCTTGATAGGGCGATAAGAGGGAGGCGTGGAATACATCGTGTATCCCCCATGATGCCGGCAACTTGATCCGATATGCCACTGGGGATATCTCCTTTTCGACCCTGAAGGGTCCGTATCGCTTTGGCAGCAGCTTCGTCTTCTGGTGGAAGAACTTGAGGTTGGTGGCCTCTAGCCACACCTGGTCGCCTTCTTTATATTGCGCCGGTATCGTCTCGCCCTTTCTGGCCACCTGATTGATCGCATCAATCGCCTGGGCTCTCTTTTCCTGGAGGAGCTTCGATCTGTCCTCCACCATTACACTGCTTGTCTGTGGGGCGTCTCCTGGGACCAGCTCTGTTTCGTACCCCAGTAGGATTTGGTTGGGCGACAGGCCCGTCGTGGCGTTCTTCCGATTATTATGAACTGCTGACGCAATAGCCAGCCAATGCGTCCAGTCTTCAGGGGACGCCGACGTTACCAAGCGGAGATACTGCTCCACCCATTGGTTCTTTCGCTCTGAGATGCCGTCTGTTTGGGGGTGGAAGGCCGTGGATAGGTTCTGCTGCACTCCCAACTTTTGAGTCAATGCACGTCCAAAGTGCGAGGTGAAGCGGGGATCTCGGTCGCTGATGACCTTTGTGGGAAGTCCGAACCATCGATATACGTTATTCAAGTACAACTGGGCTATCCCAGGGCCCGTTATTGTTGTCGCACATGGTAGGAAGACGGCTGCTCGCGAGCATCCGTGGTCGACGATGGTGAGGATGGCGTCCTTTCCATTGTGTGAGGGGAGGCCTGTGATCAAATCCATAGCTATACAGCGGAAGGGAAGGGTGTTTTCCTCAGTTGGGATGCGATACAACGGGGTCTTCGTTCGATGCGTCAGGATTTTGTTCTGCTGGCATGTTGCGCATCCTTTAACGTAGTCCGTTATCCAGGTATTCATACCTTGCCATTGAAGGCGTTGTTTAGCTTTTCTTATCGTCTCGTCCCTTCCTGGGTGGCCTGCGGTCGGATGATCATGTACTTGTGTCATGACTGCTCGTTTCTCCTCCTCAGATGGGTTTCTTTTACCCGTGAGGGCCGCTCTGATGGTGTTCACAAAGTCATCGTCTATGAATTTACTGGGTGGGATGACTGTGGTTTGCTTGTTATCTTCTTCCCCTTGGTCGGCACCTGGAGGGCGTGAGAGGGCATCTGCCGCAGTGTTGGCCTTCCCTGGTATATGCTGGATTTCGTAGTCATATTCTTGTAGGTCAGCGTGCCATCGTGCGGTTCGTCGATTGAGGTTGCGTGGGGCTTTCCAGTACTGTAGGTTGGCGTGGTCGGTTAAGATGGTGAAGGGCTCCTTTGTCCAGCCCAAGTAAGGTCGCCAATGTGCCAAAGACTTCATTATGGCCAGTAATTCTCTTTCGTAGATGTCATAGTTGCGCTCCGTTGGTGTGAAGGTGTTCGAATAATAGGAAATTGGGTGTAGGGTCGGTTTGCGTCGTTTTTCGAGGGCCTGGCTGTTTTCACCCTTCTGCGAGAGTATGGCGCCCACGCCATAAGCCGATGCATCCGTTTGCAAGTAGAACTTCTTTTCAAAGTCCGGCTGCGTGAGGACTGGGCTAGCACACATACGCATCTTTAGCTCGTTAAATGCCGCTTCCTGCGAGGGTCCCCAGTTCCAAATGGTCGCTTGCCTCGTCATTTCCAGCAGGGGTCTGGCGATTTTTGAATAATTAGGAACGAAGTAGCGGTAGTAACCCGTAAATCCTAGGAATTGTCGCACTTCAGTGGGGTTTGTGGGCGGTGGCCAGTTTTTCACTCCTTTTAGTTTGTCGGGGTCCATACGTAGGCTGTTGTTCCCCACTATGACGCCTAGGTATTCGATCTCTTTTTTCTCGAATGCACATTTTTCTGGTTTAAGGTAGAGGTCGTTTTCCTTCAGCTTCTGTAGTACGTGGTTGGTATAGGCCCTATGCCTGGCTCGGTGTTGTTCTTCTTTTTCCCCTTTGCCCGGCTTTGTATGGATGGCTATGTCGTCCATATAGACTGATAGCCATCCCTGGGCTACCTCTTTCCGGAAGATGGTGTTCATCATCATTTGGAACGTTGCTGGTGAGTTCGTGAGGCCAAAGAACATGACCGTAGGTTCGAACAGTCCTTCCGGGGTTAGGAAGGCTGCCTTCCATTCGTCCCCTTCTCGGATCCTGACGTTGTTGTATCCCCATCGTACGTCGAATTTTGTGAACAGGGTACAGCCGCTCAGGCGGTCGATCGTCTGAGGGATGAGGGGGGATACATTACGGTTTTTCTTCGTCCATTGATTCAGGCGGCGGTAGTCTTGGACAGGGCGTAGCTTGCCGTCCTTCTTTTTAACAAAGAAGAAGTTGGCCGCATATGGGCTCCATGATTCGCGTATGGTGCCCCTTTGGAGGTGTTCAGCGACGAATTTATGCACCTCCTGTATTTCTTCTTGCGTAAGGGGTAGGAGTCGTCCTGGTAGTGTTTTTGGCGCTCCTGGGTTTAGTTCGATGGCGTGGTCCCAAATGGTGTGTGCGGGGAGTCTTTGGGACTGTTCTTCGTCGAAGACCTTCCCGTATTTATGATATTGTTTCGGGATTGTAGGGTGGATTGCAACACTACCAATAAAATATCGGTCATACTGCGACATTTGAAGGTTTTTGGCTGGCCGGGGAGTAAACGTGGCTTTCTTCGCATCTGGGGCTCTGAATATGATGGGCAGTTGCGTATGATCGATCCATCCCCTCTTCCAGTCCACTTTTGGTTGGATGGCAGCGAACCAGGGGTAACCCAATATGGCTTTGCTCTCTCCCAGATCTGATAGGAAGAATCAAAGGGGCGTTATGGCAGTGCCGGTGCGGACCTCCAGGTCGGTATAGAACAAGAGTTCGCCACTCTTGTTTTCCGTTCCATCGACATTAAACAATTTGCGTGGCTGCGCTAGTCGTTTAATGGGTAGCTTGAGCCACTTCGCGTATGTGAGGTTCATGAAGTTTTCTGTGGCTCCTGAATCGATGAGGGCAATCGACTCTGCTCGCTTGGCGACAGAGTGTACATAGAATCGGATGGTCATTGATTTTCTGGCTGACATGTAGACATCGGTGCTGGTTGCTCGTAGTAGCGCCGTTCGGATTAGGCGGTCTTGCATCCTTTGTGCGATCTTTTCTCGCATTGTAGTGGTTGGTTTCCTGGCCAATCGTCGGGCTAGGAGGTTTCTTAACCGCTGTTGGTTGTGTACCGCTCGTTTCGCTTGTTCCGTAAGGAGGTGGTGCTCCATGGTGGGTTTTGTTTGGATGGCACGTCGAAATACTGGCAGGTTACTGGGCGATTCTCCTTGTGCCATCATGTCCTTGGTGGCCCATCTTAGTATCTGGTGGAGGGCAAGCATCTCCTGGTAAGCGTCGCTGTTCTTCCCTTTTGGGCTCGGTGGTGCGGTGTCTGGGGTGGGTAATCGTTGTTTGGCCGAGGGGGCATTGATGGCTTCCTTCCTCCGTGGTTTCTGCTGGACAGGGATGTCTGCGGTTTCTCCAGAGGTGACTTTCATTGGTCGTTGCGTGGCGGTGTCTCTATGGGATTCTGACGTTCCCGTGGTCTTCTTAGCCTTTTCGAAGGCAGCTTGGTACTTCTGTGCTGGGGTCTGCTTAGGTACAGCTGCTTCATCTCTTTCAACAGTGTCTCGTGCTTTCTGGACGGCTTTGGCGCTTTCCCAAGCGGCTTGAAACTTCTGTGACGGGGTTTGCTTCAGCGTGGTGGTGGTCTGCTTTTCCCGGGGTGTGCTTTGCATGGTTGCCTCGCCTCTTTCGAAGGTGGTTGGAACTCTCTGGGTGGCTGCCACGACTTTGGCAGTTGTGAAGGCGATTTGGGCCTTCTGGGATGAGACTTGCATGGCGGCGGCCGCTTTGGCTTCTTCAAAGGCTCTTTGGAACCTTTGTGACGGGGTTCCCATAGGCGTGACGGTGGCGGTTTCTTCAAAGGCAGTTCGCTTCTTCTGCGGCGCCTGCTGCACTGCGATGTCGCCTTTCTCAAAGGCCGTTTGGACCCTCTGGGTGGGTACCGATCGTTGTTCGAGGGCACGCTTCAATGCCCGGGCTGCCTTTGCTTCTGAGGCTTGCCTTCGTAGCTGCTCCTTCTTTGCAGCTCTTGCCACCTTCTTCGCCGCTGCTTCCTTGCTTGGCGTGATCCATCCTTCAGGATCCTGTATAGTTTCTCTTGCCCTGGGCGTGGGCATTCTCCCATTGGTGGTGGCGTGCACTGTCTCTCGTGCATTGATCTGTTGCCCCCGCAGCTTATACGGCAGCCGCGGTGCTTCGTATCGCTTGTCTACGCGATTGTGGTTTTTGGGAGGGTGTAGCTCTTTTCGGCTGGCTACCGTTGGCGAGCCGAGGATGCGTCGTATGAGAGCGCGCTCTTCCGCACTGCAGGTGCGGTTGTTTGCATCACTACTGCGAGTGCAGTCTCTAGCACTGGCATTGCGGGCATGGTTTCTTCCGCCTTCAGCGCGCTTTTTCGCGTTGGCATCTCGGCATTGTCCAGCCGTTGTGGGTGTGGCACGGGTGTGTCGGCCCGTCTTGAATAAGAAAGTTGAGTCTAATGTCACAGCCGCGTCTAACGACATGGAACTTAGAGGACAACTGGTATACATCGTGTATACAGTAGGACAGAAGAGCAGGTTACAGCCTCCAAGTACTGTTAGGAGACCCTGCTATAGCACGAATGTACGAGAAGAAGGGGGAAACTGATATTGAGCCCCTGGGGCTGTCAAGAGCTACAGTAGGTAGGTAGACAGGAGACTCAACTTGCCTCTCTCTAGGCGCAATGAGTCCTCCTTATATGCTACTACAGGCAGGGGTGGGAAAGTAGGAATAAGGTTCAGGGCAGGGGGTTCCTAGGGCATAAGGCCAACAGGAGGTATGCATGAGGCAAACAGGAACAGGGTGGAAGTGAGGCAGACATGAGGCAGATAACAAGAACCGCAGGGGACACTGGACAGGTGATGCTTTGAGACGCGAGGCCGCCATGAGGTGCACAGGGGCCGGATAGGAACAGGGCAACGATAGGAATAGAGGGTGAGACACGGGATAGATAAGAGGTACCGATGACAAGGCGAACGCGGGGACCTGACTCGGATAACGGACATTCATGTGGGGCCATGGTGCAACGAGGACGATAAGGGAGGTGGAGTTCGATGTGGATCACTGGAAAGGGTCTCAACCGCACAGAAAACAAGGTTCTAGGCTATGGGCAGCCTTCCACGCGTGCTGCCAGTATGCAGGGTTGTGCCAAGGGGGCGGTGGATCGAACGACGGTTTCACGTGGGATAGTCACCTGCCTTTAAAGGTGACTCAGGAAGAATGACAGAAAGTAGAGAGGGGCCCGGTCAGGCAGTTGCAGAGAATAGAAGTGTATAGCTGCGTGTTTAGCGAAGCTGAACTTAGGGTACAGCGAGCTAAACTGCGGTCCTTAAATACACGTGTACTGTCCTAATCGGGACCTGATCGAGAACTCTGCCAGTCAGATCGTATAGTAACATCACCGCTTGTCAACTCATCGACAAGTTAATACTGAGATCTCTATGTGGCGTATCACATCAGGGTCCTAGGGTCACGATCGCATCGGGATCACTCCAGAGATACCATCGAGTAAGATGGATCGAACGAGATGGGATCGGATGCAATAAATACTATATCGTACAAGGGCGACTTACCAGAAACGTGGGAAAATGAAACCATATAGGGATTTGGGCCAGGATACACACTACTGGCCGCCAGATCCTAACATGGAGCCATACAAGTAGCCATAAACCAGCTCGGCTATGCTTTTTACAAATTAGCCGAAGCTCAGCTCTACTCAAGCTCAAAAAAATCGGCTGGTAACCAGCTCGGCTCTTGGCTAGCTCCGGCTTCATAGCTGTTGCAACACTAACCAGGTTCGTGCTATTCCTTTTGCATGTGTTTCTTTCTTACTAGCGAGTTGCATGGGTCACAAAAGATGTTTTTTTAGGGGCTTCTGAAACATATAGGTGACAAGTCACCTGATATGATATGAATGTGCAGCTTAACACACTCATGGGCCAAGAGCAGCAAGAGCTCAGCTCATTCGGTGATGAGGCCATTTACAGCGAATCTTAGGGAAAATCACGGGTAACCCATGGGTCAAAAAAGGAAACCCGCACCTGCCCCGTGAAAAACCCGCACCCTTATGGTGGGTCGCGGGTTTCCCGCTCTCACGGGTGCGGGTTTTCACATGGGATCTGGGGATTTTGGCGGGTTCATGCACTGTAAGGACAGGCTCATGGGTTGATGTTTTATAAACGCTCTATTATTGTCACTATATACTAATACTAATATACAATGTATACAGAGATAACTTAGTCCCTACTTGAGTGCCTGAGTCGGCGAGAATGATGTCCAGAAATGAATGAACACGCATATTGTCGATGCACCGGACGTATGGAAATGTCAGAAAACAAAAAGGAGAAAAATCAGTTGCTAAAGAAGTGAATATAAAAAGTATACTGAGTAACCGAGGTCACGCCGTCATGGCAGAGCTGATCGTCGTCGTCCAATGTCCGAAAAGGGAGTAAGAAGTCGGGGAGGGGAGCTTCGAGGTGGCTGTAAGGGCGGAATAGTCCTCGATTTGCTCAGCGTCGTCTTGTACCGGAGGCCGAGGGGCGAAGCGATGATTGTGAAGTGAAATTTGGTCTCGACACAGCGCTGGCTGTGTGCCTCGGCGAAGATGCGATGATTGCAACCACGCCATTTGTCACGGGTACCATTACTACATGACGCAGGACAGAAGGGGAGTGGGTGTTCGGTGCAACACGAATGTGTCTGTCTTCCTGTGGCCGATTGCGAGTCATTTGAACGTGCCAGTGCCCGGTGAACCGGACTGCTGAGGTGGCCCAGGTGGGGAAGGTTCTGACAAAGTGACAAAGGGCGATGTAGGCGACACTAGTGTGCTGTGCTTGGCACAGGGGAAGAAGTGGGAGTGACATGTTGGCAGAAATTGCAGGCGGCACTGGCTAGTGGTTTGCAGGGCCGGGCTTGGCTCAACAGCCCAGGCTTAGGCTTGGCTTAGTCGGGCTAGGGCTCTCCTAAACATCAAGCTGAGCCCAGGTAGAGGGCTCAGGCCTGGCTCAGGCTCAGCTTGGGCTAGGGCCGAGGCTCAAGGGGGTGGGCAGCGACGCTTGGGAGGCAGTGCAGGCGATCCTCAAAGTCATTACAGAAACAATATTATTATTATTATTATTATCTACTGTGTACACTGTGACACAACAGTTGGGCAAGGAGGGTGATACTGACTACAGGAGTGCAAGGAGGGCTCATTGGCAAATCTTTTGTTGAGGAAAAATTGGTATTGCGTCTGTACTGAATTGCTCCAAGGCCCAAGGGTGAAGTTGACGAATCTGTATTCTGCCGGGATGATGGCCGCCGCATGCCATGTGTGGTGGTGCGTCGTGCTGAAAGGAGATGGTGCGAGATTTGAGAAGACAAGACTTGTACGTTGTACACTGGCAGGAGCATCGGGAGGGCAAGTGAGACTGGTCATGAGCCACCTCAAGCTGCGGACTGCGGTTGCTGCTGTCATTTTTGGTGCCTCAGGCAAGGTTTCGATGTCCACCATGATGTTCTTCGAGTGGATGGAAGCGCAGTAACGAATCGTCATCGTCATAGTCGTTAGCATTGTCGAAAATAGGGACGCGCTCCGGAACTATTGTAGGCAGCGAGATGATGAGAAGAAAAAAGATATCAAATGGCAGGAAACTCACCAGGCTCAGCTGCCCAACTAATCTCACAGTCAAATGCCCCGCTTCAGGGTGAACGCCTAGCCGGTTCACTTTCGGTATACCGGGAGCATGAGGCGGACGAGGAGAAGTGAGTCGAGGTGTGTCCGAGCGGCCATTGGCACTGGCATATTGGTCTCAAGGGGATTGACTGCCACGTAAACTTGCTCGTCGCAAAAGCAACATTTGGCACAGTTGAACCTGAAGTTTTCTGTTCTCCCCATGAACTGTATGAGTTGTGGAACAGGAAACGTGAGTTGTTCGAGGTAGCAAGTCTGGAAAATCTCGAGGCGACAGGCAGTGATCCCACTAAGAACCGCTTCTGAATAAGCGCTAACAGCTTTAAATGCAAATGAGCGAAGGTTAGGAAGGATGATGTGTGTGATGATGGGCACGCACATGAGTTGCCTCTCCACATCGTGGTTGGGAACAGCGAAGTTAACGGGAGGTGGATGCGTCCATACTTGATGGCAGTGTGCCTGGCTTTGACATGTTCACCTGCGCTCGGGCAGCTGTGGCCTGTGGGTCATATGGCTGGACTGGGTGAAGAAAGCACAGCTGTCGAGGACCAGGCTTGAGGTGAGGCTTGCAGAAATATGGGATGGTGCCAGTGTGTGAGCGATGCCAGTGGCTGTTGAGCGTAGGGCTGATGCCAGAGTGGGTGGCACGTTGAGTGTTGCGCTTGCTGCTGAGGGTTGTGGCTGTGATGGACCGATGGTTCGGGTGGCATCAAACTTGCTGTGAGACAGTGAACTCCAATTCAGCTACTATTAGAGAGACTGTGCATTGCTACAAGCCCAACATCAAGTTATTTAAATACCTATGTGACACCTTGGACAAAAACTTCCTCATCATCGACATCCTGAAAACCCTCGTCATCTTCAAGGTCTCCAACCAGGTCATCCCAAGATTCCAAACCCTCAGGCTCAACACACTCCTGAGCTGCTGTTTCCATTTGCGACTCCGAGATCATGCCTGGCTCCTCTTGGTAGATAAGCTCTCGGCGATGCAGGCACTTGAGGAACTGTAGAGCCTCGACAATATCGGGTTTGAGTCTACTACGGCATTTGCTGATGGTGATTCCTGCTGACGAAAATGCGCGTTCACTAGAGACAGACGATGCCATGACAGGGAGATAGTCCCGAGCTAGTGAGGCCCAGACCGGGTACCTGGTTGAATTCCACTGTGATGACGTCCATGAGTATATTATGTATAGTATAGAAGACATATCCATACCCCCCACCATTCGACAATTGTCATGTCCCCAAGTTTGTCCCTCGAATGCAGATAGCCCTTGAAGTCCTCATGCCATGGGTCATTTGGGTTCGTGGGATCACCCGGCAAGTCCTATCCATGAGTGTCTGCATCGTCTTCATCATCTGACAGCTCACGAAGTAAGATTCCGACTTTGCGTGTTGTTAAGCTTCCTGTGCGATTCGGTGGCGGCACCAGGTTACCTGCATACATCTCCAGGTAGCGTTCCTTGTACTGATAGGTGTGATAGTTACTTAATCAAATGGTTCTGGATGATGGACAATGGACTCGGAACCTACAATCTTTTCAGCACACTTAAGCGTTTCATCAAGTTTATCTGCGCCCCAATATCTTCGAATGTGCTCCGTCTTTCCTGAGGGATCAAGAACTGCAGGATATGTGTGTTAGCATCAGGAAAGACTGATCAAGTATTGTTATTTGTTACACACGCATGGCAAAAGTGTATGCATCAGACTGTGCAGTTCGGTCATAGTATTCTGCAATTTTCGCCAAGCCTGCATCCAAGGCAGCCACAAAGGCCAGATACTTCACACGAGCACACCGAGAGCTCCATGCCTTATGTAGCGCTTCCAGGGCAGGTAACGCAAGATGCAGGGTAGGTGCCTGATCTGACGAGAACGCGTGTTGAGCATTATCTGCGTGCTAGACACCCTGAACACTCAGCAACAAGAGCGTGATGAGAACAGAGTTGGGCTTACTGCGAGAAGATCATTGAATAACTTCAGTTCATCCCACTCCCCAGCATCAAGCTGCAGATTATCTATTTTTTCACGCTTCCCAAGGTCTTTCTCGTCCCTTCCAATCTCATATATAAATGTATTAATGATCTGTTTACGTTCAGTGGATACACATAGCACAATAACAGCTCACTTACACCACTCATAGACTCTGTTCGTGAAGTCATAATGTATGTAGATGACCAGCGAACAGGCATGTCAATTAGGAGTTGACAAATTGGCTTCATATCTGCACGGCACTGGAGGTCTGCAAAAAGTTGTTTCCGTTTTGCAGAGGAACGCGCCTGGAAACATGTTGTCAGTGACGGGTTACTATGGGTGAAGGGACTTGGATATGGGTTACCTTGACACTTATCACTCGCACAAGGCCCACCACGTCGCGCCCATTGTTGGCTGTGAGGTCGGCATCAGGCTCAGCCGGATTGTAGTGTTTTGATTTGCTATGTTTTGAAATCAACGCCTGCGTCGCAAGGTTGACAATATGAGCTAGACATCTAGGAACTGTACATGTTAGAGGAGAAGAAGAAAAGGTCTCATACGCACCGGATGCGATCCGTTTCTGGGTTGAATATCCGTCCCGTTTCTGCATGGACATGCTTTGCAAACTCTTTAAGCATGGTGCCATTATTTGACGCGTTGTCACAAGTTACATGACCAATCTACACATATTGAGGATGGTCGAGTCAGGTCGACTTGCGTTGGGCATTTTAGGTGTGACGTACCTTATGTGCAATTCCCAAGCGTGCGATGACCTTGAACAATGCTTGACCCAGTCGTACACCATGATGTGCATTGTTCAACTGCATAAATCCTAGCAACATGGTCCAAAGTTCCCATCGACCATTGACCTCCTCAATCCAGGACCCAGTGACGGCAAAGTAACCATCGATATTCGAGGCTTGCCATGCATCACAAGTCAAACTAACTTTACCTTTTACAGCGTCACTCTATGGGACAACTGTCAGCAAAATGAGCGGCGTGACTTGGTGACTTGAATGCACCATTAGTTTCCTACGCAGCGCAGTCAACTGTGCCTTGAAGGTGTTGATGATTGCCTGGCGTGTTTGGCGACCATTCGGGATCTTCACCCCATTGGTTGCACGTGCCGCAATATGTATCATCTTTTGGAAAGATGGATTGCGAAAGGCTTGGATCGGCTATCACATATATTAGTATATATTACAATAATCAGACTCGGAGCCTCAGTCACCTGGTCAGTCGATACAAGCCACTCGATCGCTGCGTCACGAAACAGGCCATCTGTGTACGGGATGACTCTCTCCTGAGACGGCTTCTCTTTCAGGTGGGGATCCAGGCGTTGTTGTGTGTCCTTCATAGCTGCCTGTCGACGATTTTTTGCGTCCTTTGGTAACATCGATTGGAACTCATTTTCAGTGGCCCATTTGAGATACACTCCCTACAGTAGGATGAAGTACTCAATGAGGTAGAAATCTGAGAAGATACGAACGTACCTTATGATATTATTCCATGTGTCGTCGACAGGTGGACACATCTGCAACAAGTGACACTTGATGTTTCGGAGATTTCTTACTGAAAATCCGGGGACAAGTTGTCAATGAGGGGAACACTTCAATAGTAGTATATATACTCACGAACAAATGCGACAGTTGTGGTAATTTTTGTCTTTTTGGAGAAAGCTCGCTGTGAAGAAATGATCAACATCACGGCTTCGATCCTTCAACGATACTTTGCCAATGGGGGTATTAGGGATTGACTGAATGTCCACATCAATGAGAAAACCGTCTTCGTCAACGGCTTCTGATTGACGAGGCACGTCTTCACCAACTGATGGAGTATTAGGGTAAGTTCAGTCAACAATCTGAATCTCAATGACTTGCCTCGCTCTGGTGACTTTCGTGATATGTCCTGCCCTTCCTCATCGCTTTCATCAATTACAACTGTGTGCCGTGACTTTTTGTTCCCTGGGATTCAAGAGTTAGTAACCAACAACAGCTCACACAAAATACAACATACGGTGTCTAATCACATCTTGATCATTGTCGGAGACAGAGTCAGCATCTGCCAGGTTTGCATGCTTGGCAGTTGTGGGTGGCTTTGGTGAATGCGGTGGTGATGAGACAGTTTCTGGTGCAGTTGGTGGTGATGATTGGTTTTCTGGTCCGGACGTTTCTGGTGTCGACCGTGTCATATTTGAACCTTTAGCAGCCATAGCGGCCTCAGCCAGACGCCTTGCATTGATAGCATCTTTGTGAGAGCGCAGCTGAGCATCGGCGATGTTTGCTGGGTCAATGACTTTGCTTGATGCATGTTGAGTACATTTTGGGCGGGGTGCTGATGGTGCTGATGGGGTGGCCTTCGACATTGAGGTTACACTGCAGCAGAGCTAGCGGAAAAAGTCATCCAGATGGAGGTTAAGAGATGGATATGCATGGTGGTTCGCCAGTGGATGCGCATCATGGTTCGCCAGCGGATGGGATAGGATGGGATTTGCTTGCGAATTGCGATCATCGTGTACCGGAGGGGAAGGGTGATGACAAAGCAATGAGCAACCTCCGTTAACGCGTTCCGTTCAGGTGGCTCGAGAAACTGTATATTTCAATCTATCTAAAAGCTACCAGCCTACCACTACCAAAGTACCTAAAAGCCTGGGCTCAAGGGTTGGGCTCAGGCTTTCAAAAGTCCTGGGCTGAGCCCTAAGCCCTCCAGAGCCTTACGAAAGGCCAGGCCAGGCTCAGGCTTTCAGGGCTTGGCTGCCCGGGCTTTAGGGCTTTGGGCCTGGCCTTGCAAACCACTAGCACTGGCGTGGAAGACGAGCACGTACGGAAGGCAAAGAGGAACAGGAAGAGGAGACAGTAGATATAGTAGAGGTGGTTGATATCGAAGGAGGTGTACTTGCGTGCATTGGCCATTCAGGCTCGGCAGGGACGGAAAGGGGGTTCTGGATGGTGAGCATCGATGGTACAGTTCTTGATCGGGGTGACTGGCAAGTCTTTGATGTCGCGATCCATCGCACACCGTCTTCTCGATGGCTGTCTTGATACAGAGCGGGTGTCACGGTCAGATCATTGCCAACAATCTGAATCGTCGGCACACATGGACCAGTAATTGCCATGCCTCTATAGATCTATTGATGCATATTGATGGCCAATGGTGCTCGAGACAAGGCGCGAGCACAAGTTGAAGTGGCGTGGGAAGAAGTCGAAAGGCATTCAACATGTCAACTGGACATGACGGTGGAAGGATGACGCATGCACACACCATGTACTGACGAGTTGCGCAATGACTCAAGCACACACTGACTCAAGCACACTGCTGCACACACCGACGACTCAAGCACACACCGACAACGCAAGTACACATGGACAAGACGAGCACACATGGGACTGTCACAGGACGCAAGCACACAGATGGCATGAGCACACACGGGACACAAGAACACGGACGACGCGAGCACACATGGACGATGCAGCACATGCAGGTGGTGAGAGGGTAATGACTACCCTTAAAGTAGATATAAATAATAGTACTATACTAGTAGTATATACAATGAACAGATCAACTATAATAACTAGTACTACACTGTTCGTGAGCACACCTGGCGGCAAGTTGACTGACTGAGAACAGCATGCGATGATGCATGCATGTTACAGCGGCCGAGCGGCAACTTACACATCAGGAAAAGGGGAAAAATACTTAACGGGCTTATTGTGGCTTAACACATGGCTTAAAAATCGCTAAATCGCTAAATAGGTTCTAAAAAACTATTTTGGACTCTATCAAGCAACTTAGAAAACTTAATATGGGTTAATGTGATTTAACATGGTTTTTAAGCCATGCAGCATGGCTTAAAAATCGTGATAAGCCACATTAAGCCATGTTAAGCCTGTTAAGTATTTTTCCCTTTTTTCTGATGGCCAGTGGCGCTCCGTGAGTCCGTGGGTGGTGGCAGTGGAGTCAATGCATTGATGGTTGATGGATCATTGATGGCACAGTGTCAAAAAAGGAGATCCTACTTCCAAAGCTCCAAATGTGCGGCAAAAAAAAAACCCGCACGGGTATGTTCCAACCCACGCTGCGGGTGAGGGTTGGCTGCGGGTAGAAATTTCAAACCCGCACCCGCCCCGCCGGCAACCCGCGCGCCAAAACCCGCGGGTATGCCAAACCCGTGATTTTCCCTAACGGCGATGCTAACCAGGCTTGTCCTTCCTACCCAACCTTATCTTCACCAACCAAGTTCGCAGATCTATCACGTCTTCGATCATATCATTCTTCTCTCCAGAGGTCGCTGCCTATACGAAGGCTTAGGAGGATTTGCGCCAGCAGAATATTTCGTGATGCAGGGTTCGCCTTGTGCTCCTGGGTACAACGTCGCATCATCTCCTCGACTTCGCGCACATGCCACCACCGGCTCTGGCACAGGCACAGTAGCAACAACAGCAGGAAGACAGTCCAAGCTTTGATGAAGAGTTTAGAGCCGTTGTCGTCAATGCTACCCCGAATGAAGGTGGAAGTGCTTTGAAGAAACTCGTGGGTCCGACCAGCGCTGCGGCGTTCTTGACACAGCTGGAGGTGCTCGCAGGTCGAGAGTGGAAAGTCTTACGATGGTTCGTGTGAAAATCACTTTCTGCTTGGCTCGCTCATTCAGGCGAGGCGCGGCACAGCGTTGGCTGTGGTTGTGATGCTCACCGGGTTGAGTTTAGGGACAAGACGTTCTTCCTTGCCCATATCGTGATATCTGTTCTACTCGGTGTGTTCATCGGTGGGCTATACTTCCAGACGGGCGACAGCATCGCAGGATTCCAATCACGCGTCGGAGTCCTTTTCTTCCTCGTGCATCTCTGAACTCGTGTTGTTCAAATCAGACGATTGTTTGATTTTGGTAATGGCTTTGAACAGGGTTCTTTGATTGCACTCTCGTCTTTGAGTGTGCTCCATAATGTGCTGGCGACACGCCCACTATTCGTGCGTGAACGCTCAAATGCGTATTATAGGTTCGTGTTTCCACAGCTGTCGTGTTCGTTTCGTGCGTGACAATACATCGATGCCCTCTTTTTTGTGTAGTCCGACGGCTTGGTTGTTCGTCCGTGTCCTCTTTGATATCATCCCGCTGTGTGTGATACCCACCATTATCGTATCTACCATGTAAGTGCCCCGTTCCTTTCTGCGACGCATCATTTCTGACGAGTTAGTATCTCTTTCCATCAGTACGTACTGGATGGGGGGTCTCGCCCCACTGATCGTATAGCCGTGTCACAAAGCAAGGTGCACTCGTCCTCTGGCCCATGACCCAGTTTGCCTGCGACTTTATCATGTCCATTGAGGGTATGGACGTTCACCAAAGAGCTCTCCGGGGGTGCACAGATCTACTATATTTTCAATGACGTCTTTGGCAATGCGCTCGCAAATATTGATCCCCTAGTTCCAGTGTCAAATGTTGCAGGTCAGTCGCATTGTTCCCTCCTACTTAATTGATAATAACCTCTTATTTAGCCATCAACACGGGTGATCCTTATTAGTCTTACAGTGTAGTGTGTATATGTCTAAAGAGTTTTGAAAATAAAATATGTCCTTTATATAAAAGTAAACCAACTGGTGAGACTCTTATAAAGTCAGTAATTACTCGTAAACTCCAGAACAGCTCATATGGTCAATAATTGCCTACAAACTCCAAAATACCATATAAACCCAAGAATAGCTTATAATATATTGTAAAACTCCGACGAAAGTTATTTGCAGAAGTACCCCACTTATAATTTCTTATCAACCCCATCCAACTTTTGTCGGTTTTGGCATTTTTGACCATTATAAGACCTTATATGGCCTTATAATTTTTTGACCAATTTGCTGATGATAATCGTGCTACCAGGTTCTCTCAAATAGTTCCCCTTCGAACTCACTTTTCCCCTTCTCTGCGAGCCGCCGTGCCATTTCTTTATTTCTTTGTTTCTTTTTTTCAGTCCCTTTGACCTGAGGGTGCTGGACGTTAGCCCGAGTGAACGAGCCGACACACGTCCTGCCCCTTGTCGAACGCTGACCTTCCCTTTTCCTCCCAGTTCTTCAATCACCCTCCCTCCCTCCCGAACTCACTCGCACTACCCAGTATACTGAGCCTGTCAGCTTGAGCTGGCTCAACGGATCATGATGCGTAGCAAGCAACCAGAAGCTATCGTCAACCTGGGCTTTAAGGTCTTCCCCACTCAGCATTAGCATCTATGACTATGTCTTCATTTTGTTTATCCAGGCCTCATACTTTTCCCGAAAATCGGGAACGGACGGCCACTGGTTCTCTCCCATGGTAGCTTCCCCTGACTGGATTTCCACTGGACGGTAAATGTCAATCGCTTTGTGATTATCCACTAGTCCCGAGGTAACATCAGCCTATCAGAAAGGACGTCAGGTCAACGAAAAATGGCGACATTTGCGAGTGAGAGGGGCGCGGGCTCACCTCTAGCGCAATCCTGATTGTTCATTCTCCTTTTCCTCTTGCGGCAGCCCAAAAAACTCGTATGCAAGGCCGGGAAAGTTAAGTTCTTCTAGTTCATCCGTTGTTGCTAACCTAAGCGCGCTATATGCGCCTTTAAGCGCTTTAGCTTCCATTACCATGTCTGGCTCTTTGGCCACAGGACAAGCACGAGGCTGTCGCCTCCTCTCCTACCGCCGAGATGTCTTGGCCCCACTCTCGGTGGTCTCCCTGCCGCGGCCCACTCCTCCCACCGCCCCGTGTTTCTGATGAGGAGGCCCAGCTCTACTACGCTGGCCTACCCTCCAAGCCCATGGTCGCTCGCACTGGCACCACTCCGTACGAGGCGCCCACCGGCGTGGAGGCGTACCCCAAGCTCAAGGAGCTCAGGGTCGAAGGTGATCATGAGATCAAGGAACTCTGGGAGGACGACCTGGCTTTCAAGGTACACGCCATCCTGGGTGAGAAGAAGGTGGAATGGACCAGCACGGATGTCGTCCGCATCGGCTACGTCGATGCCCTGTTCATAGGAGAGGGCAGCACAACCCTCTTGCACTTGAAGGCTACGACGATGCCCTTGTAGCCCTCCAGTGCAAGAGGGTTGTGCTGGACTATGGCACCAATGACGTTGATGTCAAGGTACGCCAGTCGGAAGTCATCCACTCGGCCAGTCCCCAGCTCCTCCAGCCCACCTTTGACATCGACCCAACGGTGGACGTCCGCGAGCCCTTGACCACCACGCTCGGTATCACTATCTGTGCTCAATCCATGCCCTGGGCCGAAGGCACCGGGTGCTTCTTCCTCGACGAAGGCGGCGACGGCAAGAGGCTTCTCCTAGCCACCGCCCGCCACGTCATCTTCCCCCACTGGCAACCCGACAACCAAGTCGGAGAGTCAGCGCCGCCATAACGTCCTTGTGCTCAGCGAAGCATCGTTCCAGGAGCACCTTGTCTCCATTCAGGACCAGATCAAACTCAGGACGTCATCATCCGTTACCAGACGAGGCGTATCGAGAAGGTGGCGGGAAGGGCGGCTATCGCGGAGCGTGACGATTCCCAGAGCGTGTTGAAGAAAGCGGAGGCGAATGTGAAGGCTCTCACTACCTTCCGCCAGGAGCTCTCGGCCCAAGATGCGGGTGTTGCCTGGGCTACCGACACCAGCCGCATCTTCGGATGTCATCTTCCCGCTGATACGCCCAGGATGTGGCCGACGACATCGACATCGACGCCTCCAAGATCGACCCAACTTGGTACCGAGGTCGATGACGTTTCTAACGTCATCGACCACGGCACCAAGTTCCCACCCGACGTGCTCACTGCCATGATGTATCCAAACCCCAGGAACTCCCACAACCCGGGCGACCGCCTCCTGAGTCTTAGGGATATCATCACGGATGTTCATACATGGTTGGGTTTCCCATCTCCGCGCAAGCCGACCGTGTATGACCAGAACAACGACCCGTGCATTATGGTCATCAAGCGTGGCAGGACCACCGACCTGACCGTCGGCCACGCCAACAACATCTCGTCCTACACACGTAATGATATCGGGGTTCTTAAGGAGTGGGCTATTCTGCCCTTCGACAAGAGGTCCGGCGCCTTCTCGGTCAAGGGCCATCGACAACAACGGAACCTGAATCGCCCTGACTTCCGTCGTCGTCGATGGTGTCCTCACCGGCGGTGGCGGTACCACGGATTCCTCTGACGTGACCTACGTCACGCCCATGGACCTCGTTCTGAAGACCATCCGCGGCAACAAATCCCTCGCCAAGTCGGGCCCGTCCACCTAGGCGCCACCTCGAAATTTATTCACGCCAAATTCAGATATTTCCCCCGGAGATGCTGGCGAGAGGTGGAGCCGTCTCGTTTCTTCTTCTACGCTCCCTCATCTATGGGTTGGTTGTCGGTGGAAATGGTGAAAACGGCGGCTTTGGCTGGTTGACTTGCTGTTTAGTAGGTTAGTCTCGTTCCTTTTCCTCTCCTTCACGCACTGACGGCCTTTGTCAATGTCCAGCCCGCCGATGCAACCATTCGACTAGGCTTGTTACGCTTGTACTTGACGTCGTCTTACGGCATTGAGCTATCTTTCCTGTATGACAGCAGTATAAAAAGGAGGCCACATCTGACTAGCCTGATGAAAGCATAAGAGCCTATAGAACTCTTCTCCGCACAGTATGGCTTTGCCGCAGCATGGATTCTGATTTCGCGTACTCGGTGCCAGACTACATTGAGTTGGCGCTCGCTCCTTGGGATTAACGGGCCAAAATACTAGTTACGAGGTTCTCCCCATCACGGATTCTCCTGGTTATTCGCTATTGGTGAAGATTTAATTGTACAAGCTTTCGAGTATTCCTTCCTCCCAATGCACGCTCGGCGATGGTGGGAAGATCCTCTCGCGGGGGGTGGTCAAGGGCGCATATTCCGGTAGATAGCCTGCGTCCGTTGAGTACGTCATGCTTCATAGATACAATGTGCGACTTACCACAGCCTTTCAGGGACGGCAAGAGTAAGTTCCGCATCGAGAATGACGCCAGAAGGTGCGAGGTGCTGCGAACTCACGGCTGTCTTTTGACCCGCTTCGTCGGTATATCTCGCCCTAATCTTTCGCGAAAATAGTTAGGGCATCTGTCCAATGACGTTATAATAACAAACACCGTACAGTACTCCGCAGCGCTGAGTGTTGTAGGTATGGCAATCTGTCGAAGAAAGTCACCACGGAGCTGTTCATGTAAAAAGTAGATGATGGCCTTCGATGCCTCGATGGGTGAACCGCCCCCGACCGATACGATGATATCGGCACCAGACTGTCTGAACGTATCTACGCCGGTGCGGATTCCGGAAATCGGCGAGTGCTCTCCGATGTTGTAGAACGTGGCCGTATAACGATTCTGCTTAAGCAAGATGCCTTCCACCGTCTTCACAACATCTGTCTGCGTGGTATAGAACCGAGGTCAGGGTGAAGGAAGGAGGTTTGATTAGACATACCTTCGTATAAAGGCTGTTTTCCGGTAACGACAAGCTCCTCGGAAGCTCCGAGGGTGTCCAATAGCTTAGGAAGAGCCGTCGAGACGCTTCCAGGACCATAGCACACATCTTGGAGGGTAGGAGTCCATGCATAGTATCCTCTTAGCTCTGTGGAGAGGATCTGTTCCGACATGGTTGACAGTCTCGTCCGGATGGCGAGATGATGGCTGTATTTAACATCCAGTTTCGAATGCTGTCGCTATTCGCGTTGATGGTATCATCTATTTCCGTGAGTGTTTGGCCTCGCTAGTTGTATGGCAGGTCTTCATCGGATGCTCCTTGATCTTCTCCAGGTATCTGTTAGCAAACTTGAACGAGTCTTGAAGGGCATCCGACTCGCAGTACCAACACTGAGACAAACCTTTCTACATCATCCATTTCAGTTACGGTATCTCCAATTTCCTGGAAAATACTGTAGATCGTGCCATAGTATTTTCGCATAACTCGAGGAGCACTAGGGGGACCATCACAACTGTCCTATCCGGTAAGGGATAATCGACAATAATCCTCCACTGGTACGTGGGCGTCTGATTACTTGACACGACCATCGAGATTCGAGACGGCCTGGCGCTCTAGGTGTGGGAAAGACAGTTCTGTGCCGGAGAACACGAGGCAAACCTACGTCTATCTTCAACCACCTCATCTGCATCCAACTTACTCTCCTAACATGTCTTATTTCGCACTTTGTACCTCTTCTATTCAATCCAAAGAAAGAATAGTCCAAGGTGCAATGAGTGGCGAGTCCCAACGGCAGAGGTACGCTTCTTTATCCTGTTTATGCTTATCAGCTTTATGAGTAAACCTGGCCCACGGGCAACAGTCCACATACGACATCGATCCACATCCTTGACGACTACTCACTTCTCAACATCTTTCATCTCTATCGGCCATTTCTTATAGGTGAAGACCCGGATGTCAATATCCGTATCGAGGGGGGAGGAAAATGGGTTGGGGAACGCTGGTGGTATAGACTCGCACACGTTTGCCAAAGATGGTGGAACCTCATCCTTGGGTCAGTACGATGATACAAACATCACCGCAGAGGACGAAGAGACAATAATCCTTGCACTTGAGCAGCGAGATCGTGTTCGCCGTATCCGGTTTGATATACCTGTTCTGAAACTGCAGAAGCTCATCATGGCCATCGATGGGGAGTATCCAATTCTGGAATACCTGATCTTGGGGGATCCACTTGACGACAAGAGTACGGTCTCAATCCTTCCCGAAACACTTGGAACACCACATTTACGTCACCTGGCGATCGGCTGTTCCATTCCAATACGATCTCCATTACTTGTGACGGCTGCGGGCCTCGTCACACTCTATCTTGGATTATACCACCCATCCACTTACTTCCAGCCGACTGTTCTGCTCCGGTCGCTTTAATTGATGCCCCAGCTGGAGATGCTCGTGATCTCCTTTCACTTCCCTGTTCCCAACCGCAATGTGGAGAGGCAACTCATGCGCACGCCTACTATCATCACACACGTCACGCTTCCTAACCTTCGTTCATTTGCATTTAAAGCTGTTAGCGCTTATTCAGAAGCGGTTCTTCAAGTTGGTCGGATCACCGCTTCTCGCCTCGAGGTTTTCCATATTTACTACCACAATCAACTCACGTTTTCCGTTCCACAGCTCCTGTAGTTCATGGGGAGAACAGAAAACTTCAGGTTCGACCGTGCCAAATGTTACTTTAACAGCGAAGAAGTTTACGTGGCGGTCAATCCCCCTGAGACCGATATGCCAGTGTATGTCTTTTCCATAAATGTCGACTGCTGGCACCTCGACTGGCAGGTATCCTCCATGGCTCAAATTTTCCATGGGCTTAGCCAAATATTCTCCGCGATGGAGCATCTCACTCTTTCATACGAGGGCCATAGTCAGTCATCTGAAGAGCACAGTGAGGTCGATCGCACCGAGTGGCGCAAACTTCTTAGGTCGTTTAGCAATGTGAAGACCCTCCGCATCGAGGATGGGCTCGTCAAGGAACTCTCTCGTTCTCTACCTTTGGAGGATGGAGAGCATCCCCTGGAGCTTTTAACCGAACTGCAAGAGCTCACATATTCAGGGAGCAGCAACGCCAATGATGCATTCACTTCATTCGTTGATGCTCGCCAGAACGCAGGCCGCCCCGTAACCCTGATCAAATTGTAAATAGAGGGCGTAGAAGCCGTCTGTGCCCTTCCACAAACAGATCGACAAGCGTCTTTGCCAGGTGTATCCTCGATACTCAGAGGCGGCCCCCATTGACGATTCAACGAGCTGTTTTTTCACTCCCGGCACTGCTTCCCACATCCCTGCGACCTACCAGCTGCTATCCTCATCGCGACTACGACCTTCACTTTGAGCATCTGGCGACGCCAAACACTCTCCACCCATATGATGTACATATTAATTTCGCACGGTCGTGCAGTTTCTTAGAAACCATTTCCCATCTTCCGTGCCCCCACCTTGGTATCTCGGATTGACTTTTCCTCTATGATAGCTACGTGACATACACATGTCGCTCTTCTATCACTCTCTGAGATACTATGATGTTATTCTCATCTTGTGTATGCAAACTACAATATTGCTTGCAGTGGGCCAGTGACTTCTATTATAACGTAAATGTAGGCATTGTTGAGAGTGTCGTTGTCGTCTCGAGGGTGCCTAAGGCGAGTAGGGCGGGACAGATGTGCGGATATGAGTTGAGAAAACCAGATCCTTTCTGTGACGTATGAGCATTTAGGACTGCTAGGAAATGTCAGAAAGCCTTTAAAATGGTCACATCAAGTCGTGTTTAGAAGAGAGGACAAAGAGATTGATACTGTAGTGTTCTTTCCCTCCGTCACCGTGCATCACTACACTTTCCGTATATAACTAACCAAACTTTGCATTTGCTGTACGAGTATATATCCCCCTCCCATACCGCTCTAGCTGACCGCGTCATACTAGCCAGTGGTAGATCATATAACCGGGACTACTTATCAGACTAATTATCAATTTACGAGCGCAAATCAAGCAGGATGGTGAAGGTTTGATGGGCACCGAAGTAAGGTAACCCACAGGGCGAACACCTAAAAGCATTGTACCACATATTCGATCGCTCGTGAGCGCGTGAGCATCAGCCTGCCATGAGGCTTTCCTCGTTGATCACAAGAAAACACTCCGGGTTTCTCCGAAACTCTGAATCGCGTCCATTTTGACACGTTTTCCCACCCTAACTTACCGGCTGCCAGTGACAGCAATGTCGCAGCATGAGACGGAGACACACGGAGACACAGCAGGCCGCTGTGAGATGCCATCCCCGCCGTGGATACTTGGGACCACACCGGCGTCAATAAAATTGGTTGACAAGTGGTTGATCATCATTGCGGATCAAACAGTCGATCAGTCAGTCGTCGCACCATCGGACGCTCAACAAGTCTTCATCAGAATGCCAGGAGGGCCCAACACTGCCAAGCGTAAGGGTTCACTATATTGTAAAGGCATGAGGATGAAGCATGGATCATTGATGGGAAGAGACGCTGTCTGTATAAATTTACTCGTGCCGGTGAGCAGTCCACTAGCAACCGTTGTCCCTCTCCCCACACGCTGAATCTTTATCGATGAGCTTTCAGCGGTATGTCAAAAGAACTTCGTCCGCCGCATTGATCAAATAACTAACAAGGTTTTAAATAGCCCTGCTCAGACCCGAACTGGACATCAAGTCTCTACACCTTACCCCTTCACCGTGGCCGCCCTCGCCCCTCCGTCGTTTCATAGCCATCCTGGCACATCGATCTTAATGGATGGCCATTCTGAAGGCTTATTAACGGTAGACAACTATTTACGTCGCTGTACTGGAAACGGTATACGCAGCCAACGTCGAAGTATGTAAATTGGGCTGGGCAATATCACGCGACGACTGCTCAGTGACGACTCGGATGTGACATAGGCCAGCTGATAACATTCCCCGATGATGTCTTACTAGAAATATTTGATTTCTATGTGGATGAAGATCTCAAACCGCTAAGAATACAGGAGTGGATAACGCTGGCGCACGTGTGTCGACGCTGGAGAAGTGTCGTTTTCCAATCACCACGTCGCCTCAATCTGCGACTCCTTTGTACTCCCGGAACACGTGCGAAGGACACCCTGGATACCTGGCCGCCTTTGTCTCTCATCGTTAACGACGCCGATTACATCTTCGTATACCAACCATCAAGTACGGCCAACATCATCGCTGCACTTGAGCACAACGATCGCGTGTATCAAATCAAACTCATACATCCTACAAGTTCAAAACTGGAAAATATCACGAGTTCGGCAGCAATGTACAAGCCATTCCCCGAGCTGACGGATCTCAACATGTTAGTATTCCATGGACCGGGGCCAATACTTCCCGATCCGTTCTTGGGCGGAACCGCACCACGTCTGCGATCACTTTGCTTGCATAACGTTCCATTCCCGGGATTACCGAAACTACTTTTGTCTGCCACTCACCTCGTCGTTCTTTCACTTTTTTATGTTCCCAGTTCCGGGTACATCCCACCCGAGGCGATGGCCACCAGCCTCTCTGCGTTGACCAGCCTCGAGCTCCTTCGCCTTCATTTTCTTTGCCCACGACCTCGCCCTGCCCTAGAAAGCCGACGTCCGCCTCCGCTGACTAGCTCTATCCTCCCAAGTGTCACAGATTTTCGATTCGGTGGGGCCAGCGAATATTTGGAGGACCTCTTGGCCCGGATCGATGCCCCTCGACTCAACGCATTGCATATAGTCTTCTTCAATGAAATCATATTTGACACACCACAACTCTTCCAGTTCATCAGTCGAAGACCAACGCTGAGGGCACCGGAAAAGGGCCATATCGCATTTGATTACGGAGCCATTATGGTCAAATTCCCATCACAGACTTCTGACTACGATGTCCTCAGTCTGGAAATCCTATGCAAGGCGTCAGATTGGCAGATTTCATCCCTTGAGCAGGTCTGCACCTCGTCCTTGCCTCCCCTTTCCACGTTGGAAGACCTCTATATCTTCGAGGGTCGAGAATACCCACCACATTGGCAAGACGATGTCGAAAATACGCTGTGGCTGGAAGTTTTACATCTGTTCGCTGCTGTGAAGAATCTCCACCTATGCGAGAAAATTGTACCACGTATTGCGCCCGCCCTGCAAGAACTCGTCGGGGCCAGAACGACAGAAGAGTTGCCCACCCTGGAGAATGTTTTCTTGGAGGGGCTTCAGCCGTCGGGACCTCTCCAAGAAGGCATAGAAAAGTTCGTTACCGCGCGACAGCTCACCAGTCATCCAATAGCAGTTTCCCCCTGGGACAGGGATCCGGAACAGTATAAGTACCCCAACTATTTTATAAATCCCTCCGAGCCGTACTAGTCTTTTGACATTATTGTGATTGATCTCCTTTGTCTGATTACATGCCAATGTGTCGAATAGAGGCGACGCAGACGTAGCTACAGACCTGGTATTAGGACATCTTAACACTATACCCAGATGATTGGCTGTCTATCCACCTGTCGCGCTTTGCAACTATGGCGACGTCATTGTAAATGTAAACGGTATTCCTTCCCGACTGCCTCTCCAGGCCAACACCTGGTGCACCTACAATGAATGCCTTATGTATCCTTGATTCGGATACAGCTTTCAAAGAGTAACAATTAGCACAGAACGTCTTCACTTGCCCGAATCATCGCGCGCTTTCTCCCTGATTTGTGCAGATCCACACTTGAGGAATGACAAAAGAGCAGGAATTGACACGATTTTCAAGCAAGCAGGCAGAGTGGATTTGATGTATGATGTCGGACCATTGTGATGGACGGTCATGGTGTGGGTGAGACAAGCAAATGGGACAGGCCGTGCCCACGGCAGGAGGACAAGGTCGGCTCGTACAGTATCAACTCATTGCTCCCACCTTATTTTTGCAACCTCTCTCCTTCCATCTGGCGCAGGCCACAGCTTTGTCCTTGGCTATCTCACAGAAGTCATCATAGATGGCGCGAACTACTCTGTCAACGTCCGGTCCCAAGATGTCGGCCCCGTGAGGATCACGGACAACCCTTTCTACTGCGGAGACCCTGGTGCGGAAAACGTGAGTCCTTCGCGCTCCGCTCTTTGCCTTTCTCTTTCAAAGCTCTTCCCGTTATATTTCCCTCCATAACGCATTTTTTTTTGCCAGTGGCCGCATACTGTAATACTGGTCCCGGCATATAAGACACCTGGACCTACAAGTTCAATGGCTCAACGCGCTCAACTGTCAGGTGGCTCAAAATTGATAAGATTGGCAAGAAGGGCAAGAAGTCGGACGGGACCAGCAGAGCCGTAGCAGAGCGTCAGTGCGTGTCATTTTTCCTCTCCCCTGGCCGCATAACCCATCAACGCGTCAACACGACAGTGAACGATAAACCCGTCACCGTAACGCTTCCAACGCAAGACGCTCCAGAGGACTACCTAGTCCGGCACGATATCATCGCACTCCACCTAGCCGTGACAATTGGCGAAGCGGCATTCCATCCATTCTGCACCCAAATTCGCATCCGAGTCGGGCCTCGCCCAACCAAACCGTGTCCTTTCCTGGGGCGTACAATGATAACGACCCGTGCATCTAGGATCCGAGCATTTATATATCCGGAGCTCACTACACTTTCCCCGGACCGCCTGTGTCGAACTTGAAACCTCGCGCTGCCCGCGGGCATGACAGTGGCCAGTTGTCGCGTCGTCGTCGTCGTCGCCATGAGGGATCTCATCGCTATCACCCACCGCAAATCAAGAATTCCAAACCGACATACGCGAATGGATTTGGTTCTGGTGAGCAGCCGACGCTGCATCGAATCAGGTGCAAAACTCCAGAAGCGTGACGCGTTTCAAAACCGCGTATCGCGGATTCGCATGGGGGTCATGCGGCGAACATTGCATGAGCTTCATTCGTGCCATTCATGATAAGCTGACAGCGTCATAGCCAGTGGTAGTATCATAGTTACGCCGCTTTCATGGAGGCCATGTAACTGACTAACTATCGAATGACGGAAGGATTTGATATTTTGATAGCCCACGCGGCTGACATGCGGTACCCCAAAAGGGTGGCCACCGCTTTGCAGTTGTGTTAGCATGCCTTGGCCAGCTCACATTGTCGCGAAATCCTCTCGTCTGCTGGACAGAGACAATCGAGAACAAGTTCTATGGGCTCTACGATAATATTCTCAACGAATGCTTCCCTTCCACCCATTTCATGATCACACCCCAGTAACCGCAGAGGCTCAGGCAGGTGGTACCGGCGCCAACGGTTTCGCGATCACTTATGTGATTGAGCCATTGCATCTCAACAGTCCCGTTCTCTTCGTCGAAGTCAAGCCCCCCAGACACCTCCCATATCCGCCCGTAAAAATGCCGAAAACCAAGTTCGAACCCGGTTCGCGCAACTTGCCCATCTCGTCCGAATACCAAAGTTATATGGAGTCAGCGCTATAGGAAGACGACTCTCCTACTACACATATGAAAGAGTCAGCAGTACAGTCGAACCTGTTGCCTTGGCGGACTCAACCTCCTTTGTTGTGGACACTGCCCCTATTGGGAGGTGGAACACGAATTCATGCAAGAGGAGGGTCGTGCCACGTTCTTGGCGGCAGTAGAGGAAATCAAGCAAATGATCACGATTTTTGGTACGGGTCTGTGTATTCTGTTGTTCAACCTTCTCTTACATCATTCTAGAGGCGTTGTGATATATTTTGTCCCTGTGAGCTAGACTGTGGTATCACCGTAGTATCACCGTCAGTCAGTATCAAAAGGAGGCCATATCTGACTAATCTGATGAAAGCGTAGAGCCTATATATAAGAACTCTTCTCCGTACAGTATGTCTATTCCGCAGCATGGACTCGTTTGTAATGATCTCGCGTACTCAGTGCCAGGCTACTCAACGTAGAGTTGGCGCTCGCTCTTGGGATTAACGGGCCAAAATACTAGTTACGAGGTTCTCCCCATCACACGCATTCTCCTGGTTATTCGCTATTGGTGAACATTCAATTGTACAAGCTTTCGAGTATCTATACTTTAGCGTCATGGAGAGGAATACAATTCCTCCAGGTAGGCTACCACATTGCCGTGAATTTCATTCCTTCCACCCAATGCACGCTCGGCGATGGTGGGAAGATCCTCTCGCGGAAGCGGCGGAACACCATACCGATCAACGTTTGTTTTTAATCCGAGATTCCTCAAGCCTAACATGGACCATGAACATCAAGTTTAAAGAATGTGATGATGTCTTACTCGTCGATGAGGACGCTGAGCTTGACCATGTCACCCTCCAGTGAGCCCGTCGACGTTTCTTTCAGATGGTACAAAGTACCAGGTAGCCGTTGCTTGTCTTCTTCCGATGCGACCTTGGCTTTCAGATTGACATTCGGCGCAGGCGTTAAGCAGTTGAATTTTGTAGAACGTGGCCGCATGGCGATTCTGCTCACGCAGGATGCCTTCCACCTTCTTCACAACATCTGTCTGCGTGGTATGATGAGTCAGGGTGAAGGAAGGGGGTTTGACTAGACATAACTTCGTATAAAGACTGTTTCCGGTAACAACAAGCGCCTTGGAAGCCAAGTGTATCCAGTAACGTGGGAAGACCCGTCGAGACGCTTGCGGGACCATAGTACACACCCCTTGGAGTGCGTGAGTCATACATAGTATCCCCTTAGCTCTGTGGAGGGGATCTGTTCCGACATGGTTGACAGTCTCGTCCGGATGGCGAGATGGCCATATGTTTAACGCCCAGCTTCGAATGTATCGCCATTCGCATCGATGACATCATCTATTTCCGTGAGAGTGATTGGCCCCACTAATTGTATGCCAGGTCTTCATCGGACGCTCCTTGATGAGTCTTGATCATCTCCAGGTATCTCTTGGCAAACTTGAAGGGCATCCGACTTGCAGCACCAACACTGAGACGAACCTCTCGACATCATACATTTCAGTTATCTCCAATTTCCTGGAAAACATTGTAGATCGTGCCATGATATTTTCGCATAACTCGAGGAGCACTGGGGTGACGGCCATCACAAACAGTCCATCCGGTAAGGGATAATCCTCAGGGTGCCTGGGTACCTGACACAGCCCATCCGGCGCTCTAGGCGTGGGTAACTTGAAGGCAGTTCTGCGCCGGAGAACGCGAGGCAAACCTACGTCTTTCTTCAACCACACCGTCTGCATCGATACTCAACACTTGCTCTCCTAGCATGTCCTGTCTCGCACCTTTTACCTCTTTTTTTCAATCCACGAAACGAATCAGCCAAGGTGCACTATGCAGCGAGTCCCAACGGCCGAGGTACTGTACGCTTCTTTATCCTGTTTATGCTTATCAGCTTTATGAGTAATCCCGGCCCACGGGCAACAGTCCATGTGCTACATCGATCCACATCCTTGACGATTACTCACTTCTCAACATCTTTCATCTCTATCGGCCACTTCTTTTAGGTGAAGACCAGGGTCATGTCAATATCCGTTTTGTGGGGGGAGTACAATGGGTTGGGGAACGCTGGTGGTATAGACTCGCCCACGTTTGCCAAAGATGGCGGAACGTCATCCTTGGATCAGCATCCTACCTGGGCCTCTGCCTTGTTTGTACATACGACACGCCTGTGGCAGACATGCTGGCACGCTCACCGCCCCTTCCACTCGTCATCGATTACTATAAAGACGACATCACTGCGAAGGACGAAGAGGCAATAATCGTTGCACTTGAGCAGCGAGATCGCGTCAGACGTATCCGGTTGGGTATGCCTGTTCTGAAACTGCAGAAGCTCATCATGGCCATCGACGAGGAATATCCAATTCTGGAATACCTAATTTTGGCGGTTCCACCTCAGGACACTGATAGGGTCTTAATCCTTCCCGAAACACTTCAAACACCACATCTACGTCAATTGACGATCGACTGTTCCATTCCAATACCATTCCAATTACTTACGACTGCTGTTGGCCTCCGCACACTCGGTCTTGCATTATACCACCCATCCACTTACTTCCAGCCGACTGTTCTGCTCCAGTCGCTTTCATTGGTACCTCAGCTGGAGGTGCTCTTGATTTTCTTTCGCTTCCCTGTCCCCGACCACGATGTGGAGCAACTCATGCGCACTCCCATCATAACACACGTCACACTTCCTAACCTCCGCATACTTGCATTCCACACTGTTAGCGCTTATTCAGAAGCGGTTCTTAGTGGGATCACCGCTTCTCGCCTCGAGAATTTCCAAATTGGCTACTCCGAGCAACTCACGTCTTCCGTTCCACAACTCATGCAGTTCATGGGGAGAACAAAAAACCTCAGGTTCGACCGTGCCCAGTTCAGATTTTCCTTCGAGCGAGTTTTCGTGCTTTTCAATCTCCTTGAAACCGATACGTCAATGAATGTCTTTTCCATAATTGTCTACTGCTGGAACCTCGACTGGCAGGTAGCCTCGGTGGCCCAAATTTTCAATGCGTATAGCCAAATATTCTCCGCGGTGGAACATCTCACTAGCAGTCTTTCAAACGACGCCCATAGTAGGTCACCTGAAGAGCACAATGAGGTCGTCCGCACCGAGTGGCGCAAGCTTTTTAGGTCGTTTAGCAATGTGAAGACCCTTCGCGTCCATCGTGGGCTCGTTGGGGAACTCTCTCGTTGTCTTCGATTGGAGGATGGAGAGCATCCCCTAGAGCTTTTACCCGAACTGCAGGAGCTCAGATATTCAGGGAGCGACAATGTCAATGATCCATTCACCTCGTTCATTGATGCTCGCCAGAGCGCAGGCCGCCCCGTAACCCTGATCAAATCAAAGAGGGCACTCAATTGAAGCCGTCTGTGCCAGGTGTATCCTCGATACTCGGACGCGGCCCCCATTGGCGATTCAACGAGCTGCTTGTTCACTGCCCGTACTACTTCCCACATCCTTGCGACCTACCAGCTGCCATCTTCATCGCGACTACAACTTTCACTTTCACTTTGAACATCACCGGTGATGGGCGGTAAAGAAAAAAAAACGGGGAAAAACGAGCGATAGGAGGCCGCCTTGGTGGTAGGCGAGAAGGTGGATAACCGCGGCAACCGCCCTTCCCTACCAATAGACGCCGGGTCGCCACGGAGCTTCTCAAGTCTGGAGGGTTGTGGGGGCAGTCTTCGTCGAGTATTTGTTGCTAAGACCAGCAAAATCCTGATCTTCTTCCTCTACTTCACCTCCATTTCTTTTCTTCATCCGAAATCTTCATCCCACTAATCGTGTGCATCAGTTTTCGGAGTCTGACTTGAACGTGGAAAGAGCCGTCGGGACGCTTCCGGACCATAGTACACCCCTTGGAGTGTGCATGGCTCCGCTTAGCTCTGTGGAGGGGATCGTTCCGACATATATATGCATGGTTGACAGTCTCGTCCGGATGGCGAGATGGCCGTATTTTTAACGCCCAGCTTCGAATGCTATCGCCGTTCGCATTGATGACGTCATCTATGTCCGTACATCATCCATTCCAGTTATCTCCAATTTCCTGGACAACATTAATATTGTAGATCGTGCCATGATATTTTGCATAACTCGAGGAGCACTGGAAGGGTGGCCATCACAAACTGTCCCATCCGGTAAGGGATAATCGATAATCCTCCACGTGGGCGTCTGGACTTGACACGGCCATCGAGTCGGCCATTTGGCGTTCCGAGTCTAGGTGTGGGAAAGGCAGTTCTGCGCAGGGGAACACGAGGCAAACCTACGTCTACCCTTAGCCACATCATCTACATCTCGATACTCAACACTCTCCTAGCATGTCTTGTCTCGCGCCTCTTACTTCTTTGTTTCAATGCACGAAACGAATCAGCCCAGGTCACGATGCAGTAAGCAGCGAGTCCCAACAGCAGAGGTACGCTTCTTTATCCTGTTTATGCTTATCATCTTTATGAGTAAACCTGGCCCACGGGCAACAGTCCATATACTACATCGATCCACATCCTTGACGATGACTCACTTCTCAACATCTTTTATCTCTATCGGCCATTTCTTTTATGTGATGACCGTGTCATTGTCCATTTCGGGGGGGGATTGAAATGGGTTGGGGAACGCTGGTGGTATAGACTCGCCCACGTTTGTCAAAGATGGCGGAACCTCATCCTTGGGTCAGCATCCTACCTGGGCCTCTGCCTTGTTTGTGCATATGGCACGCCTGTTGCACACATGCTAGCACACTCACCACCCCTTCCACTCGTCATCGATTACTCTGGCCACGACTTCACTGCAGAGGACGAAGAGGCAATAATTCTTGCACTTGCGCAGCGAGATCGCATCCGACGTATCCGGTTTAATTTACCTGCTCTGAAACTGCAGAAGCTCATCATGGCCATCGACGGGGAATATCCAATTCTAGAATACCTAATTTTGGTGGTTCCAATTAAGGACGAAGGTACGGTCATAATCCCTCCCGAAACACTTCAAACGCCACATTTACGTCACCTGACGACCGTGTGTGCCATTCCAATACGATTTCCATTACTTGGGACGGCTGCGGGCCTCGTCAAACTCAAACTTGTATTATGCCACCAATCCACTTACATCCAGCCAACTGTTCTGCTCCAGTGGCTTTCATTGATGCCCCAGCTGGAGAACCTCTTTATCTACTTTTACTTCCCTGTTCTCAGCCGCGATGTGGAGATGCAACTCATGCTCACGCCTATCATGACACATGTCACACTTCCTAACCTTCGCTTTTTTGCATTTCAAGCTATTAGCGCTTATTCAGAAGCGGTTCTTAGTGGGATCACCGCTTCTCGCCTCGAGATTTTCCAAATTCACTACAACTACCCCGAGCAACTCACGTTTTCCGTTCCAGAGCTCCTGCAGTTCATGGGAAGAACAGAAATCCTTCCGTTCGACCGTGTCGAGTTCAAGTTCAAAAGCGAGCGAGTTTACGTGGAGGTCAATCCCCCCAGGACCAATACGCCAGTGGATGTCAGGTCCAGAATTCTCCTCTGCTGGCACCTTTGCTGGCAGGTGTCCTCCGTGGCCCAAATTTCCAATGTGCTTAGCAAAATATTCTCCGCGGTGGAGCATCTCACTTTTTCACACGAGGGCCATAGACGGTCATCTGAAGAGCACAATGAGGTCGACCGCACTGAGTGGCGCAAAGTTCTTAGGTCGTTTAGCAATGTGAAGACCCTTCGCATCCGCCATGGGCTCATCGGGGAACTCTCTCGTTGTCTTCGATTGGAGGATGGAGAGCATTCCCTGGAGCTTTTACCCGAATTGCAAGAGCTCACATATTCAGGGAGCGGCAACGCCAATGATGCATTCACTTCATTCATTGATGCTCGCCAGAACACAGGCCGCCCCGTAGCCCTGATCAAATCCTACATAGAGGGATAGAGGGCATTGAAGCCATCTGTGCCCTTTCACAAACAGTTCAACAAGCGTCTATGCCAGGTGTATTCTCGATACTCGGACGCAGCCCCCATTGGCGATTCAACGAGCTGTTTGTTCACTGCCCGGACTGCTTCCCACTTCCCTGCGATCTACCAGCTGCCATGCTCATCGCGACTATGACCTTCTCTTTGAGCATCCCGCGACGCCAATCACCCTCCACCCATATGATATACATGGTACTGTTGTACGGTCGTGGAGTTTCTTAGACTCTATTTCCCATTTTCCGTTCCCCATCTTGGTATCTCGGATTGACTTTTTCTCCATGATAGCTACGTTACATGCTCATGTCGCTCTTCTATCACTGTTTGAGATACGATGATATTATTCTCATCTTGTGTATGTAGATTACAATTCTATCATAATATTATTTGCAGTGTGAGTGGCTTCCATTATAACGTAAACGTAGACATTGTTGAGAGTCAACAAGTGTTGTTGTCGTCAGAAGGGTGCCTAACGCGAGAAGGGCGGGGGAGATGTGCGGATGTAAAATCGCCTGGCAAGGCATTATTGAGAAAACCAGATTCTTTCTGGGACGTAGGAACTTCCAGGACATCTAGGAAACGTCAGAAAAGCCTTTAAAATGGCCACATCAAGTCGTGTTTAGAAGGAGAGAGCAAAGATATTGATACTGTAGTGTTTACAAAGGTAGCACCAACTGTTGAAAGTCAGAGGAACAATACAGAGAATCGACGATGTTTATTAGAGTTCGGGTTGGAATGGGCGATTATTGAAAACGTGTAGCTGCGGCAGCTGGGGTGTATTTGACTGTGAACTTGAAAGAATCGTTTTTGGGTGCCGCTCGACCATCATGGTCTGTCAGCGTATCAATTTATGGGACTCTCCAGAAGAGATACTACGAAATCCGAATGTATTTGTGCTAGGCCGCATGCCAGGGCGTATATCATGTTCGTTCACCACGTTCAGGGCGTTGAATGACATGGCATACTCAAACGCCACCGATCCTTTGCAGAACCATATCGCGCATGTGTCAAGGTTAGCGGAGTATCCTTTCTTCAATCTCCTCGCGTGGTAAGGGCATACAGGGCAACATGTGGAGTATACCATGACCATGGATCGTTGGGTTAGACGCTCCCCTGTCGAAACCATGCTTGAGGGTGAGCCGAGCTAATAAACGGCGAGAAGTAAGTGCGTGTACTAGTAAGCGAAAGCGCGGCTTGGAAAGGGCCTGTTGTGGGAGCAACGTGGGCGGGATGTTGCCGCCTCATGGCTCATGGTTGCGCAACCTTACCACAAGCTGTCCCCTACGGGGTCTACCCCATCATGAGGCGCGTGCTCAGTCGCGAGAAGGAGGATATCGTGGACAAGAGTGTGTATTCGATGATGGAGATTACAGCCACTGGTCGGAAAGAGCACGCGTAAGTGACGGGCGGCAAAGATAAAACGGAAACGACACGAGGCTGGTGAGGGTAGGGAAGAAAGGTGGATAAGCGCGGCGGCCGCCTTTCCCTACCAACTGAAAGGCGCCGGGTCCTCACGGAGCTTCTCAATTCTGGAGACGGTTGTGGGGGCCAGTCTTCGCCGACTATTTGTTGCTAAGACCAGCAACTTGAAAATCCTGATCTTCTTCCTCTACTACACTCCATCCGCAGCCTCATCCCACTAATTGTGTATATCAGTTTTCGGAGTCTGATGATCTCTGATCTGGCTTGTACAATAGAACGGTACAAGCTCTCGGGTTTTCTAGACACTAGCTCCATGGACTCATGGAGAGGAATACAACCCCTCCAGGTAGGCTACCACTTCGCCGTGAATTTCATTCCTTCCGCCCAATGCACGCTCGGCGATGGTGGGAAGATCCTCTCGCGGAACTCCATACTGATCAAGGTTGGTTTTCAATCCGAGATTCCTCACAAGCCTAACATAGGCCATGAACATCAAATATAAAGAATGTGCTGATGACTTACTCGTCGATGAGGACGCTGAGCTTGACCACGTCGCCCTCCAGCGTGCCTGTTGACGTTTCTTTCAGATGGTGCAAAGTACCAGCTAGCCATTGCTTGTCTTCTTCCGACCCGACTTTGGCTTTCAGGTTGATGGTCGGCGCAAGCGTTAAGCACTGCAAGAGAATTCGAATTTTAGTCCGCCGAGCGTGTCTATCATAGCAACGAGTCCCACAGATGTGATCCCATGTGGTATCCCATAAGTTGCGCCGAGCCTATGTCCAAGGGCATGCGATAACCCAAGAGCACTAGGGAGAGCGATTCATTATGGGAGGCACCATAGCTGGGTTCATGTTATTCACCTGTATTGTTCAAGTCTCGCAGGCCAAAGACTCATCCACGACGCGACTTGTAGCTTCTGCCGTGCGTGAATATCGTTGGGGTCTGCCCTGGACTGTGGCAAAAACTTGAATAAATCTACGATGGCCCCATAGTACAGGTGTTTCAATGGCGGTATAACGAACGGCCGATACAATTGTTCGACAGCATGGTCAAGGGCGCGTATTCCGGTAGATAGCCTGTGTCCATTGAGTACATCATGCATCATACATACGACATGCGACTGACCACAGCCTTTCAGGGGTGGCAAGAGTAAGTTCTGCATCGAGAATGACGCCAGAAGGTGCGAGGTATTGTGAGCTCACAGCTGTCTTTTGACCCGCTTCGTCGGTATATCCCGCCCCAATCTTTCGTGAAAAGAGTTAGGGAATCTGCCCAAATGACCTGAGTAACAAGCACATCGTACAGTATACTCCGCCGCGCTGAGCGTTGTTGGTATGGCAATCTGTCGAAGAAAGTCTCCACCAAGCTGTTCATGTAAAAAGTAGATGATGGCCTTCGAGGCGTCGATGGGTGAACCGCCCCCGACCGAAACGATGATATCGGCACCAGACTGTTTGAACATATCTACGCCGGCGCGGATTCCAGAAATTGGCGAGTGCTCTCCAATGTTGTAGAACGTGGCCGCATAGCGATTCTGCTCACGCAAGATGCCTTCCACCTTCTTCACAACATCTGTCTGTGTGGTATGATACAACCGAGGTCAGGGCGAAGGAATGGGGTTCAAGGGGTTGACTAGACATACCTTCGTATAAAGACTGTTTCCGGTGACGACAAGTGCCTTGGAGGCCCCAAGGGTATCCAGTAACGTGGGAAGAGCCGTCGAGACGCTTCCAGGACCATAGTACACCCCTTGGAGTGTGTGAGTCCATGCATAGTACCCGCTTAGCTCTGTGGAGGGGATCTGTTCCGACATGGTTGACAGCCTCATCCAGATGTCGAGATAGCCGTATTTAAGGTCCAGTTCCGGATGCCATCACTATTCGCATCTATTCGCATCAATGACATCATATATTGCCCGTCGTGGGAGAGTGAAATAGTATGCTCACTAATTGTATGCATCAGCTTTTCAGATTCTGACTCATGATCTCCGACTATCCCCGACTGGGTTGTAGAACATTGTTTGTTACTCCGCCTACTCTTTCGAGTATTCTAGAGCATCATGGAGAATCCCTCCAGGAAGGCTACCACATCGCCGTGAATTTACATTCCTTCCACTCAATGCACGCTCGGCGATGGTGGGAAGATCCTCTCGCGGAACTCATACCGATCAAGAGTTGGTTTCAAGCGGAGATTGCTCACGAGCCTGACATGATTCATAAATATCAATTGTAAAGAATAGGAAGACTCACTCGTCGACGAGTCGACGAGCATGCTAAGCTTGATCACGTCACCCTCCAGCGAACCCGTTGATGCTTGATTCAACTGATGCAAAGCATCGGTGAGCACCTAGTGCCACTAGAGAGAGACTCGGAATTCATTATGGGAAGCGGCATAGCTACGTTCAAATCGTTAATCACCTGTCAAGTCTCGCCGGCCATTGTGACGCATCCACGACACGATTCAATTTGAAGCTTCTGCTGTGCGTGAATATCATTAGGATCTGCCTTGGACTGTGGCAAATACCTGAATAAATCTTAAATGGAGGCATGACAGAGGAGTTTCAGTGCGGGTATCATCAATGACTGATACAAATTCTCGACAGCATGGTCAAGAGCGCGTATTCCAGTAGATGACCTGTGTGCATTGAGTACATGATGTTTCGTACATACGAGAGATGTGACGTACCGCAACGTTTCAGGGTGGCAAGAGTAAGTTCTGCGTCGAGAATAGCACCGGACGGTGCGAGGTAGTGCGAGCGCACAGTTGTCTTTTGACCCACTTCCGTCGGTATATCCTACGCTAATCTTTCGCAAAGGAAGTTCAAGTTAGGACATCTGTCAAAATGACGTTCAATTAACAAACACCGTACAGTATACTCCGTAGCGCAGAGTGTTGTACCCGGGTATGGCAATCTGTCGAAGAAAATCTTCCTCGACCTGTTCATGTAAAAAGTAGATGATGGCCTTCGAGGCGTCGATGTGTGGACCGCCCCCGACCGTGACCGCAACGATTTGAATTGAACGCACCTACGCCGGCGCGGATTCCGGAAATCGGCGAGTGTCCGTAGAACCTGGCCGCATAGCGATTCTGCTCACGCAGGATGCCTTTCACGTTTTTCACAACATCCGTCTGTGTAGTGAAAAGGAAGAAAAGAGATCAGGGCAACGGAAGGGGTTGTTGGTCAGACATACCTTTGTAATATTTGTATTGGAACTTGGAAGATATGGGATGTTTAGTACAGGCTTACAGCATCAATGTCGCGTCCTCGGTGCCGGCTACTACTATGCCGGTCACCAAGAGAAATTGTCTTCGATAGCGAGGCCAGGCACCCCATTCTCGGTCGTTGAATACCCGCCCGAGATTCCACAACCTGAGGTAACTTGGTCGTCGGATAACGGTTATCAATAATATTATCTGTGATCTGATCTGATCTGATCTGATCTGATACAGACTTGCTCACAAGTTACGGATATCGCTTACTGTACACGCAACATGTCCGGCATCACTACAGACCCCTCTCTCAGAAAAGTCTCGACTGAAAGTCAGTATTCTTCTTACCACTAGTATACGAGCTCATGCGCTGGTGTGACTCCGGTAATCCGGTTAAATCATGCTACAGATGCACCTCAGCCGCTTGGACCATATGGTCAGGGCATCGTGAGCCCACCCTTTGTGTTCGTTTCCGGATGCCTCGGCCTTGATCCCAAGACTGGCAATTTCGTCGAGGGCGGTGTGGAAGCCCAAACACGCCAGGCGCTCCGGAATTTGAAGGGAATTGTTGAGGCTAGCGGGAGCCAAATTGGGAAGATCGTCAAGACAACGGTACGGATGTACATCCTTTAATCGGTCCGCGAGACATTTGACCTGATGATGCTGTATACTAGTAGGTCTTCGTGAAGGATATGAATGACTTTGGAACTATCAACGCAACTTATCAGGAGTTTTTTGGGGAGCATAAGCCCGCAAGGTGTGTGCAACGTCCATCGAGCCATTGCTGAAGAGTGGCGATAAAAATCTTGTACTAGATCGTTAGTTGAAGTACCTCGTATCCCCCGCGATGCGCTCATTGCGGTTGAGGCTATTGCGTCAGTTACTCTTACATAGAGCCCAATGGCCAACTCGGTGGTCGATCGAGTCATCCCTTCAGACTAACAGATCAAGTCCAGGATAATTATTGTGCCACAATTTCCGAAATATGTACTGTAGCAACCCAATTTGGACCTCTTTCACCTTCAACCATCACCTCCCCATCATACTTTCGGTACTACTGTCAGACAGAGGCTTGAAGTTTGGGGGGAAGTCCAGATAAAAAACTTACATGCGAAAACTGAGATGCAACTGTCAGTGATACATGGGGCTCAAACTCTAGATCTCTGTTAACATGTTAGACCGGGTCAGGCGTTCGCGCGAACGCTTGAAGCCTTGAACGTAGGGTACTCGATCACAACTCGATCACATCATCGCCGCGTACACTTTATCTCCATAGCTCGTTCAGCTTATGCTATCGTAATTCTAGCAATTCGCAGTCACGCTGATATATAGTATAGCGCTGGTAGTTTGATAGAGAGGTCTCGGCTAGCATAGCCAGAGGACCGCATATATCCGACACGCGGACATCACTCAGACCTCGACCACATGGCAATTGAAATACGGTGCGAACATCATGGAAGAAAGACGCTTGTCTTGTGGGTAAATTCCAATAACGCCACTGAATGCCTATCATGTCCATGATCACCGTGACGTCCCTTAACACAGATCAGTCGTGCGTTTGTGTGATCTCAAGACATCTTCCGACATAATCCCTCTCCACGAGTAGTTCTGCTCCCCAACCCACCGGCAATACACCGAAACTTGCGCCATTCGCCGAAACTCAATCGTTCAGGTTGACCGAGCCACCGAATGTTGGCTGGAAAGTCGGAGATGGACTCTCGAATACTCCATTAGGACGAGCTTGGATGGAAGACTTGGGATATGGCACAGACATCACCTTCGTGAGCTATCAATGATCCCAGGCTGGCTTACTCAACTGATTGCATCAACCTCAGCGACGCAACACATATACTTAATTCTACTGTGGTCCCGCGGCCGATTGCATTTGTGTCTACGCTGTCAACAGAAAACAATCCCAATCTTGCCCCGTTCAGGTACGGAACACGCCATGTTGGTGTTGTGTATACATTAACTGTTCAATCGATGTACCTGCCCAGTTTTTTTCAGGTGGTACGTGATGAAAAGGAAGCGCCTTGATTCTGACTCGACAATAATAACACTTCTATTACAGGTAGCCTATTATCCCCCGATTGTCAGCGTCTCCTTCAGACTTGCTCCTCGCATTCCCAAGAACACGCGAGATAACATTCTTGCTACGAAGGAATTCGTAGTGAACTTGATCAGTGAGCCGTTTGTCGAGGCAGCCAATGAAACATCGGTCGAGGCTCCTGCGGATGTCAGTGAGTGGGACATCTCGGGTCTGACTTAGGAACCTAGCGTGAGTAGTAGAGGCGATGTCAGGTTATGATCTGGCGGACTAACCAGGTTCATCTACGTGCACGTTAAGCCAGCACGAGTGAAGGAGAGTGCTGTCAGCCTGGAAGGCGAGGTAGGTATACTTGCAATGGTTACACTTTTGCGCCCTTCTGCAGAGTGATCGATCACAATCCGTTAGTTGTTCCAATCGCAGGATATCTTTCCTGACGGCGCTACGGTGCCTTCCGCGACTCTTGTCCTCGGGCGGGTAAAATATATACACGTCCGCAATTCCGTCCTGAAATCTGATGGGCTGCGAGCCGACCCTGCAAAGCTGCGGGCAGTATCCAGACTTGGTAGTAAGACTTATGGAAGGCTTGGCGAAGGGTTTGACCTCAAGAAACCGGAATGGGACGAGGTCAGGCCAATTCTCGAAGCACAGTGTTCGTCACGAGTAATATGGCGTATTGGATAGATTGATTCGGTTATCAGATGTGCCATGATAATATCGCAGCTTTGGAAGTACGAGATATATATGTTGACATCATAAGGGACCAAGAGCGCCTGAGGAGGTCAGACGCCACTGGCGTAGTATGAGACGAAGCAAGGACGTGGGAGCTAGCGCCGACCCAAGTAGGGGCGACCTGGCACATGTCAACTAGATCACAGAGGGGTGACCGGAGATGAAAGGAATTGTTTACAGGGTTTGCGGAGTTTTGAGATGAGGGCAGATTGTGAAAGTAGACTGGCAGCTGGCTGAAATGCGGGGAAGGCAAAGCAGTGCGGGTGTTGTTGCCACGTGGTTGATCGTTGTCATTCACCCCCTCACCTCACATTTACAGTAGCCAGTCAGTCTTTTCCCATCTTCAATGCCACTTGATTCACATATCCATTCTAGCTATTTTTTTGCACCCCTAATTTCAGCGGCAATTTAGGCCTCCTCATTCTGCCTCCGCCCGACCCCCGGTCCCGGGGGTTCCCCTCATATAGACGATACTACTAGCACCGCCCCGTACAACAACTGCCTCTTTGTTTCCCCTCGCCCCCGCCCCTCTCCTCATGGACTTATCCACTCCAGCCGAGCAGCGCGCCTTGGCTGTCGCCAAAATCAGGCGTGCCACCTCTCTTCCTCGCATGAACAATGGCCGACGACCTCGTATGCACGTCGAAGCTGTCAGTGAAGGGGAGAGATCACAGCTGGATCTACAGGACCCCGGCGCAGATGGGCATCTGAGCGACGACAGTCCGATGATGTCTGAAGGCCAAGGTCCCGAAGATACTCGTCAAACCGAGGACGACCCCGAACAAGAACAGGGCCCAGTACCTGAACCTGAACCCGAAGCGGGACCGGGACCAGAACCAGAACCAGAGGTTGAAACAGAACACAGCGAAGCCAAAGCTGACGACCCCAAAACCGAAGACGAACCCATATTTTCTCCACCTGCGACACCCTTACTACCAGAAGACACCCCAGCAAAGTCGAGACGGCGTTCGCGCTCGCGTTCCAGGGGGCGAGGTTCCAAGGATTTTAAAGGCAAAGCAAAGGCTACACAGTCTCCCGTCCCCACAAATGCCGTGCCTTCCGCAAATGAGTCCTCGCCTGATGAAGGCCCTGTCTCTTCCACTCAACCTACGGGTTTCACATCACCGCCCCTTATATCCCCAATCCCCGCTCATTTTGCCCTACTCCAAGCACACCGTCTACTCGCATCTCCTGAACCTGGCATGTTTTATCCTGGGACGTCCCCACCGACTCCCATGCCTCCGACCCTCCAAGACATTCAGCGTCAGATACAACGCGGGCTCTTCCGCTCAAACAGCGCTGCGGCGCGGTTGATGGCTTTACAACAACTGGCTGGGCCCGAAGCCTATGATCCGTTGATCGCATCACCGCCCATCACACCCCCACCACTTCCGGGAAAAGTGTTCCGCAACAATACTGTCGGTGGAAGTGGAGGCGAACGTATCGCAGCACGCAAGATGATGATGCGTCACATAAATAGGCGTGTGAAGGAGGCAGAGGCTGAGCAGACCAGTGGAGGTGAGGACCCTCAACCCGCGCCACATACGCGTCGTAAGCGGCCACGGAGACGATCCTCCACGAACCGGTCCACGGTTGTTGATGATCGTGAACCGCCATCTGCGGCGTCTCCGACCACCCCCGTATTCCCGACGGCATCTTTACCTCGATCCACCCCTGAACCTACACGTGATGAGAGCCATACGCTTGCCGCACCAAGTCCCGCACCAAACCCAAGGAGTCCCAGTGTCGAACGTAGTCGAGAAGATGCTCTGGCCAAGCTCACCGGAGAGTCTCCATCAACCACGGCATACGACTATGAGACACCCTTGGAACGCCGAGGTGTGGTGGTGGAAGACGACGACGACGCTGCCGATCACGATCATGGCCAAGCCTCCCCCATCCCACGTTCAACGTTCAACGGCCGCTCGGACACACCTCCTCGAGTCGCTTCTCCTCATCCGCCTCATGCTCCCGGTGCGCCTTCAAGCACATCCCTAGAGTCGGCTGACTCTGGCGTTCCTGCCTATCTGTCGGACTCTACGCAAGAGCAACAAGAGGTATTCCCAACCTCGCCTTTTGCCACCCCGTTGCGTGAGAAACAAGGTCCTGAGGAAGAGGAGGAGGATATGCATACCGAAAGTGAACCGGCAAGGCGTTCACCCTGGAGCGACGCATTTGACCGTGAGATTAGTTGGGCAGCCGAGCCTGGTGTGTTTCCTTCCGTTTGATATCTTTTGTCTTCTCATCATCTCGCCTGCAATAGTTCCGGAGCGCATCCCTATTCGCGACGACGATAACGAATATGACGCAGACGACATACACGAACCACGGGATCACTCCTCACTTACGCCGCATCACTCGGATCCTGAGGAACACGATGACGATGACGATGACGATTCGTTACCGCGCGCATCCATCCACTCGAAGAACATCGTGGTGGATATCGAAACCTCGCCCGAGGCACCAAAACCGTCACAGATACCACCATCACCGTCATCCGCCATCGTCCTCGGCAATGATTCTCGTATCTTCCCAACCCGTCTTTCAATATCATCGCCTAGTCAACCCGAGCTTCCCTCTCCGAATACGGAGTACGTGGGATGGGAGGACTCTTTTCGGGTGATTGTTACTGATGCAACACCGAAGAAAAATGGAGAGGGCTCTCAAAGCAAGTGGGGTAGAGTCAAGAATGCGTTTTCGCGACCGGGTTCAAGTGCTGGGAAACGACCGCGAAACGATAGCATCCAGGAGCGCAGCAACAATGCTAATTCCAGCACGCTCAGGAGCAATGGGACACGATCGCGAAACAATAGCATCAGGGATCGCGCCACCAACACTGATTCTAGTATAAGCAGGGAGAGCGGAGCGAGCGTGACAGGTGCTTCCAAGACAGACAAAGGTGAATGAGTGAATCCTTTGTGTGCTATGCAATGGCCTGATCCAATCGATCTTTGCTAGACCACCCTTCTTCATATTTCCCCAGTTCCCCTAGTGCCGTGTCCCCTGTACCCCCGCCGTCCAGCGAGACTTTACAGAAGTACGGTGGTGATGCCAAATTGTTTCCTTTCCCGGCCATTTTCCCAGGCGTTAAGAGGCTGGAGGAAGAGCGACGTAGTGGCCTATTGCTCAACGCGTCTTCCCCTGACATCGCATACCACCCTACAGCGGATGAATTTTCGGCCCTAAGTTCTGGCTCTACCTCCTCGCGTACACCTCAAGCCTCTCCGGAGTTTACACGAGATCGGAAGTTATCACATCAGGCCTCAGATACGCGCCTTCTTCAAAAATTCAACGCCGGGAACGCTCCAACAGCGTTATCATCACCATCAACGTCTACATCCCAGCCAGATCCCACTACCCCGCCCACACCAAATAACTCCGGATGGCGTGGTGGAAAATTACCTCTACCCCATAACCGAGAAGGTGTCAAGACCTGGCTCCGTGCAAAGGGGCTTTTCCCGTCTCAGTCCTCACAGGCTTCATTCCCCGGGTTGCAGCAGCCAGTTTCGGCTCCTGTCGTAATCTCGCAGTCGGGATCGACTGATTCGAGCAGAAAACTATCTGATCTGTTCAATGGCCGGAAGGAGAGCGAACTAATGACAGATTGGGAGGATATGTCAAGGACTCCCACTACCACCAACGAGAGTGTCGCTCAAGGCGGGGAGTCACAGAATGACCCAGAAACCGAGACACCGGAAGTTTCCTCTGGGGGCTCTTCGACGCCCGAGACACCAGCTCTCGACAGGCCGCTCTTTGGCGAGCCACGTGTCCATACTTCAAATGGTGACATGACGTATCCCACGCAGCCCGCATCGCCTGTTCCAGACCCTACTACTTCCTCTGCCACTCCCGACCCAACCTCATCATTGGATGATTACGCCAGCCAGTCCTCACCCTCATCGTCGTCCCCGGAACGCTTTTTGGAACGGACAAGTTTGCGTACACCAGGGACGATGATACTCGAGCGATTGGACGAACTATTGTTAGGACAAGCGCGTGGTCCAGCCGGCTCCGCCCTCGTTGACGATCCACCGAGGAAGTTGCTCTTATCGTCGCAAGTTCTGCAAGTGGCCAACTCAAATACTGTGAAGGACCGCTTTCTGTTCTTGTTCAATGACATTCTGGTCGTCGCCAAGCCAGTTACGCATGACTATGATGCGCTATTGGACACGAACAAGCCCTCACCCTTGGATCGGAAGTTCATCGTGAAGAGCGTCGTCCAGCTACGGGATGTTCGATTCACTGCCGATAGAGACGATCTCCCACTCAGTTCGTTCGCCTCTATAAGCCGAAATCCACTCGTGAGAACTTTCGTGGTTCAATTTACCAAAGACGCGGATAGTGCAATATCCCACTTCTTCGAGAAGTCTGGCACGCGCGATGACCCGACGGTGCTCGGTCAGCTGTTATTCAGGATGTTAGACCTGGACAGGGCAACGCTGGGCGACTATTTGTCTCGGAGAACGTCGAAAGTGGTGCTAAAAGCGTTCATTGGGTGCTTCGGATTCGGCGGAGTGCGGATCGACAGGGCGCTTCGTGTGTTCCTCCAGTCCCTCCACCTCGTCCCTCCTTCTCGGCACTCTAATCCTTTAGATTATGTGTCCGACTCCTTCGCCAGCCGCTGGTACGATGCGAACGCGGATCTCGTTGCTTATGACAAGGACCTTGCCATCCGACTTGTCCGTGCTATCATCCAGCTAAATGACGTTCTTTACGGGGGCGTCGTACATGATCCTTGGGCCCATGTACAGATCAGGCGGAATGTGACAAGCCGCGACTTCATCGATGCCTTCCGACGGTATGACCCACGGTGTCTCGTCCCAGACGAGTTACTAGACAGGATTCACGTTTCCATCAGGCGAGAGCCACTCTCACAAGCTCGTAACTCTACCCACTCGACCACGCAAGATCAAGTCATCGTGTTAAAACGCCCAATTCCATCCCGCCTCACTTACCGCTTGCAATCTGAGCCAATCATTGTTCGCATTCCCCAGGTTGACCCATCACTCACCATCCATCTACATGGCAATGAACTCATCTTTGACCCCCCTTACCTCGTATTCAATCGTTCTGCGGAGGCGTCTTTCCGTATCACAGGCACCGCTCTTGGTTTCAAGACCGTGTCGTTCTCTCGTTCGGGTCCAAGCGCGCTGCTGTATTCGGGCCTTCCCTTGAGCAGTCCAATTGTGATCGAGCGCAGCTTTATGCGCAACACGTTCCAGGTTGCGTTCGTGAACCACCGGAGTTCGAAGCGCCGTTACATGTTCAGTGTGGATGACCCCGTCATGCGGCACAACTGGACGGTCTCGCTCAAGCGCCAGATCGATATCGTGAGCGCAGGTCAACAAGCGCAGGTTACAAACACAAGTTCGTTCCATCGGGCGGCCGAGCAGGTTGCGTTCCGCGTACTACAAGAAACGTTGATACCACCTCCATCGGCGGAAAGTGATAACCCTCGTCCTTCATTCTCAAGCCGCGCACAGCAGCTTTCACCGCGAATCAACGGCCGTCTCGAGGCCAGCGGGAAGGGGACTTCACAATCCTCACATGTGCGGTCGAAGTCTCGCAGTCAGGTATACCACCGTCATGGCCCGGGGAAACTCGAGCATCAGCAACTCGACCCGTTGCTTCGGCCAAATGGCGATACGACAGACTCGCCCGACACAGATGCGGAGGACGGTTCGCGTTCATCGCCGGAAAGTGAGACGCGCTTATGGGGAGGCAAAGAGCTTGAGACGGTCTGCCAGCAAAATAGCGCGATCGTACTAGTTCTTGCATCTTCGCAGAACGAGCTTACGAACACCAGATTATCTCCATCACCGGCTCCCCTGCGCCCTGTGATACCTGTTCGATGATATCTTGGGTTGTACATGGACGGATTTACGTGAGTAGTTTCCAATGATTGCGCTCTACTATCCACTGATAAAGCGATTATACAGTTTCTATCGATATCTTTTGGTTCCTTTGTTATATTTTTTTCGTTCTTCTAGCACGGTCTCTCTCGTTTTCCCCATGTTTTCCCACGCTCTGAGTCGTATATTTGATTCACCCTATCGTATGATCAGTATCCATGGGTTCACCTTTGGTAGTCGATATATATTTTCTACTGGCGGCGCTACTGTTACTACTCGGACAGCCTATCTCACCATTTGTACGAATTTGCCACATCAGTCAACGCCACGCGCCTGCCCCATCACCAAGTCCGATACCGCAAAGTCTGACTAGAGACCTGCTCTGAGTGAACAGCAATAAACCTCTCGCACCTCCCTGAGTGCCCGCGGTCTATCCCGCGGTTGTTTCGGCGCTGATCGATGACAGCTACAGCGACCATCATGATCATTTCCGGATTCCGCGCTGGTAGTAGCCGCCACTCCTTCCGCTGTCGCCTCTCCTTGTCCCCTTATTACTCCCGCAGTTCCCTTCAGCGGCGTCTGCACACCTCTTACCCCTCTCATTCGCCACATAGATACCGCGAGATGGTAGAGATGACGCGGCGGCGGATACACGGAAACGGGGACAGCGCCGACAAGGCGGCGAAATCGCCAAAGGGTGCAGCTGCAGCTGGAGAACGCGAACATGGACAGTCGAGCACCCAACCGCACACGCACACGCACACTCATTCTCATGGGATCTTCGGAGGACACTCGCACTCACATTCGCATGGTCATGAAAACGGCCATGACCACGGCGGGGGGCTGATCGAGACGCTGCAAAGTGGAGGTGCGCACCTGGTCCTATTGTGTATTTTACGATGCTTACACGTCGTCACATTTCTTCTTCCGTATTGCCTTCCCCTTCTCTCTCGCGCCATATATTGTCTCGTATCGCATCGCGTCGTGAAGGTGACCGGGGAAGTCGCGTCACACTTGTTGGATTGGGCGCGAATGTTCTCTTGACGAGCGCAAAGGGCGCTGCGGGATGGTATATGAACTCGGCGGCGTTGCTCGCCGATGCTGGCCATTCATTAAGTGGTAAGCACGCTCTCCAACCAGCTGTCCCTTCTCTAAGCGGTGCTGCGCTACTGTATGTGCCCTTGGGGGTGGGTGGGCTTTCTCTCCCCCACTCTCGCACGCGCCCCGGGCGCGAAGCCATCACATCCGACGTGTCAATGCCTTGGCTTTGACACCTGACACATAAAAAAAAAACATCAAGGGTGACAGAGCCCTCATATCCGTTTGACTGACGTGCGAATCCTTCAGACCTTCTTGGCGATTTTGTTGTTCTATTTTCTTGGCGTTTGTCCCGACGGCCGCCCAGCCGACGCTACCCTTTCGGCCTCGCAAAATTCGAGACAGTCGGCACGGGCTTAGTCTCCTTCCTACTAATCGCAGGCGCCCTCGGCATCGGCTCGCATTCGCTCTCGCTCCTTCTCTCGGTGCTATCCGAGACCGCACTGTCCCTGTCAGCAGGCCCGCTGCAAACGGCACTGCTCAGCATCACCGCGGCGGCGCACAACGTGCCGGGATTGGGATTCATCGCGGCACACTCGCATGCGCACGCGCATGGGCATGTGCTCGATTTGAACGCGGCGTGGTTCGCGGCTGCTAGTATCGTTTCGAAAGAGTGGTTGTTCCGCATTACGCGTAAGGTTGCGGACCAGGAGAATAGCCCCGTGTTGCTTGCGAATGCGTATCATCATCGGAGTGATGCTTATTCGAGCGTGGTCGCATTGGTCGCGATTCTCGGAAGCGGTTGGTTCCCTGCGTTGCCATTGGACCCTATCGGAGGTGTGTATACCTTCACAGTCGACATCTTCCTTTGCTTTATTTTTTTCCTGGATAGGTTTTTTGGTTTCTATCGTCATCTTCCAACAAGGCATCTCAATATTCAAGGGTGCATTTTATGAAATGACAGATGCCAGTGCTCCAGAACCCGTCTTACGATCGTTATCCAGTTGCTTGGACAAGCTACGCGAAGACCCACATCTTAAATCCTCCTTTCTTCACGCCCATGGTCTTCGAGCGCGGCGGGCAGGCTCACAACTCTTCGTTGACCTCCACGTCGGCGTGCCTGGGACTTTGATGGCATTTGAGTTAAATCAGCTGGAAGAGCAGATTGTTGCTGCTTTGAAGGCTGAGAGGAAGGATGTGAAGGAGGTTCAGATACAGTTTGAAGTCGTCTCAGAGAAGGATGGAGAATGAGAAACTCTTTGGATACCCTGGGTTCATGGACTTGTGTGTGTTATTATTGGTATTGTATTCTCTTCGTCGCATACTCGAGTACAGTAATATTGTGTCTCGTGACCGTGCCTCATCGCGTCGCGTCAAATCACTTTCGTTTTTCTCTCTCTGGACGATGCCAGAGGTAGAGATTAGATTTTCTCCTGAGCAAGTGGCTACCGGATCATTTCGCTTGCAGCTACCACCAAGATCTATGCAAATTGATTAAATAATGTCCGCGGACGACCTAAGGTATGCATCGACAATTTGACGTGGTCCATGCTACTCGACCATTTCTGATACATACCCTAGTCTGATGATAAAAGGTGGTCCAGAAGACGATGGAGTTCTATGCACCTCGGACAAGACATAAAATCCACTTGGTGACGCTCTCAAACTCCGTTCTCTTGGTGACCCCTAGTCCAGAAATATGATGGAAGGGAGAACCAAGTGGTCATTCAAGATAGCCTCAATGAGCTGTTGGAGCTCGTGCGTGCCGTACCGAAGCTCCATCGGATGAACGTTCTGCTGAAGGAGCATAAGTGGGAGGAAGGGGCACGAAGAGGATGATGATGATGAGATCTAGAGTTTCCGCGCAGTAAGCACTGGGGACAGATCCTATTCCCCACCCCACAACGACGAGGCTTGGAGAGATTTTTTTTTTTAAGGCGAAGGGGAAACGATTAACTCTTGAAGATGTTCAGGTAGAGCCTCAGGCCAGCGGCCCAGCGAGCAGGGATAGCGCAAGCACTCAAGGACAAGCAAATACTTACCATAGATGGCGAATTCATCCCCAACCACCTTCTCGCAATGTCCTAGACAAAACTGACGAGTAGATATGTACAGTGCTCACACGCATGCCCATGCCCATAAGGCGTCCTGCGCCCGCTCTCCCCGACGTACCTCCACAACATCCTCGAGCTCCTCCTGATGTACCTCGTCTCGCTCTCCCAGCCTCACAACGCAGCCCCCGTCCTAGAACTATCCCGATTCCTTGATTTCGAGCACGACGTTCGACGCGAGGTGCAGGTGATGCGTTGGTTTGGACAGGTCGACGATGCGGACAAGCGGTGGAAGAAAAGGTGGTGCGTCAAGTCGGCCTGGGTATTCTGCGTCAGTACAAGGTTCGTTTCGAGCGTTTATTTTTTTCCCGCCCTCGTTCGTCGTTTGATCCTAACTTTGTTTCCGGCCGGTACTTTACTTGCAGAGTGACCCAATATCGGAGGACGAGTTCATAACAAATGGAATATCGCGGTCGGGGATACTTTCATTTCCTACACATCCCTCAAGCTACTCACAGTAAGTATCCCCTCCCCTCTTTCGGCTTCGAACACATTAATATCCTACTTCCCTTGTGCGGAACCCCCAACCGACCCTGCCGTGCGGTTCGCGGGCCTCTTTCTAACACGCAAACGTTGGAATGCAGAACACTCAAGCCGTATCTGTGGGACATCGCGGTAGGGTAGACACGAAAGACCTTGACAAACTGTTACTCAAGTATGCGAGAGCCTTGACGGACAAAGATGGGTCATGGTATACGGCACGAGCCCGATAAGTTGGAAAAGGAACTGTACTTGTATATACAAAATGAGATATGATCGTCTCGAAGACAAGATAGAAGAGCGACGTAGGTTGGGCAATGTCACAAGCAGCGGCTATTGTAGGGAAGAGTCAAGATAACGACCCGAGAAACCAACGGTGAGGAACATGGGAAGTGGGCAGGTAGGGGGTCCACGATCACGCGAAACTAGTATGTATATCATATGGGTGGAGGATGTTTGGCGTCGAGGGATGCTCAAAGTGAAGGTCGTAGTCGCGATGAAGATGGCAACTGGTAGGTCACAGGGGTGTGGGAAGCAGTGCGGGCAGTGAGCAAACAGCTCGTTGAATCGCCAATGGGGGCCGCGTCCGAGTATCGAGGACACACCTGGGATAGACGCTTGTTGATCTGTTTGTAAAAGAGCAGACGGCTTTCATGACCTCCATTTACGATTTGATCAGGGTTACGGGGTGGCCTGCGTTCTGGCGAGCGTCAATGAACGAGGTGAATGCATCATTGGCATTGTCGCTCCCCGAATATGTGAGCTCTTGCAATTCGGGTAAAAGCTCCAGAGGATGCTCTCCATCCTCCAAAGATAGACAACGAGAGAGTTTCCTGACGAGCCCGTCGTTGATGCGAAGGGTCTTCACTTTGCTAAACGGCCTAAGAAGTTGGCGCCACTCGGTGAGGTCGACCTCATTGTGCTCTTCAAATGACTGACTATGGGCCTCGTTTGAAAGAGTGAGATGTTCCACCGCAGAGAATATTTGGCTAAGCGTATTGGAAATCTGGACCACCGAGGATACCTGTGAGTCGAGGTGCCAGCAGTAGACAATTATGGAAAAGACATCCGCTGGCGATTTGGTCTCAGGGAGATTGAAATGCACGAAAACTCGCTCGCTGTGAAAGTTGAAATCGGCACAGTCGAACCTGAGGTTTTTGGTCCTCCCCATGAATTGCAGAAGCTCTGGAACGGAAAACGTGAGTTGCTTGAGGTAGCAAATTTGGAAATTCTCGAGACGAGAAGCGGTGATCCGACCAAGAACAGCTTCCGAATAAGCGCTAACAGCTTGGAATGCAAATAAGCGAAGGTTAGGAAGGGTGACGTGTGTGATGATGGGCGTGCGCATGAGTTGCCTCTCCACTTCGTGGTTGGGAACAGCGAAGCAAAAGAAGATCAAGAGGATTTCCAGCTGGGGCATCAATGAAAGCGACTGGAGCAGAACAGTTGGCTGGAAGTAAGTGGATGGGTGGTGTAATCCAAGATGGAGCGTGACGAGGCCAACAGCAGTCGTAAGTAATTGGAATCGTATTGGAATGGAACAGCCAATCATCAGGTGGCGTAAATGTGGTGTTTGAAGTGTTTCGGGAAGGATTGAAACCGTACTCTTGTCCTCAGATGGATCCCACAAAATCAGGTGCTCCAGAATTGGATATTCCCCATCGATGGCCATGATGAGCTTCTGCAGTTTCAGAACAGGAATATTAAACCGGATACGTCGGATACGGTCTCGCTGCTCAAGTGCAAGGATTATTGTGTCTTCATCCTCAGCAGTGATGTCTGTACCCTCGTAATCGATGACGAGTGGAAGGGGTGGTGAACGTGCCAACATGTCTGCCAAAGGCGTGCCATATGTACAAACAAGGCAAAGGCCCAGGTAGGATGCTGATCCAAGGATGAGGTTACGCCATCTTCGGCAAACGTGGGCGAGTCGATACCACCAGCGTTCCCCAGCCCATCTTCTTCCCCCCGCGAAATGGATATTGACATTCTGGTCTTCTTCACCTAAGAGAAATGGCCGATAGAGATAAAAGATGTTGAGAAGTGAGTAATCGTCAAGGATGGGGATCGATGTAGTATATGGACTGTAGCCCGTGGGCCATGTTTGCTCATAAAGCTGATATGTATAAACAGGATAAAGAAGCGTACCTTTGCCGTTGCGACTCGCCACTCATTGCACCTTGGCCAACTCTTTCTTTGGGTCGAAGAGAAGATGTAGAAGGCTTTAGATAAGACATGCTACGAGAGTAAGTGTTAAGTGTTGATGTAGATGATGTGGTTGAAGATAGACGTAGATTTGCCTCATGTTCTCCGGCGCAGAACTGCCTTCCCCACGCCTAGAGCGCCAGATGGCTGTGTCATGGCTGTGACACTGTGTCATGTACCTCGATGCCGATGTAGACGACTATCCCTTACAGTACCTGATGTGACAGTTTGTGATGGCCATCCCCCGTGCTCCTCGAGTTATGCGAAAATATCATGGGCACGGCCGCCGATCTGCAAATCTTTCCAGGAAATGTGGAGAATAACTGAAATGGGTACCGAAAGGTGTGACTCTCTGTGTTAGTACTGCGAGTCGGATGCCCTTCAAGTTGCAAGAGACAACTAGAGATGATTAAGGAGTGTCTGATGAAGACCTCGGGGATGGATTAAATGGAGGTGCCCATGTAAAAGAAGAAGATTAGGATTTTGCACCGAGGACGAATTCTAGTCTCCGACTCGCTCTCCCAGCCTCACAACGCAGCCTCCGTCCTAGAACTATCCCGATCCCTTGAGTTTGAGCACGAGGCCCGACGCGAGGTGACATTACAGGTGATGCGTTGGTTCGGACAAGTTAACGGTGCGGACGAGGGGTGGAAATTGGACGTTGAAAAGGTGGGGCTTCCGAGTCAAGTCGGCTTGGGTATTCTCAGGCTGCGTCCGAGTCAGTACAATGTTCGTTTCTGCGAGCGTTTTTTTCCCGCCCTCATTCCTCGTTTGATCCTAACTTTGTTTCTTTTCTGGCTGGTACTTCCTTGTAGTGTGACCCAATATCGGAGGACGAGTTCATGACAAAACGGAATACCGCCCGGCCGTTGGGGATACATTCATTTACAAGACAACCCTCAAGATACTCATAGTAAGTATCCCCCCCCTGTTTCGGCTTCGGGATCCCTTTATAACGGACGACGAAATAGGGAAACTACCTCTGCTGAGTCTGCTCACACTCTCTATTTCTCCTCGAACATGTTGATATCCTACTTCCCTTGTGCGGAACTTCCAACCGACCCTGCCATGCGGATCGCGGACACCCTGTCACTCTCACGGGCGAACGTTGGAAGGCAGAAAGCCGCAGAACACATCAAGTCGTATCTGTCGGACATCGCGGTAGACACGAAAGATCTTGATAAGCTCTCAAGAGATACCTGGAGGTGATCAAGGACCGTACAATGAAGACCTCGGAGATGAACTCAGAGTACAGTAAATGAAGGTGCCCATGTAGAAGAAGAGAGGAAGACTAGGATTTTACAACTACCGTGATCAGAAATTCGATCCTGGACGCCGATGCCCCAACCACACGTCCAAGTTTCCTACCATTGCCACAGAGTACGCTGTCGATTCCTGCAGTATCATAGTTCCTCCGTGTATCGCGTGCGTTTGATCGTTTGTACCTTCGTAAACACTGTCAATCTCCGTCTTCTCTCTTCTCAACGCCAGTCGTCCTCGATCTGGACAACCAAACAACGACGACTTCCTTAGTATCCTGTCCCCAGAACCAGCCCTACTATCGTTATCCAGTTTCTTATACAAGCTACGTGAGGACCTGCGTTTTATATCCTCCTTTCTTCACGTCCGCGGTCTTCGCGCGCGGGTGGCGCGGCGGCGGGCAGGCTCACAACTCTTTGTTAACCTCCACGTAGGAGTTCCTGGAAATTTGACGGCATTTCAGTTAAGTCAGCTAGAAGCAGATTGTTGTTGCTTTCAAGGCTGAGAGGAAGATGTGAAGAAGGTTCAGGAACGGTTTAAAGAATGGATATTCTCTGTCTCGTGACCGTGCCTTAGGCCCTGTCCAGCAAGCAAATATTATCGACTAATTAGCATTTACACTCGGCTAATTCGGCTATTGGAACCCTTCGGCATGGCAGTCGGAGTCGGAGTTTTCACTAACCCTAATGCCTGGTTGTGAAAGTTTTCATGAACACAAACGATCAATCTCTCACTTCTCTGTCCCCACCATGAACACGAACATCGACCTGGAAGACGATCTCGAGGAACAAGAGGACTTCATCGTCGTCGCCGCTGCCACAGCCGCTATCGCAGCCGCCCTTGCTGCAATCAACTATGCCAAGACGTACTATGACAAGTGTCCCTATCATGATTCTGCCCTCACCGGGGTTGCCTGGGTATGTGAGCTCCTCAGAGGCCATCCCAAGTGCATACGGAACGAACTGGGGGTCCACAAACACGTTTTTCGGGCACTCGTTGATTCCCTTGAGAATGCTGGATACACGCGGTCCAAGTTCATCACGCTAGAAGAACAACTCGCTATATTCCTTTATACCTGTGTTACGGGTCTCTCCTTTGGCCATGTATCCGAACACTTTCAACACACAAAAGACACTGTCTCCAAGTGCGTCTTTATATATTTTCACATAATGCTCGCTGACTGGTTCGTCAGATATTTCTTCAGAATGCTTACGTTCTTTTCCTCTCCCCCATTCTACAACAACCATGTCAAACTACCAAGTTCAGATGCGTCTATACCACCGGAAATCCAAAACAACCCAAAATTCTTCCCCTTTTTTAGAGACACACTTGGCGCAATTGACGGCACGCATATCAATTGCTGCCCTAGCGCAGCGGATCGACAGGCCGCTAGGGATAGAAAAGGCGGCGTCACACAAAATTGCCTTGCAGTTTGTGGGTTTAACATGGTATTTTACTATATATTTTCCAGTTGGGAAGGGTCGACATCGGACTTGACGATGTTTCATGATGCCCGTGTGACGGACCTTCACATTCCTTCAGGACGATACTACCTTGCCGATGCAGGATTCCCCACCTGTTCTTCGCTTCTTATTCCTGTCTGAGGGAAGCGCTACCACATCCAAGAGTGGGGGCGTGCAAACCTTCGGTAAGCCTTCATCGACTGACGTCACTCAAGATTACTAACACTAAATTATCTAGGCCACGAGATGCAGAGGAGCTGTTCAACCTCCGTCATGCGTCAGCTCGCAATGTCGTTGAGCGAATCTTTGGCATTTTGAAATCGCGTTTTCGCATACTCGTTCATCCTCCACATTTTGATATGGACGAACAGGCTCGTTTGCCACCAGCCCTCGCCGCCCTCCACAACTTCATCCGGAAGTACAATCCCGAAGATATAGCTGAATTTAACGATGTTGAGGATCCGCAGCCAGGGATACGCGTGGAGGGACAATTAGCGGAGAGCATTCCAGGGGCGGCAGAGAGGCAGCAGGCCAATGACAGACGGAATAGGATTGCACAGGAGATGTGGACACAGTATCAAGCAGAACTTTTACGACGTAACGAGGAATGAAGTTTGTTGTCGGCCCGTCTTTCATATCATTTTCGTTCACGAAGGAATTATACTGCATACAATCCGGACTGTGACGGTGACGACTGTCTGAATACAACATAACTGCGATGCTCCTACATAACGACCTCAATCCCCACGGTAACCGAGCCTGCTCAGCCGCATTAAGACCCAAGCCTTGCGATAATTCTCTTGCTTAAGTGCCAAATATGCCTTGGCTGCATCCGCATCTACCGAGATGAGATCGACGAGGGTGGCCATGCACTCCGGGGCTAGATATGTCTCAGTGCTCTGTAAACGTTCCATTGCCTCTTCGCAGCATCTGTTTGGTGACACTGAAGCTTGCTGAGTGGCTTGGATAGCCAGGGCAGTAGCTTGTGCTTCTTGTTGTTGTCGACGAAGTTTTTGTTCGGTAACGAAGTCACGCATTGAGCCGCCGAGATCCGAAAGACCTACTGAGAGGTTGTCCATTGCCTCGGCGCCAGAACGTGACTTTCTGGAACTGTTGCGTGAGTGTGAATGTGAACTGGATGCCACGGAGATGTCGTCATCCAAGGCAGAGTATTTGCGTTTACCGCTAGAGACAGCTGAGATAGACGTAGGGGTAGATGAAGGGTTGGTGCTAGTGGGAATAGGTGATGGGGGAAGCATGATGGATGGTCGGTCGTTATTGTTTTTGTTGTTGCCACTGTCACTGTTGTTGTCAAGTTCCAAGTCGATCTCGGTCCCCTCCTTCCCTTTCCCCTTCGCTCTCCCCCGCACTTTCCCCCTCCCCCTTCCCCTGTCTGATGAAGCGGGCATGTTTGAGGCAGCCCCACGAGACTGCTGCAAGGGACGAAAAGCATGTATCCCTTTCACTGTTTTGGGCATGATATCGGCCATGAGGTGATAGTGAGGAAATCCGCTGGTCTTGAAATTGGCCGCTTTGGGGTTTGTCTAAAGGGGTAATCAGAACACGGGTACTATGGTGCCAGAATGAGGGAAACATACTCTAACATATGTCCTGAAGGCATCCTCTGTCTCCACAGTTATATTGAGGCCTTTAGAATCAGACCACGGCAAACCAGAGATTTCCTTGAGTACAGTAACGGTGTTGAATTGCTCCTTGAGCTATAAAAATGTATGAGCACGCACCATCATCATCAAAAAGCTGTTCTATGTACCCTTGTCCATTTCTCAGAGCATGCCTTGCTTGTCTTTGGACCACCCTTTACACGAGACTCCTCAAGGTGCCTAGAGGCAGCATTCCAAGTGGGACGCTTGAATGTCAGTGAGTCGCCCGCCTCGCTTTTGTGTTCGATCAGGAAGTTGATCAGATTGATCTCATCTTCTTCAGACCAGTCACATCTACCATTGTCCGTTGTTTTCGGTTCAACAGTGATATCACCATCTACAGAATTGGATGGACTGCTGCGGGTGCACATTGTGGTTGGGGTTCTGGTATTGTTAGGGTTAGCGGGCATCGGGGTTGGGGTTAAAAGGTAATTTAAACTCCGACTGCCACCTACCGTGCCGAAGGGTTCCGATAGCCGAATTAGCCGAGTGTAAATGCTAATTAGTCGATAATATTTGCTTGCTGGACAGGGCCTTACTTGCGCGTCGCGTCGCGTGGTCATTTTGCTTACCTGAGCTATATTACATAGAGTAGTTGGGGTTTCGCGTTACTGTACTGTAAATCACTTTCGTTTTTCTCTCCCTGGACGATGTCAGAAGTAGAGATTAGATTTTCTCCTGAGCAAGTGGTTACCGGACCTTTTCGTTTGCTGGGGCTACCACCAGATCTATGCAAATTGGTTGAATCGACCTAAGGTATGCATTGACATGGTCCATGCTACTCGACCATTTCTGATATAAGCCAGTCTGATGATAAAAGGTGGTTCAGAAGACGATGCCGTACTATGCACCTCTGACAAGAATAACATCCGCTTGGTGACGCTCTCAACCTCCGTTCTCTTGATATCTTCTAGTCTACATACTGATGGAAGCGAGAACCAAGTGTCATTCAAGATAGCCTCAATGAGCTGTTGGAGCTCGTTCCAGCTGTACCGAAGCTCCATCAGATGGTCGTTCTGCTGAAGGAGCATGGGTGGGACGAGGGGCACGAGGACAGGATAAGAGTTTCCGCGCGGTAAGCACTGGGGACAGATCCTACAGTATACCACAATGGCGGAAGCTTGGAGTTTTTTTTAAAAGGCGAAGCGGAAACGGATTACTCTTGAAGATTCTCAGATAGAGCTTCAGGCCAGCGAGCAAAAAGAGATAGCCCAAGGACTCAAGGACAAGCATATACCTACCATAGATGGTGAATTCCCCCTCAACCGCTTTCTCGCAATGTCCTAGACAAAACTGACGAGCAGATGTGTACTGTGCTCACACGCATGCCCATACCCATAAGGCGCCCTGCGCCCGCTCTCCCCGACGTACCTCCACAACATCCTCGAGCTCCTCCAGATGTACCTCGTCTCACTCTCCCAGCCTCACGACACAGCTTCCCTCCTAGAACTATCCCGATCCCTTGAGTTCGAGCACGACGTTCGATGCGAGGTGCAGGTGATGCGTTGGTTTGGACAGGTCGACGATGCGGACGAGCGGTGGAATATGAACGTTGAAAAGGTGGTGCGTCAAGTCGGCTTGGGTATTCTTCGTTATATCATATGTATGGAGGGTGTTTGGCGTCGAGGGATACTCAAAGTGAAGGTCGTAGTCGCGATGACGATGGCAGCTAGTTAGTCGCAGGGATGTGGGGAGCAGTGCGGGCAGTGGGCAAACGGATCGTTGGGTCGCCAATGGGATCGCGCCCGAGTATCGAGGATACATCTGGCATTGACACTTGTTGATCTGTTTGTGAAAGGGCACAGATGGCTTCAATGCCCTCTATTTACAATTTGATCAGGGTTATGGGGCGGCCTGCGTTTTGGCGAGCACCAATGAATGAGGTGAATGCGTCATTGGTGTTGCCACTCCCTGAATATGTGAGCTCTTGCAGTTCGGGTAAAAGCTCCAGAGGATGCTCTCCATCGTCCAAAGATAGACAACGAGAGAGTTCCCTGATGAGCCCATCGTCGATGCGAAGGGTCTTTACATTGCTAAACGACCTAAGAAGTTTGCGCCACTCGGTGCGGTCGACCTCATTGTGTTCTTCAGATGACTGACTATGGCCCTCGTATGAAAGAGTGAGATGTTCCACCGTGGAGAATATTTGGCTAAGCGTATTGAAAATTTCAGCCACGGAGGACACCTGCCAGTCGAGGTGCCAGCAGTCGACATTTATGGAAAAGGGATTTACTGGCATATTGATCTCAGGGGGATTGACCTCCACGTAAACTTGCTTGCCGTAAAAGTTGAACTTGGCACGGTCGAACCTGAAGTTTTCTGTTCTCCCCATGAACTGCAGGAGCTCTGGAACAGAAAACGCGAATTGGTTGAGGTAGCCAATATGGAAAGTCTCGAGGCGAGAAGCGGTGATCTGACTAAGAACCGCTTCTGAATAAGCGCTAACAGCCCTAAGTGCAAACGTGCGAAGGTTAGGAAGAGTGATGTGTGCCATGATGGGCGTGCGCATGAGTTGCCTCTCCACGTCACGGTTGGGAACAGGAAAGTTAAAGCAGATCAGGAGGATCTCCAGCTGGGGCATCAATGAAAGCCACTGGAGCAGAACAGTCGGTTGGAAGTAAGTGGATGGGTGGTATAATACAAGATGGAGTGTGACGAGGCCCACAGCAGTCGTAAGTAGTTGGAATCGTATTGGAATGGAACAGTCGATCGCCAGGTGACGTAGATGTGGTGTTTGAAGTGTTTCGGGAAGGGTCAAGACCCAACCATTGTCCTCAGGCGGAATCGCCAAAATTAGGTATTCCAGAATTGGATATTCTCCATCGATGGCCATAATGAGCTTCTGCAGTTTTAGAACAGGTAATATAAACCGGATACGCTGGACGCGATCTCGCTGCTCAAGTGCAAGGATTATTGCCTCTTCGTCCTCTGCAGTGGTGTCCGAGTGGTGGCCATAGGAATCGATTATGAGTGGAAGGGGTGGTGAATGTAACAGCATGTCTGCTACAGGCGTGCCATATGTACACACAAGGCAGAGGCCTAAGTAGGATGCCGACCCAAGTATGAGATTCCGCCATCTTTGACAAACGTGGGCGAGTCTATACCACCAGCGTTCCCCAGTCCATTTTCCTCCCCCCTTGATACGGATCTTGACATGCTGGTCTTCGCCCAAAAGGAATGGCCGATACAGATGAAATATGTTGAGAAGTGAATCATCGTCAAGGATGTGGAAGATTGATGTAGCCTGAAAACTGTTCCCATGGATGATGTTTGCGCTCAAGCTGGTAAACATAACAGGATAAGGAAGAGTACCTTTGGGGTACGAGTTGGGAATCGACACTTATAGCACCCTGGCCTATTACTTCGTCTGATTGAAGAGAAGATGTAGAAGGTGCGAGATAAGACATGCTAGGAGAGTTATGTGTTGAGTATCGATGCAAATGATGTGGTTAAGGTTAGACGAAGGTTTGCCTCGTGTTGCCGTCGTGTTGCCTTTTCCACGCCACGAGCGCCAGATGGCTGTGTCAAGTAATATTCATACGCATTGTTTATGTGACAAAATGTGACAAGATGACCAAAAAGCTAATAAGCACCTGCTCGACTCAATATCAAAGATTCCACAACCACAGATCTTGAGAAAGTTAAAATACAGAGGGATTCTGTGGTTCTAGAAATGTCGATTTTGGAGTGAGCAACGTGATATTAAGTTTTTGGTGCTCTCAAAAGCCAGCATCCTTTGGTTACTTAATGTCACGGCCAAGAAATCGGCCAATGCCACCCTTCCATAAAGGGATATTAAAAAAATGTCCAGACTGAGATTTGAACCCAGGCCCCCTCTGGGACCCATGAATATACACCAGGTGCTCTAACCACTGAGCTACGCTGCCTCAGATCCCATGAAATATATTGTCTTTTATATCCTGATGCGGTAACACCATGTCACGTTCATACGCATCCCGCTGTGACGCTTGTGATGAGTATGCGGTCTACCTTACCTATCATAGATGACCTCTGCGCGGGAATACCCGGCGGATCGCCGCCGGGCTCTATCAATGTCCCTACACTCCAGAAGGTCTTCAGTTTCCAAACAAAGCCTTTAGCGTTTCTCTCCAATGTCTTCATCCGCACATCCCTCGTTCATTCTCGCCCGAGCATCACTCGTGGTAACTTCTACAAGTGCGTAGTAGCGGCCTTGCACGCCACAAATAGTATTGCATAAAATAAACCTCATACATAAGAACTATCATCATGTAATTTGGTTTAGAGATAGAAGGGCGACATAAGAAATCAGTAATAAATTCCACAGCTATGCGAAACTAATATATATATCCAATGTGGGGCAAAGGTGTTTGGCGCCCCGCGATCCTTAATCGGATGGTCGTGGCCGTAATGTCGAGCGAAACACGGTGGGTAGCAGTGCAGGCGATCAACGAACAAATAGCTCGTTGAATCACATACGCGGGGCCGCGTCCGAGTATCGAGGATACATCTGGCCTGGATGCTCGTTGAACTGTTTGCGAAGGGCACAGACAACTTCCAATTGAATGCCCTCTATTTACGATTTGATCAGGGTTACGGGGCGGCCGGCGTTCCGGCGAGCATCAACGAATGGGGTGAACGCATAATTGGCGTTGCCACTTCCTGAATATGTGAGCTCTTGCAGTTCGGGTAAAAGCTCCAGGGAATGCTCTCCATCGTCCAATCGAAGACAACGAGAAAGTTCCCCGACGAGCCCACGGTGGACGCGAAGGGTCTTCACATTGCTAAACGACCTAAGAAGTTTGCGCCACTCGGCGCGGTCGACTTCATTGTGCTCTTCAGATGACCGACTATGAACACAGTGCGAAAGAGTGAGATGCTCCACCGCGGAGAAGATCTGGCTAAGCGCATTAGAAATTTGGGCCACGGAGGATACCTGCCAGTCAAGGTGCCAGCAGTCGACAAAAATGGTAAAGCCATCCATTGGCATATTGGTCTCAGGGGGCTTGACCTCCACATAAACTTGCTCGCTGTTAAAGTTGAACTTGGCATAGTCGAACCTGAGGGTTTCAGTTCTCCCCATGAACTGCAGGAGCTGTGGAACAGAAAACGTGAGTTGCTTGGGGTAGCAAATTTGGAAGTTCTCGAGGCGAGAAGCCGTCATCCGACTAAGAACCGCTTCTGAATAAGCGCTAGCGGCTTGAAATGCAAATAAGCGGAGGTTAGGAAGGGAGACGTGTGTAGTGATGGGCGTGCGCATGAGTTGCCTCTCCACATCGTGGTTGGGAACAGGGAAGTGAAAGACGATCAGGAGCATCTCCAGCTGGGGCATCGATGAAAGCCACTGGAGTAGAACAGTCGGCTGGAAGTAAGTGGATGGGTGGTACAATCCGAGATGGAGTGTGACGAGGCCCGCAGCCGTCCCAAGTAATGGAGATCGTATTGGAATGGAACACTCGATGGCCAGGTGACGTAGATGTGGCGTTTGAAGTGTTGTGGGAAGGACTAAGACCGTACTCTTCTCCTCAGGTGGATCCGCCAAAACTAGGTACTCCAGAACTGGATATTCCCCATCAATGGCCATGACGAGTTTCTGCAGTTGCAGAACTGGTATAGTAAACCGGATACGACGGACACGATCTCGCTGCGCAAGTGCAAGAAATATTGCTTCTTCGTCCTTAGCAGTGATGTCTGTATCCTCGTAATCGATGACGAGTGGAAGGGGTGGTGAGTGTGCCAGCATGTCTGCCAAAGGCGTGCCATATGTACAAACAAGGCAAAGGTCCAGGTAGGATGCCGACCCAAGGATGAGGTTCCGCCATCTTTGGCAAACGTGGGCGAGTCTATACCACCATCGTTCCCCAACCCATTGTACTCCCCCCCTGAAACGGATATCGACATCCTGGTCTTCACCTAAAAGAAATGGGCGATAGAGATAAAAGATGTTGAGAAGTGAGTAATCGTCAAGGATGTGGATCGATGTAGTATATAGGCTGTTGCCCGTGGGCCAGGTTTACTCATAAAGTCGATAAGAATAAACAGGATAAAGAGGCGTACCTCTGTCGTTGGGACTCGCCACTCATTGTACCTTGGCCCGTCCTTTCTTTGGATTGGAGAAGAGGCAGAAGGTTCTATATAAGACACGCTAGGAGAGTAAGTGTTAAGTGTTGATGAAGATGGCGTGGTTGAAGATAGACGTACGTTTGCCTCGTGTTCTCCGGCGCAGAACTTCCTTACCCACGCCTAGAGCGCCAGATGGGCTGGGTCGATGGTTGTGTCAAGTACCCAGACGCCCACGTCGAGAATAATCTTACCTGTAGGACAGTTTATGGATGGTCGTCTCCCAGTGCTCCTCGAGTTATGCAAAAAAATATCATGGCACGATTTACAAATTTATCCAGGAAATGTGAAGAATAACTGAAATGAATGTCGAGACTCAGTGTTGGTACTTGCGAGTCGGATCCCCTTCAAGTTGCTAAGAGATACCTGGATGATCAAAGAGCGTCCGATGAAGACCTCGGAAAAGGAGTAAATGGAGGTAGCCCATGTAGAAGAAAGGAAGATTTCACGTTGTGTCTCACGTACTCATACAGTACTAGCCCGTCGTAAAAAAAACCATCATATCTCCGCCTTCTCCTTCTTTACGTCAGTCGTCCTCGACCTACGACCAACGACGATGACTTTCGACTAGTCACAGTAGCGCCGCCAGTAGAAAATAAATATCGACTACCAAAGGTGAATCAAATATACGACTCGGAGCGTGGGAAAACATGGGGAAAATGAGAGCGTGCGGAGTAAACCCTGCTAGAAAATCGAAAAAACAAACAAAGGAACAAAAAATATCGATAGAAACTGTATAATCGCTTTATCAGTGGGTAGTGGAGCGATGTCAGGGGAGGATGCGTTGAGCGATAGGCCACTACGTAGCTCTTCCTCCAGCCTCTTTATGCCTCCCAGGGAAGATGGCCGGGAAAGGAAACGATTTGACATCACCACCATACTTCTGTAAGTCTCGCTGGACGCTGGGGGTACAGGTGACACGGCACTAGGGGAACAGCAAAGATCGATTGGATCAGGCCATGGCATACACAAAGGACTCACTCGTTTACCTTTGTCTGTCTTGGAAGCACCTGTCGAGCTCGCTCCACTCTCCCTGCTTGTACTAGAGTCAGTGTTGGTGGCGCGAATCCTGATGCGCAATCGTGTCCCATTGCTCCTGAACGTGCTGGAATTAGCCGCGCTCCTGGATGCTATCGTTCGCGGTCGTTTCCCAATACTTAAACCCGGTCGCGAAAACGCATTCTTGACTCTACCCCACTTGCTTTGAGAGCCCTCTCCATTTTTCTTCGGTGTTGCATGAGCCTTGCATCAGTAACAATCACCCGAAAAGAGTCCTCCCATCCCATGTACTCCGTATTCGGAGACGGAAGCTCGGGTTGACTAGGCGATAATATCGAAAGACGGGTCGGGAAGATACGAGAATCATTGCCGAGAACGATGGCGGATGACGGCGATGGTGGTATCTGTGACGGTTTTGGTACCTCGGGCGAGGTTTCGATGTCCACCACGATGTTCTTCGAGTCACGTGGATGGATGCGTGCGGTCATCATCAGGAAAACTCCTATTTGCTACAGTAGCGAGAGCTAGCGAGCAATAATTACCATAATAGGCTTTCGCTAGTCCGGCGCTAGTGCTCGCTTAGCCTCGCTAGCACTCGCTAGCAAATCGGATTTTCCTGATGATCGTCGGTCAGCATCGTCGAAAATAGGGATGCGCTCCGGAACTATTGTAGGCGGCGAGATGGTGAGAAGCAAAAAGATATCAAACGGCAGGAAACTCACCAGGCTCGGTTGCCCAACTAATCTCACGGTCAAATACGTCGCTCCAGGGTGAACGCCTTGCCGGTTCACTTTCGATATGCGAATCCTCCTCCTTCTCCTCAGGGCCTTGTTTCTCACGCAACGGGGTGGCAAAAGGCGAGGTTGGGAATACCTCTTGTTGCTCTTGCGTAGAGTCCGACAGATGGGCAGGAAGACCAGTGTCAGCCGACTCTAGGGAGAGGCGTGGGAAGAAATCGAGAGGCTCAACAGGCGCACGACTTGGACCTTGGTGTAGGCAGTGGGCACGCAGGCGATGGAAAACGAGAATACAATGACAACTTTATTCTGGTGCTGGCCAGTCATGTGAAAATGAAATGGGGTACATGAGGTCAAGGAAAATGAATATATGGCATGTGAGCGCAAAGCACATGGCGATCGGACGTGAATCACGTGATCGCGCGGCGTAGAGAAGAGGAAATAGCGCCCTCGTAGGGACTGCCGGGAGCGCGAGGGTATGTGATTGGCACCTGCCCTGGTGAGATGCAAAGCAATCAAATCATATGAAACAAAGTAATGTGCCGGCAGCGTCAGAAAATGAAGATAGTGGTCGAGGGATCGCCCCGACCATCGCCCCTGCGCGAGCATAGCTCCAGCGCGTCAGCGGCTCCACTCATCGTCAGCCTCAGAGGCGCGATCGGTGCATCACGAGCTGGTGCACGACCGCGGGAGCCCCTGTATCCCTCAAATCCATCACGTTGTACGTTGAACGTGGGATGAGCGAGCCTCGGGGGCTTGGCCATGATCGTGATCGGCAGCATCGTCGTCGTCTTCTACTACCACACCTTGCCGTTCCAGGGGTGTCTCATAGTCATATGTCGCGGTTGCTGGGGATTTTGGCTTCTCAACTATGCGATTTGATCAGGGTTACGGGGCGACCTGCGTTCTGGCGAGCACCAATGAATGAGGTGAATGCATCATTGGTGTTGCCACTCCCTGCATATGTGAGCTCTTGCAATTCGGGTAAAAGCTCCAGAGGATGCTCGTCATCCTCCAAAGGAAGACAACGAAAGAGTTCCCTGACGAGCCCATCCTCGATGAGAAGGGTCTTCACATTGCTAAACGACCCAAGAAGTTTGCGCCACTCGGTGCGGTGGACCTCATTGTGCTCTTCAGATGACCGACTATGAACTCTGTGCGCAAGAGTGAGATGCTCCACCGCGGAAAATATTTGGCTAAGCGAATTGCAAATTTGAGCCACGGTGGATACCTGCCAGTCGAGGTGCCAGCAGTCGACAACTATGGAAAAGGCAGGCACTGGCATATTGGTCTCAAGGGGATTGGCCGCCACGTAAACTTGCTCGTTGTAAAAGTAACATTTGGCACGGTCGAACCTGAAGTTTTCTGTTCTCCCCATGAACTGCATGAGTTGTGGAACGGGAAACGTGAGTTGCTCGAGGTAGCAAGTCTGGAAAATCTCGAGGCGAGGGGCGGTGATCCCACTAAGAACCGCTTCTGAATAAGCACTAACAGCTTTAAATGCAAATGAGCGAAGGTTGAGAAGCGTGACATGTGTGATGATGGGCGCGCGCATGAGTTGCCTCTCCACATCGCGGTTGGGAACAGCGAAGTTAAAGTAGATCAGGAGCATCTCCAACTGGGGCATCAATGAAAGCCACTGGAGCAGAGCAGTCGGCTGGAAGTAAGTGGATGGGTGGTATAATACAAGATTGAGTGTGACGAGGCCCGCAGCCATCCCAAGTAACGGAGATCGTATTGGAATGGAACAGTCGATCGCCAGGTGATGTAAATGTGGCGTTTGAAGTGTTTCAGGAAGGATTAAGACCGTTGTCTTCTCCTTCTCATGTAGATCCGCCAAAATCAAGTATTCCAGAATTGGATATTCCCCATCGATGGCGATGATGAGCTTCTGCAGTTGCAGAACAGGTAAATTAAACCGGATACGGCGGACACGATTTCGCTGCTCAAGTGCAAAGATTATTGCCTCTTCGTCCTCTGCAGTGATGTCCGTATCCTCGTAATCGATGACGAGTGGAAGGAGTGGTGAGTGTGCCAGCATGTCTGCTACAGGCGTGCCATATGTACAAACGAGGCAGAGGCCCAGGTAGGATGCTGACCCAAGGATGAGGTTACGCCATCTTTGACAAACATGGGCGGGTCTATACCACCAGCGTTCCCCAGCCCATTGCACTCCCCCCCTGAAACGGACATTGACATCCTGGTCTTCACCTAAAAGAAATGGCCGACAGAGATAAAAGATGTTGAGAAGTGAATCATCGTCAAGCATGTGGATCAATATAGTATATAGACTGTTGTCCGTGGGCCAGGTTTACTCATTAAGCTGATAAGCATAAACAATATAAAGAGCGTACCCCTGCAGTTGGGACTCGCTGCTTACTGCACCTTGGCTGATTAGTTCTGTAGATTGGGAGGAAGAGGTAGAGGGCGCGAGATAAGACATGCTAGGAGAGTAAGTGCTGAGTACGTTGAGTATCCGAGTCGATGCAGAACGTGGTTGAAGATAAGACGTAGTACTAGCAGGTTTGCCTCGTGTTCTCCGGCGCAGAACTGCCAGTGCCTTACCCACGCCTAGAGCGCCAGATGGCTGTGTCGATGGCCGGTCCCGAAACCGTACCGTCGGTACTCAATGTCAAGCGGCCGTACCTTGTAGTGACTACGGGCCGTACAGCCGTACGAGAGTGGCGGTCACGTGTTGCATTACTTAACTGGGCTACTGTATGGTCGTCAACGGTCGTCAACGGCCGTACGGTTCACAAGAGAAAGAATGGGGGCTTTCGCACCGATTTTGTTGAACATAAAAACAAGATGCTTTGCCCTCCGCTTCACGCCTGCATACTACTTCCTCTACCATTGGCTACGGCACCCAGCTGGGTTATGCACATCAAGCATGAGGAGGATGATGTTGGGCCATTGTTGGCCCTGTTGACAACTTTGTGCAGCATGCGGATGTAGTATCTCCGCTGCTGCTACTTTGTCTTGTTGGCAACTGCAGACATCGAGTCGGGCGGGGTAGATGAGATGCCGTTAGTCAATGCGGACTCTGCAAGCTGGGCTAGTGAAGAGAGCGTCAGCTCGGACCCGCCATCATCACGTCTTCATTTAGGGTAACTTGTGGGGGAGACTGAGATGGGGAATCCGGAGTCAACGACAGAGAGTTGAGTTACATGAAAAATATCAATGATGACACAATCTGCAATTTTTTACAGGAAATGTGGAGAAGAACTGAACCTCAGATGGATGTCGAAAGATGCGCCTCTGTGTTTGTACTGCGAATCGGAGGCCCTTCCAATTGCCAAGAGATACCTGGAGATAATCAAGGAGCGTCTGACGAAGGCATCGGAGATGGAGTAAAGGCATGGAGGTACCCATGTAGAGGAAGGGAGGAAGACTTAGGATTTTACAACTACTGTACCGAGGACGATCCGAAAGTCGTCGATCCGAGCCCGGGCCCGGCGGGCCCGGCGGCCACGCTGCTGCAACCACACGTCCAGCCATCGGTCCATCACCACAGAGTACGCTGTCGATTCCTGCATAGTTCCTCCGCGTCTCATGTACGTATGATCCATCGTTTGTACCTTCGTAAACACCGTCAATCTCCGTCTTCTCTCTTCTTAACGTGGATAACCAACGACGACGAGTTTCTTAGAGTTCTAGTCCTCTCCTCAGGAGATTCGACGATTCGTTGTGGTTGTGCTTTTATCGACAATTTGCCTTCATAACTCATCATAACAACAGTTTCCTGTGAGCCTTTGCGTTCCGTCTCTTTGAATTTTTGCCGGGCCGTATCCGAGTCTGAACCTTCATTCGGAGCGTTCCTTCAACGAAATTTGCCAGCTTGAGGGAGACAGTCCGATGATTTGACAGTGGCCTGGAGTCTGATTCAATCACGGAACCCTGCTGGGTTAAAGGCAAAGATAAGCGGTGACGCTGCTATATTCCTGCGATACCTAGCGCCTCCGAGCTCCTTCATGGTAGTTTCATGGTCTCAAATATCATCGGATCGTCCTTTTCATTTATGTGGTTCGTTCTGAATGGAGACTACACCTCGAATGTCTCAGAGATACGGTAATGAAGGATGACACACATATCCTCTAGATCTACAACTAGACCCCTTGGCTTCTTCCTTTGGCTCTTACTCGACAGAATCCTCATTTCGAAACGGCTCCTTACGTTGCGACCAGGTTTGGCAAGGGCAGACAGAAGAGGGCAGACAGCGACTCTTGTATTCAAAGTATGAGACAAATATAATAGAGAACTTGCATTACTCTGGCTTCCGTTGCCTTGTGAAACAAATGCTTATTGTGCGTCGAGGGATCCAAAGCCGGCCAGGCCAGCCAATATCATTGTAATACACATACTGTAAAATGTGTAAATATGGTCGGAGGGGTTCAGGAGAGACCTCGGCGCCTCGAAGCAAGTTCGGGTGCCCCATATTAACGGATTTGTACCACAGGAATCAACGCAGGTCACTACCAGTGTCCATTAGTAAGTTAGTGAGGTCAAGGCCAGGAGCTTATATTTGGTGATGGTTCTGGCCTGTACAAACGCTGATAGCGAAAAGGCACCTTGTCATCTTTCCCACTAACAGGGATTGCTACGCGAAGTCGACCAGTAAAGTAGCAACACATATCTGAATGAAAATCTGCGATGAATGTTTGAACGACCGTAGTGACGTTAGTCATGATAATATCGTATCCTGTCCTCGGTTCAAGAGATCCATGGTCATCTCTCAGACAAGATAGAAGAGCGGTGTACGTTGGGCAATATCACAAGCAGAGGCTATCGTAAGGAAAAGTCAGGATAACGACCCGAGAGAACAAAGGAGAAGAATACAGGAATGGGAACGTAAGAGGTCCACGGTGACGCGGAACTAATACCGTATGTATCATATGGTGTTTGGCGTCGCGGGATGCTTAAAGTGAAGGTCGTAGTCGTGATGAGGATGGCAGCCGGTACAGGAGGTCGCAGGGATGTGGGAAGCGGTGCGGGCAGTGAACAACAGCTCGTTGAATCGCCAGTGGGGGCTGCGTCCGAGTATCGAGGATACACCTGGCATATACGCTTGTTGGTTGTTCGTGAAAGGGCAGACGGCTTCGACGCCCTCTATTTACGATTTGATCAGGGTTACGGGGCGGCCTGCGTTCTGGCGAGCATCAACGAATGAGGTGAATACATCATTGGCGTTGCTGCTCCCTGAATATGTGAGCTCCTGGAATTCGGGTAAAAGCTCCAGGGGATGCTCTCCATCGTCCAATCGAAGACAATGAGAGAGTTCCCTGACAAGCCCATCGTCGATGCGAAGGGTCTTCACATTGCTAAACGACTTAAGAAGGTTGCGCCACCCGTTGCGGTCGACCTCATTGTTCTCTTCAGGTGCCAGAATATAAACATTGTGCACAAGAGTGAGATGCTCCACCGCGGAGAATATTTGGTTAGGCGTATTGAAAATTTGAGCCAGGGAGGATACCTGCGAGTCGAGGTGACAGTCGACATTTATGAAAAAGGGATCCATTAGCATATTGGTCTCAGGGGGCTTGACCTCCACGTTAACATCCTTGCAGGAAAAGTAGAACTTGGCACTGGCATGGTCGAACCTAAGGTTTTCTGTTCTCTCCATAAACTGCATGAGTTGTGGAACAGGAAACGTGAGTTGTTCGAGGTAGCCAATTTGGAATTTCTCGAGATGAGAAGCGGTGATCCGACTAAGAACCGCTTCTGAATAAGCGCTAACAGCTTGGAATGCAAATAAGTGAAGGTTAGGAAGGGTGACGTGTGTGATGATGGGCGTGCTCATGAGTTGCCTCTCCACATCGCCGTCGGGAACGGGGAAGTAAAATAAGATGAGGAGGATCTCCAGCTGGGGCATCAATGAAAGCCACTGGAGCAGAACAGTTGGCTGGAAGTAGGTGGATGGGTGCCACATGGCAAGAGAGAGTGTGACGAGGCCCGTAGCCGTCCCAAGTAATAATTGAGATCGTATTGGAGTGGAACAGTCGATCATCAGGTGACGTAGACGAGGTGTTTCAAGTGTTTCCGGAAGGCCCGGGGCTAAGGCGAGTGGATTCACCACAATCAGGTATTCCAGAATTGGATATTCCCCATCGATGGCCATGATGAACTTCCGCAGTTTCACAACAGGTATATAAAACCGGATACGTCGGACACGATCTCGCTGCGCAAGTGCAAGGATTATTGCCTCTTCGTCCTCTGCAGTGATGTCAATACCCTCGTAATCGATGACGAGTGGAAGGGGTGGTGAGTGTGCCAGCATATCCGCTAAAGGCGTGCCGAATGTACACACAAGGCAGAGGCCCAGGAAGGATGCTGACCCCAAGATGAGGTTCCGCCATCTTTGACAAACGTGGGCGGGTCTATACCACCAGCGTTCCCCAGCCCATTGTCCTCCCCCATACTGGTTTTCATCCAAAATAAATGGCCGGTAGAGATGAAAGATGTTGAGAAGTGAATCATCGTCAAGGATGTGGATCGATGTAGCATGCAGACTGTCCCGTGAATGATGCTTGAGATGCTTACTCAGAGGCCGGCAAGCAAAACAGGGTAAGGATATTAAGGAAGAGTGCCTTTGCGGTACACGTTGGGACCCGACAGTCGTCATAGCACCTTGGTCTTGGTCTAAGAAGTAGAAGGTCCGTGATAAGACATGATAGGAGTGTTGAGTGTTTGGTTGTGGCATGTATTGTACTCCGACTCCGAACTAGCCCCTGTTTCTTGGACCCGCCCACTGAAGGATAATACTGAAGGATAATCGATAATCCCTACGGTTTGTCCAGTGCCCACAGTGCCCATCGATATGTCAGATAGAGGAAGAAGATCAGGATTTTGCTGCGTCTGACAGACGGAAGACAGTCCGAGTGCCGCCACGCGGACATAGCAATTAAATACTCGAGGCCCCCGCCGTCTCCAGACTTGGGAAGCTCTCTGCCGGAGGAGTCACGACGACCTGGCATTGAGCGGTGTCTTTGAGGGCCCTAGGCGCCGTACGCGTACTAATGCAGCCCTCGTGACACGCTCGGCTTTCCCCGTTTTCTTTACCGCCTTTGCGGCCCATCACTACTGTAACTTAGCATCACCCCTACGCGTCGGAGTCCTCATTCCGACCACTGTATACATAATCGAATACACACTCTTGTCCACGATAACTTCCCTCTCGCGACTGCCAGTGAGCACCGTTGCTGCTACTGGATAATGGATATGTGAGTACTTGCAATACGGGTAAAGCTGCAGGGAATGCTCTCCAACGAATCAGCCTGAGAAACGAGATTCCGCACACTGCTGGTGTCGCCCCGGGGCTAACAGCCCCTGTCTATCTCGAGCGAGGGTATTCCTTCCGGCACCTCAAGCGGCCTCTGCTCAAGTTTCCCCGGGCCCAGGACCCCAGGTTCAACCTTGCACTCGCTCAGCACAGCTCAGACGGTGGTGCAGGCCTCCCAGGCCTCCCAGCAGCGGCCAGCTCCCGCAAACTCACACCGCGCCCAGTTCGCATCGTGAGCATGCAAGACTCGAATGCCGCCACGACCACACGTGCACTGGCAGTGGTTGCGTGTCGCGAGCCGGTGACGGTGACGGATCGGACGGCGACGACGACGACGCGGCAAGCAATAGTGCCCGTGACACCCCTTCTTTCCTTCCTCCTTCCGCTCCCGTGTATGGTCCCGGGCTTAGCATCTGCGCTCGGAGGACTCCCGCCGCCAACCCTTTGCCAGGCACCGGATGCCCGCTTGCGTGCCACCATCGCGGTCCGGTCCGGCCCCAGTCGAAGTGGCAAGTTCCGATCTCCCAGCTTGCACCTCGAACTCCTGCACGACCCGTCCTGCCTCTGCCTGGTGATGCTTGCTGTACCCACAGCAAGATAAAGATGTGGGCACAGCAAGCATCACCACAGAGCGGCAAGACAAAGCAATGGACACAGCAAGCATCAGGGCAGACTGGTTGGACACCCATGATTCATTTCTATCCATCTCCCCCCGCCTCGTCCTCACCCATGTGCCTCTTTAGACATATCGTGAGTTAGCTCGTTCCGGGCCTCCTACCTTTTATATGCGGTTGTGTTTGCTGAACCGAATTTATCCGTCGAGTTTCTGTTCTCGGTATTGCCATGTACAGTGTTACAATGAGTGGACAGGAAGAAATGTCACGGTGTATCGACAAAAAATCGGATATTGTATGTACTAAACGCTACAAGGTATTTCTACTTGGCTCCATATCCTCGTAGTAATTCCACGACTTTGCTCTCACCTTCCTCAACCGCAATCTGCAATGCGGTCTTTCCGTCATCGTCCTTCGCCTCTATGTCGGCACCATGCTTGAGCAGCAGGCACACAACCTCTGGTTCCCCCAAATACGAGGCATTGTGCAACGGGGTTGAGCCGTCCATCGCCCGTGCATTTACATCTGCACCATGCTCGAGCAATAATCGAACGGCAGAATTATCTTGTGAATAACGACCTTTTGATGCCCAAAATAACGGGGTCCACCCGGTCTCGTCCTTGGCATTGATGTCGGCATCGTACTCGATCAATTTCTGGATCACCTCGGGACTTGCATAAAGGGCCGCGGAATGCAATGGAGTCCTCGTTCGACTACGCCCCCAGACATCCGGGTCCGCACCGTTACGACGGAGTAAGTCGGCCGTCTTGAAGTGTCCCCCTGCCAGTGCTGCCACTAGTGGTCGCATATAGTAGCCCCCGTCCGCGTTCACATCCTGCGGATACTTGGAAATGAGGTGCTCTATGAGATTGTGGAATCCACAGAGTGCAGCGTAATAAAGGGGAGCCATGTCAGCGGGTTTGTGGGTAATCGAGAACGCGTAAAATGCTGAAGGGTAGGAGGGCCTAGTGTCTACATTGTAAAGCCTGAGCCACACCCTAAAGTGTGGTCTGTCGGGGTTGAAGAGGTATTCCATCCCTTTCTGTAAGTGTGACGATACCTCCCCGAATTGAGCATGAGTAGGCCAATGCTGAGCAGCATATCGAGCCAGCGGGTGGTCCTCAAGTGTATGCTCATCATCGCCATCGCGTATTTGTAGCAATGCGCCTAGGCAAGCTTGCGCCAGGATCGTCTGTGCCGGTTCCAAATCGATATGGTAAGTCGAGACATCTCCACTTGTATGAAAGAGGCGAGCCGAAGTTACGAATTCCTTGACCGAAAAATGCGAAAATTGCACGACTCGCGAGTCACCAGCTTGGACGATTGCAATAAGACTTGAGCATGCCGACAGAAGAGCTATTTCTTGGTCCTCCCACCGCCAATCCCGTTTCAACCTTGGGATCCCGTCCGCATCATCGAAATCGATTGCGAGGACCTCCCCAAGCTCCGCAACGCAAAGAGGCCGGATGGCAACAACCAGGCATTGTAATACTCGTCGAGTGTGGGCTCTATTCGGCTTCTTGATTTCTTTCAGTATACGCTCATACGTCTCGTCCAAAGATTCTGGTAATTCTCTGAGCGTTTGTCGGACACTTGACGGAAGACAATCACGTAGAGTTTCCAACTGACAGAACACCCATCGGAACCTATCCAATGATTCAGGCAGCTATTACTAACGTAAATTAATTCACTTACATTCCGTCAGCTCGTTCAGAGAGCGTCTGAATGACGAGTTCCTTATCCTCCATCTTCCATCTCCGCATGATTGGTTCCGAATCTGAATAAACGACCGATCTAATATAGTCCTCGATGTCTTTCTTTTGCCCGCTTTGGTCGTGAAGGGACACTCGGCGAGAGGTGAGAGGCTCTAGGACATCTCGTATGTCGACTTCTGGGCGACTTGTGACGCATATATGGAGATTCGGGATCCGAAGGTCGACAAGTTCCTTCACGAGCTGAAGAACCCGTTTGCGCGGTGTTGGAATCCCAGAGACGTTGGAACATTCATCAAGGGCGTCCACTATTAGATAAATTGGACGCTGATCCGGGAACGTTAGCATCTCTATCAGGCACCGCGTCAGACTGTTATCATCAGGCTGCTGCACGCCATCGTTGTGATCGGAATAAAGACGTGATAGAATGTCGCAACAAGGACTTGAGCGTGAAGAAAGCTGGGTGAGAAGGGAAGTGACTAGGTCATGCCAGTGTTGTTTGTTGACGTCCCGAAAATCGAAATAGAAATACGCCATCAGAGCTTGACTGGCATCGCACGTGACCTTAATATCTTGGACGATTGTCGAACTGGAAAACGACAAACGTCATCAACAACCTTTGACTAAAAGATTGGAAGGTCCACAAACCAGAGAATGGTCTTTCCCGAGCCAGCTACACATAGGTGTTGTCAGGTGGTGTTTGGCAGGGAGTGGGGGAGGGACATACGTTTTCCATGGATCCAGAGAAGCGACTCCGAGTCGGAACCTGTTGATTTCCATTCGGTATAATTGTTACCTTGAAAAAACCAATTTGCTGTTCCCTCATGGTGAGCATTGGATGCCATGTTATGATTCGTAGACGGATCTGGTGATGAGAGCCATCTACGAAGATCCTGACGTAATTGATTCCCTGTAAGGATGCTTAAGCCTGTACAGCATCAATGCGCTTCGGAGATCACATACATTTCAATTGATCTACGTCTTCGGCTGCTTGCTGCGTAACTACCCTGGCCTCTTTTCCATCTATGCGCGTTAGGGGTTAAACAATTTTCGACGATTGATTGAAGATGTATCGCGTACCATCAATGGCCGCCACTAACTTGTCATCAACAGCCTTCAATCTGTCGTCGACGCCGGCCACCCTACTGTCAATGCCGGCCACTCGGTCATCGACGCCAGCCACCCGATCACCGACGCCAGCCACTCTATTGTCGACGACAAGCACGTTATCCGCAATACCCGTTACTCTGCTATCGATCGCATTCGTGACATTCAGGAGTTGCGCAGCAGCCATTCGAGCCTCCTCTTGTGTCAGTCTGTCTAGTTTCTTCAGTGCATCTTCAATGTTGTCCCTTCCGATCAGTTTTTTTAGATATTTTCCTGAGAATGGTTACGTCAACAGCAACATATTCATACAGCGAAGACATACTCATTCGGCCTTGTTTGATTTGCTCGGTAGCAATTGCGAGAGTGTTGAGGACCTCAACCATTATTGCCGTGCTTGTGTCCACCATTCCTTGATTTGGTGCCACTTTGGTGTATATATCCAGACGTCGGAAAAATGCTTCTATTCGCTCGAACATCTCAAAAAGAGCGTCTTGGTCCGCGCGAACGGCCTTAGCTGTCTGAGATCGTCTGTATTACGATGGACCGCACGAAGGTTTTAAGAAGTGTACACACTGAAAAAAGGACACCAAATCCGATGAAGATCACCTTGGCAGGTGAGAATACCTGTCAAATATATATGAGAGTGTAGATCTCGGACAGTTCATGGTCCGAAGCATACCGAGCCGAGACCTTCTACGAGTATCCCTGAGAAGGCAAGAAGAACATTCACAGTCGGGACCAGCCACTTGTTATTGCTGCGCCGAGACTGATTGAGTTCCTGGACTTGCTCTTGAAGCACGGTGAGAATGCTGCTAGCCGAATCGCAGTCTTCGAGCCGGTCAGCGAGTGGGTGCTTGAGAAGATCCTTCTTTGTGCGTTTTTGGTACGCTTTCAAGGCATTATCAAAAATTAATTGAAAGTTGGGGGATGAGGTGTAACTAGGGTGAGTGTGAGACATGAGGGCGTGAGTGAGGAATTGAGAGGGGGATAGCAGGTTCGTGGGTGATAGAGAAGCACGCCTCCACAAGCTGGACATGCCAGTGTAAGTAACTTTTATTCACCTTACTTAAGGGTTACCGATAGTGCTTTTTGCCTGTCTATCAGCACTTTTGCAGCGTCAAGGCTTTAGGTATCAATGCCACACATGCTCGTGTAATCCAAGATTGGGGAGTCGGATTGCCTAATTTGCGTCCTACAGTACTAAGTACTAACGGCGTTCTTGTCATTGGCTTCCATGCTGTACCATATGGACAAATATGCCTTCCATACCTTCTCTTGGCACCTATGGAGCGGTATAGTCGAGAGGAAGATGTGTGGGCGGTGTGAGTGCGAGATGTTGGGAGTGGAGTGGGAGTGAAAGGCGTGCGCCGGAGCCACGCTCGAATCGGACGGAGCGGAACAGCCACGTCGTCGGAGCGCCCGTCAGCCACTAGCCACATATTGTACACAGATTCCCACGTTCGTTTCTCCCTTTCGCCTCATGATCACGCCTCTCCCCTCGACCTCCAAACTCCAGCGCACTCCGAGCAAATCGAATTCCATTCCGCTTTCACAGCCACCCGTTTGACGCCCCCCTCTCAGGCTCTCCCCGACGTCACAGTGTCACACTCCCCTTTTGGACCTCGGAAGCCTTTGGCCCGGTTGGCCGCGACTGTCACGGTGACGGCACGACCTTAGTATACCCTTTCATTTTGATAGTTACCGACACCTTCCTTTCATTTTTCTTTGACACTTTTCATACGTTCGGCGCAGCATCGACACGTGCACCCGCTCGCTCTGGTCATCAATCTCGCCGGTGCGGCACTAGCAACTGGCAGGGACAACCTTATAAATACTACAGTATCAATACGTCTGTTCTCGGTTATAAACACGACTTGATGTGACCATTTCAAAGGCTTTCTGACATTTCCTAACAGTCCTGAATGCTCCTACGTCCCAGAAAGAATCTGGTTTCTTAACAATGTCTTGCCAGGCAGCCTTGAGACGACAACGACACTTGTCGACCCTCAGCAATGTCTACGTTCATGTTATAGTGGAAGTCACTAGTCACTCACTGCAAATAATATCATGATAGAGTTGTAGTCTTACATACCCAAGACGAGAATAATATCATCGGATCTCAGAGTGATAGAAGAGTGACATGGGTATGTCAGGTAGCTATTATAGAGGAAAAGTCGATCCGAGAAATCCGGAAAATGGGAAATGGGGGTCTAAGAGAGTCCACGACCGTGCGAAACTAATATATATATATATGCAATGTGGGTGTTTGGCGTCGCGGGATGCTTAATGGGATGTTCGTGGCCGTGATGTCGACGAAAGCCGGTAGGGTGCAAGAGTGTGGGTAGCAGTGCGGGCGATCAGCTAACAGACAGCGCATATGCGGGACCGCGTCCGAGGATACACCTGGCCCGGCCCGCTGGCCTGGATGCTCGTTGACCTGTTCGCGAAGGGCACAGACGGCTTCAATGACTTCTATTCACGATTTGATCGGGGTTACGGGACGACCTGCGTTCTGGCGAGCATCAAAAAATGGGGAAATGCATCGCCGGCGTTGCCGCTTCCTAAATATGTGAGCTCCTGCAGTTTGGGTAAAAGCCCCAGGAGATGCTCTCCGTCGTCCAATCGAAGACAACGAGAGAGTTCCCTGACCATCTTCGATGCGAAGGGTCACGGTCTTCACGTTGCTAAACGACCTAAGGAGTTTGTGCCACTCGGTGCGGTCGACCTCATTGTGCTCTCCCGATGACCGACTATGAACTTTGTGCGCAAGAGCGAGATGCTCCACCGAGGAGAATATTTGGCTAAGCGCATTCAAGTTGAAAATTTGAGCCACGCCGGAGGGTACCGTATACCTGCGAGTCGAGGTGCCAGCAGCAGACATTTACGGAAAATGCATCCATTAATTGGAATGTTGGTCCCAGGGACTGAGCTGCACGTGTACTCGCTCGCTGTAAAAGTTGAGCTCGAGCTGTGGAGGTAGCCAATTTGGAAATTCTCGACTCGGAGGCGAGAAGCGGTGATCCGAGTGCGTCACCCTGATAACGCAAGCCTAAGCTGTTAGCGCCGTTAGCGCTTATTCAGAAGCGGTTCTTTGTCTGACGGAATAGAAGGAGCGAAGGTTAGGAAGCGTGACATGTGTCATGTTTGGCGTGCGCATGAGTTAATTACGTACCTCTCCACATCGCGGTTGGAGAACAGGGAAGAGAGAAGTGAAATCCGACCGGGAGGATCTCCAGCTGGGGAATCGGTGAAAGCGACTAGGGCAGAACAGTTGGCTGGAAATAAGTGGACGGGTGGTATAATGCAAGACCGAGTTGGCCGAGGCCCACGAGTTCGTATCGAAGCCGGTCGGAGTTTGAATTTTCGTGGTGACAGGTGGTTTTTCGACGGTCTGGAAGTTTCGGACAGCGTCCGTACCACAGGACACATTTTTCAAAAGTAAGTCGGTAGGACCAAAGCTGATAGTCTATTATAAATGTGCAGGTGGCTTAAAGAGTTGGGTTGTCGTTGGTAATGTACCCCTCGTCGTGTTTGACCATCATCTCTCCCAGCTGAGACAAGCTTTTGCAAGCCGCAAAAATGATGCGCACTCCCGTTCCAACGTCTCGAGCATCCGCCAATCCTCGAATTGGAGTTGGTACTCCAGCCCATCACAGAAGTCCCGAATGATATTATCGACCAATCGTTCACGATAGGTCCCGCCATCACATACCCAAGGTGTGGCTTCCGTGTGACCCGTGTCGACAATATTTTCGAGGCCACCTTCGTCGCTGGGCCGGAGTCTTCTTCGATTCTACAGTACCTTGAAGTCACTATCTATCCCTGTGCTGTCTTTTCTGAACGCGACATCGTGTGACTGTACTGTAGCCTTTCCGAAGTCTGAATCGAGAAAGAGTACTAGTCTGAAAGAGTCTGATTCAACGAACAAAGCCTTGCACTCTCCATCTTCACGTCAATACCACCTTTCGTGCCTACTGCATTCCTACGACATTTTTTTCACACGGAGCAACTTATACTATGGCGCTAACCATGCACGTTGCAAATAATATTCCAGCGACTAAACCGTACTCTTGTACCTGTATTTACCAAATGAGATATGATAGTCTCTCCTACAAGATAGAAGAGCGACATAGATTGGGATGTCACAGGCAACGGTTATCGTAGGGATAACGACCCGAGAAACCAAACGCGAGGAACATGGGAAATGGGAATGTAAGAGGTCCAATATGTATACCATATGGGTGGTGTTTGGCGTTGTGGAATGCTCAACTTGAAGGTCGTAGTCGCTATGAGGACGGCAGCTGGTAGGTCACAGGGATGCGGGAAGTAGTGCGGGTAGTGAACAAACAGCTCGGGGCCACGTCCGAGTATCGAGGATACACCTGGCATAGACACTTGTTGGTCTGTTTGTGAAAGGGCGCAGATAGCTTCAACGCCCTCTATTTACCAATTGATCAGGGTTACGGGGCGGCCTGCGTTCTGGCGGGCATCAACGAACGAGGTGAATGCATCATTGGTGTCGCCGCTCCCCGAATATGTGAGCTCTTGCAGTTCGGGTAAAAGCTCCAGGGGATGCTCTCCATCGTCCAATTGAAGACAACGAGAGAGTTCCCCGACGAGCCCACGGCGGACTCGAAGGGTCTTCACCTTGCTAAACGAGGTAAGAAGTTTGCGCCACTCAGTGCGGTTGACCTCATTTTGCTCTTCAGATGACCGACTATGAACTCTGTGCGCAAGAATGAGATGCTCCGCCGCAGAGGACATTTGGCTAAGCGAATTGCAAATTTGAGCCACGGAGGATACCTGCGAGTCGAGGTGTCAGCAGTCGACATTTATGGAAAAGGCGCTCTTTGGCATATTGGTCTCAGCTGGACTGACCGACATGACAACTCACGCCCAGCCAGAAATCGTGTAAATCAAATCGAATGGGGTCGATTGAAATATAATCCAATGTAATGTTATATAACGATATTAAATAAAATATAAACATTTATTTTGATTAGTAGATAGTTAGTAATGATCAAATGTCGTGCAATCAGATCAAATCTAATCAAAGCCAGACCGAATGGCTACTTTATATTGCACGCGTCGGGTCTTGGGTGCCTTTTGCTGTAGATCTGGATATAGCCAGATCTACAGCTTGTACTATATGCTGTACTTGTAAGTCCTGTTCTCCCTCGTCGCCTCCAAGTCCCCATCATCGTTCCCTTCCTAGGTATCATTTGTACAGATTTTAATTCATCGTCTATCATGAAGACCTACTATTGTAACTGCGAAAAGTATTGCCAGGGTGTCCGGAAAGAGGTGTCCAGATCCACATTCAACAGACATGAGAAATATCGCGTTTCATTCACTCCTCGATTTCAAAACTTTCTCGCTCGCCACCCTATTGTCGTGCCCGAACCGGGTCCTAGTGGGCATTTAACCACAGGACCTTCCCTTCGATACAATCACACGGCCCAAGTAGGGGGACTTGTTGGTCGTGATGCTGTTGAAGTAAGTATCATATTTCATTGGTATTCGCGATCTTGTTGATGGACTCTTTTCCCCTCCAGAATTCTATTTTTCAGAACACGAGCTCTATCAACGACACCTACATGACTCCGGATTTGTCTCCTGGATTGGACGTATCGTCCTCTGCATCACAAAGCCCGACCACTCTGCTACACAACAGGCTCCTGTCTGCTGGCGACTTCTCACATGGCTCCAGGAATCTTGCTAGGACTTTGGGTGACACACTCCCTTATGAATCAGGCGCATATAGCAGCAATCTTCAGGACAGGTACCAACACCTCGAATGCAAGCTCGCGTACGAAAAAGAAGAACATAAGAAATTGAGGAAAGTACCACGTTTCCCCGTATCCCAGCCTAATAATTAATAATCTGCGGCATAGATTAACCCACCAAAAACTCGTCGAGTCAAACAATATGCTAGTAGCGATGCTCACCAACGGCGCGACAAAGAGGCAGTACGAGGACGAGCAATCCTATTCGCCCTCGCATAATACAACCGTAGACGATACCAAGCCGCTTGTTTATTCGCAGTCACAATACCCCCACATCAAGTATTGGACCAGACAACAGTGGAAAGAAAACGAGAACAGTACCAAGGACGCGTCCGACCTACTAGACAACAAAGACAAAACGCGCGGAGGTACAAGATCTGCAAAAGGCGAAAACGTCATGATGCTCTACATAGAGCATAATGATGGCACACCAATAGACGGTAATATGGCGGCCCAAATCCGAGAACACGCAAGAATGATCTGGAAAGACCTCTATCAGCGAGGTAAAGCACCCGAGAAATGGACTGACGCATCCAGAGACGTGCGTGAAGAATACTTTCGCGAGATGGAGGGACGATGGGAGGTCCTCCGGTACTGCGACAACCATTGGAAGGCAAGCAAGCTCGCGACGACGCTGTATTCGGTATGGTACGCCCAGTATCACAAGAAGGCCATCAAGAGCCAAACCAATGATGCGCAGGAGGGCCGCCCGCCAAACAAGAAAGCGAGGACATCCAACATAGACTCGGAGGATAGGATCGCAGGCAGTCCCGAGCCCGAAAATCAAGCCCATGGACGAGCGGTGTCCGAGAACCCCATCGAAGACATCGATGGTGCTGATCGTGAACTCGGCACTTCTCTCTGTCACATACAGACAGAGAATCGGGCTGCAACAAGCCAGGCCTCCTCGAGACCCAAACCGAGGCCCCTCAGAGATCCCCTGTAACGTGTATCTTCACTCTCTTGACTTGGCTAACATTCTCTATCTCTAGTGCAAACGTCTTTAATCATCCCGACGCGGCGCGATTCCCTGTCAATCAGACTCGACCCTCGCGCGTGATTCAAGACAATATCGGACCGGCGGCTCCGAGGGCCCCACCTACCACGAGCTCCTCAGGCTCTAGTGTGTCATCGCAGAACGCGGCGCAGACCGCAAGCGGCGAATGTACAAGCTTAATACCCCAGGGCCTTCCCAGTTCACCAGAGCCTATTGCGGCCCCTCAAGACTGTCAGTCTGCCAGTGCCGCGACCACGCTGGCACCCATACCCGTCGACACAACGGCACTGGCAGCTCCGGCCGATAACGCAGGGCCCAGTACGGCATTGATGCAAAAGCGGTTCACCCGCATGGAGAAGATGCGTCCGGGGTATGGATGCACAGTCGGACGCGATCTCGCTGCTCAAGTGTAAGGAGTATTGCCTCTTCGTCCTCTGCAGTGATGTAGTGGTCATAGTAATCGAGGACGAGTGGAAGGGGTGTTGAATGTACCAGCATGTCTACTACAGGCGTGCCATATGTACACACAAGATGCTGACCCAAGGATGAGATTCCGCCATCTTTGGCATACGTGGGCGTATACCACCAGCATTCCCTCACCCATTGTAGTATTGTACTCCCCCCTCGATACGGATATAGTCATCCTCTTCACCCAAAAGGAATGGCCGATAGAGATGAAAGACGTTGAGAAGTGAATCATTGTCAAGGATGTGGATCGATGTAGCATGCAAACTGTGCCCATGGATGATGTTTACTCACAAACTGGTAAGCATAACAGGATAAGGAAGAGTACCTTTGCGGTACAAGTCGGGACTCGACACTTATAGTACCTTGGCCTATTCTTTCGTTGGATCGAAGGGTAGAGGTAAAATGTCCGTGATAAGACATACTAGGAGTGTTGAATATCGACGTTCAACGTTCAACATTCAACTTAACTTAGGGGTTGGCCGCATGTGCTATACTCCGACTCCGTACTCCGACCCTGCATTCCCAGAGGATGGAAAATAATTATATTCTATTGACGCCGTGTCTCCTGATAACGTACCCTTCAAGCAGCAATTCCCTGAGGAGGATCAAGGGCCGGGGGCACGATGAAGGCCTCGGATAGAGGAAAGAAATGGAGGTGTAGTAGAGGAAGAAGGTCAGGATTTTGCAGCGTCTGACTGACGGATGACAGTCCGAGTGCGGCCCACCCGCGGACATGACAACAAATACTCGACAAAGACTGGCCTCCACAACCGTCTTCTGACTTGAGAAAGCTCTCTCCCGGAGGAGACATGACATGGCATTGAGCGGTGTCTTTGGGACGGACGTACGGTAAGGAAGGCCGCTGCCGCGCTTTCCCGTTTACCCACACCAACATGACCTCGCGTGTCGCTCGTTTTTCCGCTTTTCTTCTTTACCCCGCATCACTTCCTACCGTCCTCATTCCGACCACTTTAATCTCCATTATCATACATCATCGAATACACTCTTTTGTCTACGATAACTTCCCTCTCGCAGCTGAGCCCCCGACTCATGACGGGATGGTCCGCTGACTAATGTCACCGCGTGACTTGCTCACCGGTGATCTCACTAGTACCGTCCTTGCGGAAACCCCACTTTCGAACAAGCGCGAATGCGAAGACCTGGACAATATGATCCCACAGCCTTCATCTCCACCGACTCTAGCTCATTATCAACGTCGCTCGGTGTCTATGCCAGTGGGCTATCCGCCATACCCGCCAATACAAAAGGTGCGGGCATCTGACATTCCCTCGCCTGCCCCATTTACCTCGCTTCCTAATGCGGCTCCGGTGTCCTTGCCTTCACAGGTGCCTGATACGGCCGTGAAACAGGATTCGCAGCCCAACGTATTTGGCCATTCTGTTCCTCCCGCACCCCCCAGCAAAAACGGTACTACGTGCTTATTCCCCAGCCCTATAGCGGGAGTTATATGCCGCCGCTTGGTGGGTCGAGTGGGCTTGGCATGGCTACCCAAGCATTTCAGTCATCGCCTGCCCAGCCAGCGGTCGCGTCCTTCGAATCTAATACTTCCCCACTATCTGTATCCGGAGCGACAGGCCTCCCGTCGCCACCTTGGATTAACAACGCGACGCTAGCAACGTATGGCTTCTCGACATCGACACCCACCCACACTGGTATCCAGCAACGCGGGTTCGCCAGATTTCAGCCGAGTAAGATTTCGGCACCAGTACCAGTACCATTGGTGCTAGTGGTGGCGCGTTCCACAAGCAGGGGATGGAAATGGAGTCTGGTGGATATGGCGTGCCGATGGCCGACAAGGAAGCTATGCCGCGGCATTTTGCGCCTGCGATATCGCAAGATGGATAGATTGACGTTGGCGTTGATCGGGATACAATGATGATGTGGTCTGCGATACCATCGTCCCTCGAGTGCGTATCCACCCTTTACATATCTCCCTTTTTTATTGACGAAGCTGATGTTGGTGCCTTGCTAAGTTGCTATATAAAGGACGCAAGATTGGGAAACGTACTTGTCGGGTATGTCGGGTATTGGTGCTGCTGATGGCGCTGGTCCTAACGTTGGCACGGGTATGAACACCGGTGTTAATGGGATGGAAAGGTTTTTATGATCTGAGTGGAGGGATCGGAGACTCGGATATACGGATAGATGTATATGAATGGATAAATAGAGGAATGGGCTAGGATCTCGTTGCTTGACCCGTATAATATTTGTACTATATGTACATGCTACTCTATCCTGTTTGTGTACCTCCACGTCATTTTACAGCCATTATCATTATCAACTTTCTTTCTTGGGTCACTGGCGGTACCGCCGACTCGTAGGATCGTATGATTGCTCATCTTTTATGCCTTAACTCTTGTATTCTCTACAGCGCTGCTATCACTTATTATGCTTTTCACTCCAACGTGGTTGGCCGGAAGGTCATGTGGTATTGTAAAAACATACAGCATGACGTATGGGCCACTCCCAGCCCTGAGTACCCTACTGCTACTGAACCTAAGGACAAAGATATCCGAGGCATCGCTTCCTCATTACTGTTTTGACAAAACAGTCGGAGACAAATCCAAAGCTACTACAAGGCTACTATACTACTGACGACTGCCACTAACTCAAAGGAAGTACATACGACTTCAGTTGCCTGGTGTTCATGAACTTGCTGAAAGCTACTCATTTCCTCTATCACGTGGGTCGCTTTCCTAAACTTCTCGAATACGTGCTGGCATTCAATTCGATTAACATAGCTCGTGGGTCTATGCGGGACACAACACTTACCATGCACATGTTCTTCAGGTCCTCGATGAGCTCTTGCAGAGAATCTTGCACCCCTATCTTTGAAACATATTTGGTCCCAGTGCTGTTGATACTTCCCACAGGGGAAGTGTATGACGGATAGCCCCAGGTCCGCGTCGCGCCCCGGAGGGTGAGAGATGTCCCCCCCTATGAGAGGAGTATGGGTGGCTGCAGTCGTGCGGTATACAGTAAGAAGCGTACCCATAATTATAGTGGGTATTACTAAACCCAACTCGCGTAGTAGTACGCGTACCCTTTTAATCGGCGAACAGCCATGGTTTACAGCTTTATCTCAGTGTCACGGTCACGGTGGCCTACTTGAGCGTGATCTTTGCGTAATATAGTGCCCTGCGTTAAAGCACTTGCTCGCTTTCCTGCGTTGGTGGCGATGCCTGCCTACGCGGAAATCAGTTTACCAAAGATGCCATCGTCAAATTGGGCCGTTACCGCCTGGGAGGATGGCTACAATAAGTGTTGGCGCGGCCTTTGCCTTCCGTTGACACTCATCGCACGCAGCACTGAGTTGCTGTGACAAGGGTTAGCCATCGACAAGATAAGCGGCGAGGCGACTCACACGTGCAATATTCCCGTGACCCAATTCCCGTCTTACGAGCGCTGGCTTAGGGTTGATTCAGCTTGATCCTGATGCCTATTAGATCTTTAGCATGGTGGTGGCCGGTCGAGCTCACTTGAGAGGTCTTACCAACAGCTCCGCATCCCCTCATAAACCCTCAATCATCTTTTCGACGGATAGTACAGCGCACTCTCGTATACGAGAAGCAGCCAGTTTGAGACTTCTACAGGCTCGGACATGAACCTGTCGCCCCAGGCTAGTCGTTATGAAAATTGGCCTACATGTTCCATACACCGTTTTCTGGGCGCTTTATGCAGGTATTTACAATCATTTGTAATCCGAGAAGAGAGAAAAGTGCATACGATATTAGGCTACCTAGATTCTTGATTATAAGTTAACCTTGGTGCGGTGATGATTCGGCTATCGAGCTCCACGTCCACGAGCTGAGTAGGAGTCGGGACATCCATGCCAAATTTGCGAACATATCGCTGTAGCTAAGGTAGCGGCAGCGAGATGGGAGAGTCGTCCAAGATAAAAGATGGGGGAGAGATAAGAGATGAAGGGAGAGAACGAGCGAGAGTGACAAGGACGTTGCGGACAGCGCTTCCACGAACGCGAGTGCCGAGCGAGATCGATGAGATGAGAAAACACTGAAAAGAAAACACTGAGATCGGGTCAGAAACTGGTGATGCTCATTGACGCGAACATGATAATCGACGAGCGAGGAGCTAGCTTGAACACAGGTTGTCCCTACTAGGCGCCGCGCTGGCGACATCGATGACTGGAGCAAGTGGGTGCGCGCGTCGATGCTGCGCCGAACGTATGGAAAGTGGAAAATAAAAATGAAGGAATGTGTCAGTAACTATGAAAACGGAGCTAAAGGACTGAATATGAAGGGTATACTAAGGTCGCGCCGTTGCGGCCAAGGCTGACTGTCGTGGTCTGAGGTCTGAAAGGGAGTGCAAGGTTGGGGAGAGGGCGTCGAACGGGTGGTTATGAGGGTGGAATGGTCTTCAATTTGCTCAGAGTCGTCTTGCACCGGAGTCGAGGGGAGAGGCGTTGCGATGATTAAGACAGAGATGAACGAATCTGTCTAGTTGTGGCTCGTCGGTGGTGGGCGCTCCGACGTGGCTGTTCTGCTCCGTTCCGAGCGTGGCTCCGACACGCTCCTTACATTGCGATTGCCCATATTGTAGCACCTGGTAGCATATTGTCAGCATGTCAGGCCAAAGCTCTAGTACTTACATATCTGTTTGACTTCTAAGTGGTAACATATACCTAAGCCATCACGAATTCTTCTTTCACGATCACGAGGGGCAAACCCGAGAACCCTAGTATGCCTGATCTGGTCGGGGACATCTCCTTACGAACGAGCTGACCTGGTGGAACTTCGCAAAGATTCAGTGGGATTATGGCATCAGATGCGAGCTATAATGTGGGTGTGAGAGCGCACCAGGAAATAAGAACAATTGTCGCACGGACCTCCACGCATATCAGATCCGGGATATAGAGCTGTATGTTCAACTGACTATGAAAGTACTGCATCACCGTCACAGTGTGTCCACCTCCCAATATCAAATCTTCGATCTCAGACGCTCTCCCGAGTCAATCGCTTAACACGACGCTGTCTGTTGGGGTTGTGCGTACGATATGGCATGGTGACCTTGATGCCCTTAGAAATTCTGGAGACAGATGCGCTCGCGGTCGGGAAGCCGGCTTGCGGTGAGAGCTTGTAGTTTCCACTTATACCAAAAATAGAGGCAGAGCGAGATGAGGTTTCCAGGCTGGTACACAGCACCCGTAGGGATGTCAAATATTGATTAGGAGCCTATTGATTGCAGGTCGCATGGATTGCAGGTATCCACGCAAGAGAACCAGTCCTCCGGGAATGGTTCTTGTTTCGTGGTCGTGAAAAAAGACCGCGCGTTAGACGGGTACTGTATTTCATGCTAAGAATGGTTGACGAGCCAGCTTTAAATAAGCAAAGAATGCGCGCACCATGGTCGCCGTCAAAACGTCGTTGTCCAGACATTGCTCTCCTCTAAAAAAGCGCTGCAGAACTCTGGAAGTCCATTAGACATTTATTAATGCAGTGGGTTGGAATAATACGCACTCAGGGTTACAGTAATTGTGTGCACGAGAGTTAAAAGAACCGTGTACTCGCGCCCTCGACCTTTGCACCGTTACTTGTGAGCACTACATGCTGGAAAGCAGGGAAAATGTCGAGCTGGAGGATGAACGATGATGTGACCGACTTCTCTCATGGGCATCGGATTCGAGTTCCAAATTGATATTTTTTCCGTCTGTCATACGCCCCGGGTTGTGCAGCAACACGGCCTTCGACCTCTGTTTGCAGGGTTCTTATAATCCCATAGTTTCGAGAAATCGACTGGCTCTCCTCAACTCGACCACGCCGGCAAATGACTATGAGACAACCAACAGCCGTCGAGCGGTGCTCCACGAGGTCAAATAACTGCGTGTACTTACTGACTGGCGACTCGGACTGGATAGTGACGGTATCGAAAACATTTTTTAAGTCACTTGTCTTCCTAAGAGTACGACGGATACATACCATCGTAATGATACAGCGTTCCCTGGTCGAGTTTGACCTCGACGTGGTCACTGCGCAGTTTGATCACCCTTCCGGCGTTCCCGGGCCGTATTTTTGGCTCTTGACGTCGGTGGCCACTATGTGCTCAGTTGGGAGAGGACCTGTCCGACCACTTGATACTGCCTCGACTGCCTCGACGACAGCGCCACCAGCCTCGATATCAGCAGCGCCGGCCTCGACATCAGCAGGAGCCTCGACAATGGCAGAACCGGCCTCGACAACGACACCACGCCCACGGGTGCGGTTACCTCTGCCACGGAGCCCTCCACGGTCAGCGCCACCACGGGGACCCCCACGGCTACCGCGCCCATGGCCACGACCAGCCCCACAATTGCCGCGACAACGACCATAACCATAGTCGCTGCCATCCCCACCATAATCACTGCCATCACGACCACGACCACGACCACGACCACGACCACGACCACGACCACGACCACGACCATGACCACGACCACCATCACCATCCGAAGGAGCTTCTGGGGGGCATAACTTTTGAACTTCGGTTGAAAATGGGATGCAAGATAAGGGGGGAAAGGGACTCCGCAATGAAATGTAAGGTGGGTGCAGGTTTAAATCCTAAGGAAGGGTCGGGACAGCCGGAGCGTTATCGGGCTATCACTAGAGAGTAGGAAAGGTTCTATTGCATTAACATTTCCGTTTGTCAACTTGTCAGGATAAGAGCTCGTCCTGCGCAATATCACTGCGGCGGACTGCGCAATATTACTACGGCGGAGGCAACCGGATACTGTAATGCTTCGTATACAGTATGAGGACCTTTCTGAAGTTGTCGTATGGGGGCCAGCCATGGAGCCATGACACAGGTGACGATTATCAATTGGGGTATATGCGCTGTCTACGCATAGCGAGTATGCGACTGCAGGCGCAGTGACATTAGATTCTTTGACAGTATTGTTCGTCTGCTTTCCTATGTCTGCTTCGCTTTCCGCATCTGTAGCGATAAGGGGCGACTCGGATTCGGCCCGCCGTATTGTGGATGGGCTCGTAAGTCGCCAGCCAGAAGGACATCTGGCATGACAATTCCTCCACTCCACCCGCTTGGGCACCAATCAGGAACTTCTCCGTGGGTCCATGTCAGGGTGTGAGATATTTAAAACCGGAGATCGGGAATTTCGACGGGAGCAGGCCATGTCATCCATGAAAGTAATGCCGAGCCAAACTAGTATACACAGGCGCAAAGAAGGGCGTCGCTGCGGGTTGCGGGTTGCGGGCTGCGGGCTGCGGGAGAGCCAGACCTGGCGGGCCTACTGTGGTGGTTGTGGTTGTCAGTGACCGCAGCAGGACCGAGCACCGGCGCTCTTCAATCAGAATTCGTTCGGAAATCACCGTAGTGCACTCCGCGGAACTGCTGTCCGCGCGATCTTGGCCGATCTCTCGCGTTTTATCTTATCTCGGTCTAACTCTCTTTCCACACACACACCCTCTCTTCCCTGCTTGTGCGACATTTTCACTTCGCAGCAACTACATCAGATACAATCGTCTCTCAGACAAGATAGAAGAACGGCGTAGGTTGGGGGTAACGTCACAAGCAAAGGCTATCGTAGGGATAACGACCCGAGAAGCCAAAGGTGAGTAAATACGGGAGATGGGAATGTAAGGGATCCACGATCACGCGACACTAATATCGTATGTATATCATATGGTGTTTGGCGTCCTGGGATATTCAATGTGAAGGTCGTAGTCGCGATGAGGATGGCTGCTATTAGATCGCAGGGATGCGGGAAGCAGTACAGGCAGTAATCAGCAGCTCGTTAAATTGCCAATCGGGGCCGCGCCCGAGTATAGAGGATACACCTGGCATAGACGCTTGTTGATCTGCTTGTGGAAGGGCACAGACGGCTTCAATGCCACAATTTCATCAGGGTTACGGGGCGGCCTGTGTTCTGGCGAGCATCGATGAATGGGGTGAATGCATTATTGGCATTGCTGCTCCTCAAATATATGAGCTCTTGCAATTCGGGTAAAAGCTCCAAAGGATGCTCTCCATCCTCCAACCGAAGACAACGAGAGAGTTCTGTGACGAGCCCATCGCCGATGAGAAGGGTCTTCACATTGCTAAACGACCTAAGAAGTTTGCGCCACTCGGTGCGGTCGACCTCATTGTGCTCATCAGACGACCGACTATGAACTTGGTGCGCAAGAGTGAGATGCTCCACCGCGGAGAATATTTGGCTAAGCGGATTGAAAATTTCAACCACAGAGGATACCTGCCTGTCGAGGTGCCGGCAGTCGACATTTATGAAAAAGGTATCCATTGGCACATTGGGCTCAGGGGGATTGACCTTCACGTAAACCCGCTCGCTGTAAAAGTGGAACGTGGCACGGTCGAACCTGAGGTTTTCTGTTCTCCCCATGAACTGCATGAGATGTGGAACGGAAGACGTGAGTTGCTTGGGGTAGGAAATTTGGAAATTCTCGAGGCGAGAAGCGGTGATCCAACTAAGAACCGCTTCTGAATAAGCGCCAGCAGCTTTAAATGTAAATGAGCGAAGGTTAGGAAGGGTGACGTGTGTCGTGATGGGCGTGCGTATGAGGTGCCTCTCCAGATAGCGGTTGCTAACAGGGAGGTAAAAAACGATCACGAGGATCTCCAACTGGGGCATCAATGAAAGCCACTGGAGCAGAGCAGTCGTCTGGAAGCAGGTGGATGGGTGGTCCATGGCAAGATAGAGTGTGACAAGGCCCACAGCCGTCCCAAGTAATGGAGATCGCATTGGAATTCGAATGGAACAGTCAACCGTCAGGTGACTTAGATGTGGTGTTTGAAGTGTTTCGGGAAGGATTAAGAACGTACCCTGGTCCTTGACTAGATCCCACAAAATCAGGTATTCCAAAATTGGATACTCCCCATTGACGGCCATGATGAACCGCTGCAGTTGCAGAATAGGTATATGAAACCGGATACGGCGAACACGACCTCACTGTTCAAGTGCAAGGATTATTGCTTCTTCGTCCTCTGCAGTGATGTCGTCGCCATAGTAATCAATGACGAGTGGAAGGGGTGGTGAGTGTGCCAGCATGTCTGCCACAGGCGTCCCATATGTACAAACAAGGCAGAGGCCCAGGTAGGATGCTGACCCAAGTATGAGGCTCCGCCATCTTTGACAAACGTGGGCGAGTCTATACCACCAGCGTTCCCCAACCCATTGCATTCCCCCCCTTAAACGGACAGTGACATCCTGGTCTTCACCTAAAAGAAATGGCCGATAGAGATGAAAGATGTTGAGAAGTGAGTAATCGTCAAGGATATGGATCGATGTAGTATATGGACTGTTTCCCGTGGGCGAGGTTTACTCATAAAGCTGGTAAGCATAAAGAAGCGTACCTCCGCCGTTGGGAATCTTGGGTCTCGCCACTGGGACTCATTGCCAGTGCACCTTGGCTAATTCGTTCCCTGAGTTGAAAACAAGAGGTTAAAGGTGCGAGACAAGACATGCTAGGAGAGCAAGTGTTGAGTATCGATGTAGTTGAAGATAGACGTAATATTCCATATTCTCCGGGGCAGAACTGCCTTACCCACGCCTAGAGCGCCAGATGGGCTGTGCCGATGGCTGTGTCAAGTACTCAGACGCCCATGTACTCGAGGATATCCCTTAGCTGATGGGACAGTTTGTGGATGGCCGTCCTCTCAGTGCCTCCTCAAGGTATGTGATAATATCATGGTGTAAGGAGTGCGTCGGAGCCACGCTCGGAATGGAACAGCTCATGTTGACTTTTTCTTTTCTCTTGCCTCACGTCATACTTATCGATATCGCCTCACGCTCAACAACAACAAGAATATGCAATACAAGTCAATACGACCTACGCATTATTCATTCCCTCTCTCACTGCCCATTTCCTTCATATTTCCTTTCTTCTATTCCTCTCGTTTCATGCTTTCGAACAACACCTATCGACACAACGCTGCTACCATAGTAACCACACGGCAGCCGTACGCTCTCATTTTCATCTCCTTTTTGTACACTGTCAATCCCTGCGGTATTGTTCCTCTGCGTCTCGCGTACGTATGGTTTGTCGTTGGTACCTTCGTAAACACCATCAATCTCCGTCTTCGCCCTTCTTAACGTCAGTCGTCCTCTACCTGGACAACCAACGATGACGACTTTCTTAGGGTCCTGTTCTAGTCCTCCCCTCAGGAGATTCCTTGCAGTTGTGTCTTATTAACAATTTGCCTGCCTTCAAGCTTATAATAATGATCATTTCTTATGAGCCTTTCTGTTCGACGCTTCTGTACCCTTTTAACCCTTCGGTCTCGCTGGCCCTCGCAAAACTCGAGACAGTCGGCACTGGTCTGGTCTCAATCCCACTAATCGCAGGTGCCCTCCGTATCGGCTCGCTCCTTCTCTCGGTGCTATCCGAGACCGCACTGTCCCTGCCGGCACTGCTCAGCATTACCGCGGCGGCGCATAACATACTGTGATTAGGATTCTTGGCAGCACACTCTCATACGCACGCGCATGGGCGTGGTTCGCGGCTGCTAGTATCATTTCGAAAGAGTGGTTGCCATATTACACGTAAGGTTGTGGACCAGGAGAATAGCCCCGTGTTGCTTGCGAATGCATATCATCACCGGAGTGATGCGTGGTCGAGCGTAGTTGCATTGGTCGCGATTCTCGGAAGCGGTTGATTCCCTGTGTTACCATTGGACCCTATTGGAGGTGCGTATATCTTCAGTCAACATCTTTCTTTGCTTTATTTTGCCCATGTTATTCTTATAGATTTTTGGTTTCTATCGTCGTCTTCCAACAAGGCCTCTCAATACTATTCAAGGGTGCACAATATGAAATGACAAATGCCAGTGCTCCAGAACCGGTCTTACGATCATTATCCAGTTCCTTAGTGAAGCTACGCGAAGACCCGCACCTTAAATCCTCCTTTCTTCACATCCGCGGTCTTCGCGCGCAGCGGTCAGGCTCACAAACTCTTTGTTAACCTTCACGTCGGAGTTTCTGGATCTCTGACGGTATTTGAGTTAAGTCAGCTGGAAGAGCAGACTGTTGCTGCTTTAAAGGGTGAGAGGGAAAAGGTGAAGAAGGTTCATGTATAGTTTGAAGTCGTCTCAGAGAAGTTCATGGACTTGTGTGTTATTACTGATATTCGTCTCGTGACCGTGCCTTACTAGTGCGTCGCGTCGCGTTAAGTGTAGGCAGTCTACCTTACAAAATGAGATATGATCAGTCTCTCAGACAGGATAGAAGAGCGACGTAGGTTGAGCAATGTGACAAGCAGCGGCATCGTAGGGAAAAGTCAAAATCATGACCCGAGAAACCAAAGGTAAGGAAAATGGGGAATGGTAAGAGGTCTACGATCATGTGAAACTAATATGTGTGTCATGGGTGGAGGGTGTTTGGTGTGGCAGGATGCTCAAAGTGAAGGCGCGATGAGGATGGCAACTGGTAGGTCACAGGATATGGGAAGCAGCGCGGGCAGTGAACAAACAGCTTGTTCGATCGCCAATGGGGGCCGTGTCCGAGTATCGAGGATACACCAGGCATAGACGCTTCTTGATCTGTCTGTAAAAGGGCACAGATGGCTTCAATGCCCTCTATTTACAATTTGATCAGAGTTATGGGGCGGCCTGCTTTCTGGCAAGCATCAATGAATGAAGTGAATGCATTATTGGCGTTGCCACTCCCTAAACATGTGAGCTCTTGCAATTCGGGTAAAAGCTCCAGGGAATGCTCTCCATCCTCCAATCGAAGACAACGAGAGAGTTCCCTGACAAGGCCATCCTCGATGAGAAGCGTCTTCACATTGCTAAACGACCTAAGAAGTTTGCGCCACTCGGCACGGTCAACCTCATTGTGCTCTTCAGATGACTGATTATGAACTTGGTGCGCAAGAGTGAGATGCTCCACCGCGGAGAATATTTGGCTAGGTGCATTGAAAATATGTGCCATGGAGGATACCTGCCAGTCGAGGTGCCAGCAGCCGACAAAAATGGAAAAGGCATCCATTGGCATATTGGCCTCGGGGGGATTGACCCGCACGTGAACTCGCTCGTTGTCAAAGTTGAACTTGGCACGGTCGAACCTGAGGTTTTCTGTTCTCCCCATGAACTGCAGAAGCTCTGGGATGGGAAACGTGAGTTGCTCGAGGTAGCCAACCTGGAAAATCTCGAGGCGAGAAGCGGCGATCCGACTAAGAACCGCTTCTGAATAGCAAGCGCTAGCAGCTTGGAATGCAAAGAAGCGAAGATTAGGAAGCGTGACGTGTGTCATGATGGGCGTTCGCATAAGTTGCCTTTCCACGTCACGGTTGGGAACAGTGAAGGAAAAGAAAATCAGGAGTATCTCCAGCTGGGGCATCAATGAAAGCGACTGTAGCAGAACAGTTGGCTGGAAGTAAGTAGATGGGTGGTATAATGCAAGATGGAGTGTGACGAGGCCAACAGTAGTCGTAAGTAATTGGGATCGTATTGGAATGGAACAGTCGATCGACAGGTGACGTAAATGCGGTGTTTGAAGTGTTTCGGGAAGGGTTAAGACCGTTCTCCTCTCCTCAGGTAGATCCGCCAAAATCAGGTATTCCAGAATTGGATATTCCCCATCGAGGGCCATGACGAGCTTCTGCAATTTCAGAACAGGTATAACAAACCGGATACGTCGGACACGATCTCGCTGCGCAAGTGCAAGGATTATTGCCTCTTCGTCCTCTAGAGTGATATCTTTTTGAACTATTTCCTCGTAATCGATGACGAGTGGAAGGGGTGGTGAGCTTGCCAGCATGTCTGCCACAGGTGTGCCATATGTACAAACAAGGCAGAGGCCCAGGTAGGATGCTGATCCAAGGATGAGGCTCCGCCATCTTTGACAAACGTGGGCGAGTCTATACCACCAGCGTTCGCCAACCCATTCCACTCCGCCCTGGAAACGGAGATCGAGTTCCTGGTCTTCACCAAAAAGGAACGGTCGATAGAGATGAAAGATGTTGAGAAGTGAGTAATCGTCAAGGATGTGGATCGATGTAGTATATGAACTGTTTCCCGTGGGCCAGGTTTACTTATAAAGTTGATAAGCACAAACAAGGTAAAGAAGCGTACCTCTGCCGTTGGGACTCGCCACTCATTGCCCCTTGGCCTAGTATTCTTTCATTGGATGGGAGAGAAGAGGGAGAAGGTGCGAGATAAGACATGCTAGGAGAGTAAGTGTTGAGTATCGATGCAGATGATGTGGTTGAAGATAGACGTAGGTTTGCCTCGTGTTCTCCGGCGCAGAACTGTCTTACAGTACCCACGCCTAGAGCGCCAGTTGTGATGGCGGTCCCAGTGCAACTCGAATTATGCAAAAAATATCATGGCACTATCTGCAAAATATTCCAGGAAAATGTGGTGAATAGCTGAAATGGACGTCAAAAGGTGCGTCTCAGTGTTAGTACTAGTACTGGGAGTCGGAATTGGGTCGGACGCCCTTCAAGTTGCCAAGAGATACTCAGATACCTGGAGATGATCAAGGAGCGCCCGATGAAACCTCGGAGATGGAGTAAATGGATGTGCCCTACTAGTAGGATTTTACAACTACTACTGTACCGAGGACGATCAGAAATTCGATCCTGAGCGCGGCCATGCTGCTGCAACTGAACCACACGTCCAAGTTTCCTGCCATCGCCACAGAGTACGCTGTCGATTTGATTTCTGCAGTATAGTTCCTCCGCGTCTCACGTACGTATGATCCGTCGTTTGTACCTTCGTAAACACCATCAACCTCCGTCATCTCTCTTAACGTCAGTCGTCGACGACCTCGACAAACCATCACAACCAACAACGACGATTTTCTCAACTCTGTTCCAGTCCTCCCCTCAGGAGATTCGTTGCGGTTGTGTCTTATTGACAATTTGCCTGCCTTCAAACTCATAATAATCATTTCTTATGAGCCTTTCCGTTCAACGCTACGGCGAGACAGTCGGCACCGTTCGGCAACTCCGGTTTCGAAACCGGCGCTGCCAAATCGCATCCGAATTTGGCAAAACAAGCGTTTTCGAAACCGGTCCACGCGATTTTGGCGGGCGCCGGTTTTGAAACCGGAGCTACCGAACGGGCCTTATAGAATGCCCGGTATTTTCATGTTCATGAATTTATGCGCTATTTATTCTCTGTCACGTGACCGTGCTTTACTGGCGCGTCGCGTCGCGTTAAAATCACTTGGTTTTTCTCTCCCTGAACGATGCCAGAAGTAGAGATTAGATTTTCTCCTGAACAAGTGGCTACCGGGTCTTTTCGCTTGCTGGAGCTGCCACCAGATCTATGCAAATTGATTGAATCGTCCGCGGACGACGTAAGGTATGCATTGACATGGCGGTCCGTGGTATTCGACTATTTTTGACTCATGCCCTAGTCTGATGATAAAAGGTGGTCCAGAAGACGATGCAGTACTATGCACCTCGGACAAGACATATAACATCCGCTCGGTGACGCTCTCAAACTCCGTTCTCTTGGTGTCTCCTAGTGATGGAAGCGAGAACCAAGTGGTCATTCAAGATTGCCTCAATGAACTGTTGGAGCTCGTGCCGGCTGTACCGAGGCTCCATCGGATGAATGTTCTGCTGAAGGAGCATGAGTGGGAGGAGGGGCACGAGGAGGAGGAGGATGACAGTTTCCGCACGGTAAGCACTGGGGACAGATCCTATACCCCACAATGGCGAGGCTTAGTGGGAGATTATTTCTCAAGGCGAAGCAGAAACGGTTTACTCTTGAAGATGCTCAGGTAGAGCTTCAGGCCAGCGAGCAAGAGATAGCCCAAGCACTCAAGGACAAGCATATACTTACCATGGATGGTGAATTCCCTTTCAACCACCTTCTCGCAATGTCCTAGACAAAACTGACGAGTAGGTGTATTGTGCTCACTCACATGCCCATAAGGCGCCCTGCGCCCGCTCACCCCGACGTACCTCCACAAGATCCTCGAGCTCCTCCTGATGTACCTCGTCTCACTCTCCCAGCCTCACAACGCAGCCTCTGTCCTAGAACTGTCCCGATCCCTTGAGTTCGAGCACGAGGTTCGACGCGAGGTAACATTGCAGGTGATGCGTTGGTTTGGACAGGTTGACGATGCGGACGAGCGGTGGGAGATGGACGTTGAAAAGGTGGTGCGTCAAATCGGTTTGGGTATTCTGCGTCAGTACAAGGTTCGTTACGAGCGTCTTTTTCCCGCCCTCAAACCATTCCTCGTTTGATCCTAACGTTGTTTCTGGCTGGCACTTTACTTGCAGAGTGATCCAATACCGGAGGACGAGTTCATGACAAAATGGAATACCGCCGTCGGCGATACTTTCATTTCCAACACATCCCTCAAGCTACTCACAGTAAGTATATCTCCCCACTTTCGGCTTCGAAGCCCTTCATAACGAACGGCGAAATAGGGAAATTACCTCTGTGCACCTTCTCCATTTTCCTCCTCGAACACGTTAATATCCTACTTCCCTTGTGCGGAGCTTCCAACCGACCCTGCCATGCGGTTTGCCGACCTCTTTCTCACGCGCGAACGCTGGAAGGCAGAACACATCAAACCGTATCTGTCGGACATCGCGGTAGACACGAAAGAACTCGACAAGCTCTTACTCAAGTATGCGAGAGCCCTGACGGACAAAGACGGGTCATGGTATACGGCGCGAGCCCGATGAGTTGGAAGAGGAACATTGTAGTTCTTTGTTCTCCACACTCTTCGATTCTACAGTACTTTGTAATCACTATCCATCTCTGTGTTGTCTCTCCTGAACACGACTTTCGTGTGACCATACTAAAGCCTTTCCGATGTCTGAATCCAGAAAGACTTGAAAGTGTCTGATTCAATGAACAAGCTTTGCACTCCTGTCCATCTACACATCCATCCCACCTTTCGTGCCTTCGGCATTCCTGCATTTTTCTTCACAAGGAATAGTGGTAGCCATGCACGTTGCACATAATATTCCAGCGAAAACTGTACTCTTGTACTTGAATATCAAAATGAGATATAATAGTCTCAGACAATATAGAGGAGTAATGTAGGTTGGGGAATGTCATAAGCAGCGGCCATCGTAGAGAAAAGTCAAGATCACGACCCGAGAAACCAAAGGCGAGGAACATGGGGGATGGGAATGTAAGAGGTCTACGATCATGCGAAACTAATGTGTCTCGGGTGGGAGGGTGTTTGGCGTGGCAGGATGCTCAAAGTGAAGGTAGTAGTCGCGATGAGGACGGCAAATAGTAGGTCGCAGGGATGTGGGAAGCAGTGCGGGGTGTAAAAAAAACAGCTCGTTGAATCGCCAATGGGGGCCGCATCCGAGTATCGAATACACCTGACGTAGACGCTCGTCGATCTGTTTGTGGAAGGGCACAGACGGCTTCAATGCCCTCTATTTACGATTTGATCAAGGTCACGGGGCGGCCTGCGTTCTGGCGAGCATCAATGAATGAGGCAAATGCATCATCGGCATGGCCGCTCCCTGAATATGTGAGCTCTTGCAATTCGGGTAGAATCTCCAAGGGAAGCTCTCCATCTTCCAAAGGTAGAGAACGAGAGAGTTCCCTGACGAGCCCATCCTCAATGTGGAGGGTCTTCACACTGCTAAACGACCTAAGAAGTTTGCGCCACTCGGTACGGTCGACCTCATTGTGCTCTTCATGTGACTGACTATGGGACTTGTATAAAAGAGTGAGATGTTCCACCGCAGAGAACATTTGGCTAAGCGCATTGAAAATTTGGGCTACGGAGGATACCTGCCAGTCGAGGTGCCAGCAGTCGATATTCACGGAAAAGGCATCCTCTAGCCTATTGGTCTCAGAGCGATTGACCTTCACGTAAACTCGCTCGCTGTAAAAGTAGAACGTGGCACGGTAGAACATGAAGTTTTCTGTTCTCCCCATGAACTGCAGGAGCTCCGAAACGGAAAACATGAGTTGCTTGAAAACCCAAATTTGGAGCTCCTCGAGGCGGGGGGCGGTGATCCGACTAAAAACTGCTTCTGAGTAAGCGCTAACGGTTCGCAAAGTAAATGAGCGAAGGTTAGGAAGTGTGACATGTGTCGTGACGGGCGTGTGCATGAGTTGCCTCTCCACATCGTGGTTAGGAACAGGGAAGTTAAAGAAGATCCAGAGGATCTCCAGCTGGGGCATCAATGAAAGCCACTGAATCAGAACAGTTGGCTGGAAGTAGGTGGATGGGTGGTCCATGGAAAGAGAGAGTATGACGAGGCCCACAGCCGTCCCAAGTAATGGAGATCGTATTGGAATTGGAATGGAACAGTTGATCACTAGGTGACGTAGATGTGGTGTTTCAAGTGTTTCGGGAAGGACCAAGACCGTTCTCTTGTCCTCAGATAGATCCGCCAAAATCAGGTATTCTAGAATTGGATATTCCTCGTCGATGGCCATGATGAGCTTCTGCAGTTTCAGAATAGGTATAACAAACCGGATACGGTTGACACGATCTCGCTGCCCAAGTGCAAGGATTATTGCTTCTTCGTCCTCTGCAGTGATGTCTTCACCCCTGTAGTCGATGACGAGTGGAAGGGATGGGGAGTGTGCTAGCATGTCTGCCACAGGCGTGCCATATGTACAAACAAGGCAGAGGCCCAGGTAGGATGCTGACCCAAGGATGAGGTTACGCCATCTTTGGCATACGTGGGCGAGTCTATACCACCAGCATTCCCCAGCCCACTCTTCTCCCCCATTGATACGGAAATCGTTATACTGGTCTTCACCCAAAAGGAATGGCCGATAGAGATAAAAGATGTTGAGAAGTGAGTAATCGTCAAGGATGTGGATCGATGTAGTATATGGACTGTTGCCCGTGGGACAGGTTCACTCTTAAAGCTGATAAGTATAGACAGGATAAAGAGGCGTACCTCTGCCGTTGGGACGCGTCACTCATTGCACCTCGGCCTGCGCTTTCTTTGGGTTGAAGAGAAGAGGTAGAAGGTTCTAGATAAGACATGGTAGGAGAGTAAGTGTTAAGTGTTGATGTAGATGATGTGGTTGAAGATAGACGTTGGTTCGCCCGAGAGAACTGCCTTTTCCGCGCCAGATGACTCGGAGCTGAGCGCTGAGTCCCAGTCAAAAGTCCGTACCTGGGTGTCCCCGGCGATTCCCATGGATCCCTTGGATTCCGTCGAGATCCCTTCTGGTCCCTTATCCAAGGGATTGAGGTAGTGAACGAGATGATTTTTGATCTTACCTAAGTAAAAGACATGGGTTGTTGACCGACGCCGCTGGCTGTATATCTTACCAGTATCGCTTCTGCTTCTCGCCACCGTAATACACACACTCTACAACTTGAACACCTCTGAATATCTGAATTGTTATGCCCCTGCCCCCTCCCACTGATCCTAGCAAAACTAAAATATGCAAGTGTTTCAAATATTGCGCTGGAGGAGCTTGGGTCACACCGAGGCAGCTACGTTACCATGCTAATAAAGTGGCAGCCAGCGTCACGAGAATGCAGGCTTCTCGATCTGTAAACGATACTCCTCTGGCTGCATACTAGCTTGTACCTTAACTTGCACTTTTGTGCTTTCTAGGTTGCATCTGAAACAGGTTCTCGTACTCCCGATACAACTCCTCAGCAGGATGGCCTTGACAACTATGGCGACAACAACTTCTTGGACATTGATCAAGACAACGATATGGAAATATTTGATGACCTGGATCTGCCACAGGAGAATCATTGTCCTCTGGATTCTTCAGTTCCTCCGATCCCTCCGATCCCTCCTGTCCAGCTTGAACAACCTCTCAGTTACGATACATTCCCTCGTGCCTTTCTTGGAAATCTTGCACTTTCGCAGGATATGATAGCCAACATCCGAAACGCACAACTTAAGGATGATATTGATGACACCAACATTCTCTATCGGCTTCGTAATCCATCAAGAGATGTTCCAGAACTCGATGAGCAGACTCAAATCTCTCTTGAGCTGTTCAGTGCCTTGGCCGCTCATCCAAAGTCAGCCTATGAGGAAGCACGTCGTGTATTCAACAAAACCCGACCCGACAGCCCTCTTCACTCATATTGGGTTGTGAAAAGCCGCCTTGAGAAGCTCTCTGGGATTACGCAGATTGAAACAGATATGTGTCCGAATTCCTGTATTGCTTTCACTGGCCCTTTTGCTATCTTGCAACAATGTCCTGAATGCGCCGAGCCCCGATATGACAACAAGAAGCCTGGAAATGTACCACTAAAGTGGTTTTACACGATTCCACTGGGTCCACAAATACAAGTGCAATGGCAGACTCCAGAAGGTGCAAATCGGATGCGCTATCGGAATCACAAAACTGCAGCCATCCATGCCAAGCTCAATCGGAACCCTGGAAAACCTATTGATGTATATGAAGATATCTACGATGGCTACCAGTATCTTGAGGCTGTGAAATCTGGGCATATCAAGGAGGATGACACTCTCGTCTTATTTTCCCTGGATGGTGCTCAGCTCTACCGCGACAAGAACTCTGACTGCTACTTCTTTGTCTGGATCATTCTTAATCTTAGCCCTGACTTTCGCTACAAAAAGGCCTACATTCTTCCTGGCGGCTTTGTTCCTGGACCCAATCCTCCAAAGAAAGTTGAGTTGTTCTTACTTCCAAGCTTTCGACATGTCTCTGCCATTCAATGTGAGGGCGGCCTTGCTATCTGGGATGGTCAGAAACGACAAGTGTGCTCTTCAAATATATTTTTTGCGGCGGGTACTGCAGACACGGTGGCTCTCACAGATCTTACTGGCTTCGTTGGACACCAGGGAGCTCATGGCTGTCGCATCCAATGCCGTGCTGGTGGACGCCACAAACTGGGCGCAGGTACTTATTATCCTATGGCAACACTTCCTTCTGATTGTGATGACCATCCGTCACGAAATTGTACTGAGGGCTGCAAGGTGCCAGATAACTGTCGGCACCCAGACGTTGATCTCGAGACGCTTACTGTTGGCCATCCTCAGCAATACTTGGCAAATCTTCAGCATGTCCTTGCCAGTCCGACAAAGACCACATTCGAAGAACGTCGGCTCAATACTGGCATCACTCGTCCAACTATTTGTCTCGGCTTTCAACCTGGTTCCATGTATGCGCCTCCTCTCATCTTTACTGTTGACCTGATGCACTTGAACGGCAACAATCTTCCACTGCACCTTCTCAACCTCTGGCATGGCAAGGTTAATATTATCGGACCCAGGGCAGCTTTCCAGGTCCTCGACAATGAAGCCATGTGGATGGAACACGGTGCACTTGTTGCCTTGATGGCTCCTTTCTTCCCTGCCTCGTTTGGTCGCACTCCACGAAACCCTAAGGAGAAGATCAATACTGGGTACAAGGCAATCGAATGGATCAACTACTTCTGGGTACTTGGTCCTGCCATCTTTCATCTTGTCCTCCCACACGCATTCTGGATCCATTTCTGTAAGATAGTGTCTGGCAGTCGCATCATCCACCAGCAGAAAATCACTGCAGTCGAGCTCAGACACGCGCATGGACTTCTTTTGGAATGGGTCAAGGACTTTGAGAAGATCTATTGCAACCAGGATCTCCATTGTATTCATCTGGTATTGCCCTGTGTCCATACCACTGTCCATCTTGCCACCGAAACTGCACGCTTGGGTCCTCTTGGTGTTTATGCTCAATGGGCTCTTGAAAACACAATTGGTAATCTCGGCTGTGAAGTCCATCAACACTCTAATCCTTTTATGAACTTATCGGAACGAGGCCTTCTTCGTGCATGAATAAATGCTGTAAAAGCACTTGTTTGTGACTTTGATCTGACAAGTAATGTATTCCCTCGTGCAGCCTGCAATCTAGGAGAGGGCTACGCGTTCTTACCCGAGAAGGAAGACCACCACCACATCCCACCAGATGGCTCAATAGAAGATCTTGCATTACAGGCATACTTAAGGGAAATCTATCCCGAATGGCAACCTTCTGAGTCGTTTTTGGTGCAACGCTGGGCACGACTGCAGCTGCCTAATGGACAGCGAGTTCAGTCTGCCTTTAAGGAGAAATTGCTGACGCAACCTCGTGTCTCTCGCAATGTCAAGGTAAATGAGTCTCTTATTATATTGATTTCACAAGTTTATTTCAGTTAGTTCGAACTCCATGGACATGTATACTTTGCCGAAGTTCAATACTTTTGCCACCTTCAATTTACGGAGCAAAAACATGCTGTTGCTGTTTTATGCCCATACTCCGAACCATTGTCAACTTACCTGCAAGATTCTAGCCAAGCCCTTCGCATCTGTCGATACCGAGGTCCTCAAAAAAATGTTACCATCGTCGATGCCAAGGCTATTGAAAGCGTTGTCGCCATGTTTCCATTTCCTCTCAAACCCGAGGAGCGAAGCGATCCTGATACGTTTGCTGCACTTAAAAACTGTTTTGTTGTAGGGGAAAAAATTACATTGGACACTACTATAAGTACAGAAGAGGACTTATAATTTAATACCTTTGTTGTGTGCTGTCTGAGTGGTCTAGACGTTGTCCTGCTGCCTTCCGCCACATTGTGTCACAGACTCAGATGTGACTACGTTACAGTCCCATGGCTCTCAACGACATCGACACCAGTGACATCCATCGCATTGACCATCCCGAAAGCTTTGTTACTCTCATGGGAGACCATTTTGTTGACCCATTAGTAAGTGATTGACGTAAACCTGCAGAACGCAACTAACTCGTCCTTTAGCAATATGCCACTGCCAGTCAAGATCACTTCCAACGGCCTCAACACTCCGGCCAAGAACCTGCTCAACAGACTCTTCAGATGCCTCAGCAAGCCTATCAGCAACTTCAATCAGTCCACCAAATGCCTCAGACAACATTTTCCCGACAGGAAGTTGAATATATGTGCACCGAATTCAAACTGAAATCAAAAATTCTAGAGCTTGAGTAAGGCCCCATTCTCATCATAACGGTGCCTGCCACCTTGATACTCATCTATTTGTTTCCATCTAGATTAATGTTGCGAATGAAATCCGAAGAACTTGAACAGGCTAGTGAGAATGAAAAGTACTGGAGGTATTACTAACCACCATCAGTTCCAGTGCGCAACACCGCACACTCTGTTGAACCCATTGTCATGTTTTAGGACGATGTATATGGATGCAGCAAAGGCATCTAGCACCAATGCCAACCAATCGCGCCGTCGACACCGCTCTCTTTCCCCTGTCTGTAATTCATCCTCCCCTGAAGACACAACACGAGGACGATCCCCACGATCCAAGAAGTACCGAAGAGAACACCACTGCCCTACTGACTACAATCCTTGAGCATCACTTTTCCCAAACGGAACCAGCACAAAAGTCTCTGAGCCGGAAGATGACAGGGACCAGCTCATCATCCAATTTTGGAAAGCCAGTCAATTTGATAGCAAGAATGTTCCAGCACCCAAACCTTATGACGACACATATCAGCCTTGTGCGAGGAAATACAGCTACTTTGAAGATGGTACAGGCCGTTCAATTGCTAAATCTCAGCTTGATCAGTTCCGCAGCTACGTCACGGACATATTGGTTACTCTTAACAATGATCACTACGAGCTTATCAAGGGCAAAGGCTTCTGGAGGGAACTCAGCAAAGGTCTGAAGGATGTATTTTGGAAAGAACTCCGGATCAAATTTCCATTCCTTCGCTACTGTGAGGACAACTGGAAGGGTCAAAAATTCATTGTTGACTACTATCGCCGCTGGTATGTATCTTCTGTCGAGAAGGGCCAAGATGCTGGGTTCAGTGCCAAGCTCAAAGATGATACTGGGGACTTGTCAACATCTCCAGTTGAGCAACGAAAGGCTGTGACCTCCAAGATCGGCCCAGAACTGGTTTTCAGTCCACAAATCATACGACCCATGTGAGTTCTCAACCAGGTTTACATTTCCAGTCAGGTTGTACGAGATTTATACGCGCTTCAAAGGTTGGGGAAACCCGGGGCTTCGTCGTCACCAAAACACCCCAATCATTCCCCGAGTTTGCCATCATCTCACCCAAGTGTGGATCCCGTTTCCGCTTCATCAACAGCGAGATCCTCCAATGTTTCTTCAATTTCATCATCGCCTGATATGGGTACAGTCCCAGTCACAACACTTGAGTCGCCAAAGGGACTTGCACCCGAGGGAGGTGTCTCACAAACAATTCTCTTCTCACCATTGACGGTTTTTTTAGGAGTCACACAACCATCAAGATCCGGAAAATTCACTTACGTCCTTTGCAGTACCGAACACGTTGCTGAACTCACCTCTGATCACATTATCACCATGTCCTCCGTTACACAACGTGCCTATAGACACCGAACCAACAGTTCTACGCTCACCAATCACTCTATCCTCGGAGGCACACATCTCCACTACAGATGACCTGGCACCATCGAGCGCAGCACCTCGGAAGGCCATTGCCCCAGCAGCCAATGACTACACACCGCCCGGCTCTCCAGAACCTGAAACAGAAATCACCACATCAACCGCAACGATGAAGAATCTGCAAACTGCAAAGAACACAAAGCAATCAAAATCCAAGTCGAACGACAAGCTCACAGCCTTGCCTACAGTTGTGAAGAAATCAACAGAGCCAAGGTAAGTAGTAACTTGTCAAATATTAGTCTTCTGATCTCCGAGCTCCTCATTCTACGTAGAGCTCTTTGCAAGGCAGAGTGGCTTAATGACCCAGTAAATGAGGAGTTCAAGAACCTCGACATCAAGGCACAAGAAAAGGCGTTCAAGGAAAGCGGCCACTGGAAGAATGCAGACAAGAAGGTAAGCTTTCCCGTTGTAATGAGAGCAGCGCTAACTACAAGAATCTTTTGAGGCTTGGAAGCAACGATCAGACAAAGCTCGCATGGACGTGGTATGTGTTTTTGTTCGCCACCGGGCAGCATTTACAATTCTCTTCTCTAGCTCGCCAAACTGGGGGAGAATAGTCATGCAACATAGGCTACTTATCCTATGTGACAACAAGTGCGGGATATGTCAACAATGCCAATCATTTCTACAAGGTAAGATCCCTTTCGACTGTGCATTTTTTAATTCTCTCGCTCATCTCTCTTAATCTAGGGTTTAAGAATGGAAAAGGGTTGATGAAAGGGAGGACAGGGAATCCACAGGTATTGGCCGGCATTTGCAGGGATGGAGCGGCATTCGAGCGCATTTGAAAATAATGTAGATTGATAGGGAAATGTAGGTATACAAAGGCAAATTAAGGGTTTTGGCGGTATTGTGGAGGATAGGAAGGGATTTGAAACCCGTGGTATTCCATTGAATCCCACAAAATTACCTCCAGATCCCTGTTCATTCCGTGTTTCACAGAAAGGTATGGGAAGGGTTCAACAGGGATTTGCTAGGGATTAAAATACCCTATTGTGACAAAATCCCTCAACTTGCCCTCCGTATACCTGAGGATCCCTCGAGGGACTTAAAGGTATTCTCCCTTACGGATTTTTCACTGGGGCTGAGTACT